>CM061233.1:13493730-14093730 GCA_030844895.1 Ambrosia x helenae
AATTTCCCCGCATAACCACCGGTTTGGTACCAGAAGAAGAAGAAAACCCCGCTATCGAACCTCTTACCCTGTTGTGATGATGCTGGCACACAGATCCCTTCCCCTCATTATCCCATTTACGCTTGTTATTCTCCGGGGCCTTGACAGCCGAACCTTAGCAGGCAAGATTACCCTCATTCACCTTCAAGTTTTTATCTGTGAGGCCGATCGGGACCACCTCTGAGTATGTAGGAAGATTCCCGCAAGCCACCAAACCCTGCGATCCTTGGTACTAGCCCAGATTAGTGTTCAATCCTCCTGTATTCTGGCACATGCAGTCAGGGACACAGCATGCCAATCATTTCGCCTTTTTTCCGTTTTACTTTTCAATCTCTGACCGGTCATCTTGAGGTTCCACACCTCAGCTCTAGCTTTGAATTCTTCCTTGGACAGTAACTCTCGCTTCAGTAGTTGAACAAAATTTTCCAAGGATAGCATAAGCCTCCACTTTATACCATATTCTGGGTGATATTGGTTTCCACTGGTCAAAGCAACATCCTGGAATAACGCGTTTAGCAGCATACTTGACTCGATCCTCTGGGAGACAGTTGCACATCAGAAACACTGACTCCACCTTTTCCAGACACCTGAGCAAGCTCACCGCACCCTCAGTGCCAGAGAATTTCTGGGGCTTACAGTCCCGAAACATCTTGTAGGTACTCATAGGTGGGGGTTGGGTTAACAGGACACCTGAAATGAAACGAATGAGAAACCCGAAGGATGTAACAAAGTTCATCAATGAGGCAAAAGTGGATAAGTCAACTTACCCACCACATTGTGCCCTAACTGAAAGGCAGCTTGCAATAAGTTGTTCAGATCATCCTGTGTTAGGTTTACACCTCCACGACCACCACCACACACGACCACCACCACGCCCACCAGCGCGGCCACCTCCACGTCCTCCTCGTACTCCAGACATGATTATGACAGAAAGGACGAGAAAAGTTTAGTTTCACAGCTAATGGTAACCACTAGCATTCACAAGATCAAAGCTAGATCCAACTCAGGACTATCCATTCAAACCCAGAGCTCACTAGGGCTTTCATGCATTTCGGTTTATGATTTTGTTTGTGCACCCAAAATGATAAACCGCTCTACATGGTCCCCAAGTGTTCTCCTAGTTCAAAGTTCAAATCACCGAACATAGACTCTTAGCTATACACCGTAATGCTACGGTAGTTTATGGAAAGTGTTTCTATTGGAGTATGAAAGGGAGATGTCCGAGCCTTGGACAAATCTCAAGAGTACACGATTTACCCCAATATACCACACTGCCTAGAAAGCAAGTAACCCCGACCTAAGATAGAACGGATGATGTAACATAGGAAGGTCAGATGATTTAGAAACACCCCGACAAGCCCATACATAACCCACCATAATGTTTAGTACTATGTAATCGTCTAGTGTGTGCGACTCGGCTATAGACTAGACTCTACATGCAGTCCTAGTTCACTATAACCTGGCTCTGATACCAATCTGTCACACCCTCAAAATCCACTTGCGGAGTTTTTACCGCGAGGCGCATGACAAACCAGGATCCAAGTCAACGATCACAATAAACAAATCTAAATGAACATATGCAATTTCAAAAACATAGTTTAAAATCCCCAATTACAGCGGAAGCTTATTCTTAAAACATAATCCAAAAGTAAACCAAATTATTCAATGTTTGAAAACCATGCAACCCTAACTAGACGTCGTGCAGACGCGTGCGCCCTAGTTCCGTAGTGCTACCTTAGCGACCTGAGAAAACATGTAAGAGTTACGTCAGCACAAAAATACTGGTGAGTTCACAGGTTTTGTAATCAAAGTATCAAGTTCAACCTGTCCATACTATATCAATTTGTAAACCAAGTACGCTAGCTAGGCGTATGTTTTGTTACTACAACGATTGGAAAACCATTACTAACTCGCAAACCAGATGTTGTGCCCGAATAGTAAACCTGTTCCTGTTTGAGACAATATGCACTCGCCCGGCCCTCCAAGCCGACGAGCGGGGTTGGTCACTCCCAATAGATCTATTCACATTTCCCCGTTGTGCTAATCCGCACATTCATGGTTTCCCCCGGGACTTCCAAAGATCGTATAGTAAAACATAGAAATCCATAGTATGACAGTTGTTACCAAAACATAAGTTTAACACATGTTTTCTCCCCCAAAAAGTGAAACCAGTTAAAAGAGGGGCCGTAAACTCACCTTAGGTTGCGTTACTTCGTAATACGAATAAAATCAGCAAGCTATGCTAGCCCCGTAAGGCGGCGACCTAACATATGACAGTTACAAGTAATTAGACTAATAACCCGTAGGTTAGTTAGTCCCTAGATGTCCAGACCATAACCAAGTTCGTTTGCAAACACTGTGACTGTTAAATTAACCCAATGTACAAGACTCGATATCCCATTGGTGACCCGAGACTCCCCGTGTTATACTTGCACTCTCAAACATACAATCATGCAATCACACTTAACATACGTTAAAGTCCAACAAGTTGTAGCACGTAGTTCAAGTATCACTTAAATAAGTCCAAACACATGTTACCAAGTTACTAGGTATGTTACGGGGTTCCTAGCATGTTCCTAGGTGTCAAATCGGGTCTCGGAATGTCAAAATACACTTACAACAGCAGTACATGCGATTAGGAAAAGTCAACTAGCGATTATGAAAGTCAACAGGCATTTAGGAAGGCTAATCGCCTATACTATAGGCGATTAGGGTTATATGGTATGCAAATCAGGAGTTTATAGGCGATTACGTCGTAAGGCATGCAATTCAGGGCTTAACTAGCAATTAGGATCGTAATCGCATGAAGTAAAGGCATTTAGGCCCCTATTCGCATATACTATAGGCGAATAGGAACCCATATCAGGCGAATAGCCTCCTATTCGCCTATAGCATAGGCGAATAGGATCCCTATTCGCCTTTTAGCCCAGCTGTTCCAGTTTTTCGCGCGTTTAACACTCCAAATCAGATCCAGAACGTGTGTAAACATCAAATATCAATCAAACAACCATATCAAACATATTTCAATCAAAATCCTTCGTTTAACCTCGTTCTATCAGTCCTGCATGCAACCATGTATCCCAAAAACAATACACACAGCATGAAACATCACATTAACATGCATAACCGTAACCCTAATGAACAATTACTCAGATTTCATCAACATGCTATCATCATCAATCTGTAACTACCTTAATATCATGTTAGCAATCCTTCTTGAATCACAAAAACCCTAGTTTTTAATTATAAACACACATACAACATGCATAATAGCTATAATCCAATTAACAATGATTATTAACGAGTTTCAGAAGACACATATGTTTATAAACAGGTCTGGACCATTAGGGATTCAATAAAAACATTATTAAAGATTGCATGAATGAAAACCACACCTTAGATTTATGATAGATTGATGTAATAGGCTTGAAATCTTGTGTTTTGATCCAAAATCGTGTTCCAGAGGTTGTGTGTGTGTTGGGGCGAGTTGTGGGACGACTAGGGTTGTTATAATGAAGTTTAGGAGGTCAAGTATGGTATTTATAGTCGTTTTTAGTCGTCCAGCACGTTATAGGCGATTACGCAGCAGCATCAGGCGAATAGGGTTGCTAATCGCCCTCCCTATAGGCGATTAGCCTACTATTCGCCCCAAGACATGTCCCATTCGCCCCTCCTATAGGCGATTAGCCCTCCCTAATCGCCTATAGGGGTTGGTTCTGCGTATTTTACGCGTTAAACCCCGTTTTAACATATGTTAACACATTTTCACATACCGACAAGTCACATAATGATTGTAAACACATAATACTTGCAAACAAACACATTCACACTCGTTCACCAATTCCTGGGACTCGAGACTTGTATGTTCCCTATGCTCTGACGATTCTACGAATCGTCACCCTTTGTACACTTGGTTAAGGACTGACATCTAAGGAGCCTCTAGACTGACATCTAATGATCCTCTATACTAAACTAACAGTTCCCGAACCGTAACACGACTCAACTAACCCAGTTAAGTATAATATACGCGTGACTCGCTAAGGTAGACTTTAATCTAGACAGCATTGTTAACCGGAATTTTGCCGGGTGTCACATCATCCCCACGTTAAAAGAATTTTCGTCCCGAAAATTGCACAAGTACCAAAAGGAATAACAGAAGAAACAGACAAAAGATAGAAACCAAGAGAGAGATTTACCCGAGTTGTCACATCATCCCCACGTTAAAAAGGAATTTCGCCCTGAGATTCATTCAGCTGCAGTGGTAACATATCTCGATTCGAACGCTTCCTTAGGAAAGAGGCGAGGATACTTAGACTTCATCTGATCCTCCCGTTCCCAAGTGTACTCTGGTCCCCGGTTCGAGTTCCAGCGAACCTTAACAATGCGAATCTTGCTATGACGTAGGCTACGAATCTTGTAATCAAGAATCTCAACAGGTTCTTCCACAATCCGAAGACGATTATCAACCTTGATCTCTTCCAGTGGAACAATAAGAGACTCGTCAGCCAGACACTTCTTTAAGTTGGACACATGGAAGACGTTATGTACGTTGCCGAGCTCCGTCGGTAAATCAAGACAATATGCCACCGGTCCAATCCGTTCCGGAATTGTAAATGGGCCGACATACCGAGGGTTGAGCTTGCCACGCTTCCCAAAGCGTATGACGCCCTTCCACGGTGAAACTTTCAGAAGTACCTTGTCATCAACTTGGAATTCCAATGGCTTGCGACGCTGATCGGCATAACTCTTTTGCCGATCCCGTGCCGCTGCCAACCGGTTACGAATCTGTACGATCTTTTCCGAAGTTTCGTACACTAGCTCAGGCCCAGTGAGTTGACTCTCACCCACCTCAGCCCAACAAAGAGGAGACCGGCATTTCCGCCCGTACAGTGCCTCGAACGGAGCTGCCTTGATACTCGTGTGGTAACTGTTGTTGTAAGAGAATTCTACTAACGGTAGGTGAGCTTCCCAACCTTTGCCAAAATCGATCGCACATGCTCGCAGCATGTCTTCTAAGGTTTGAATCGTGCGTTCACTCTGACCGTCAGTCTGTGGGTGATAAGCTGTACTTAGTAAGTATGTGGAAACGTGTTTACATATGTTAAAATAGGGTTTAACGCGTGGTGTCACACCCGGCAATTTCCGGTAACTAACTTTTGAAAACTTAGTAAGTCTACCTTAGCGAGTCGCGCATACGTTACACATAACAAGGTCGGTCGAGTCGAGTCGCACATCATTAGGGTCTTAACATACGCAAGTCTCGGGTCCCGGGAATTGGTGATCGGGTGGGAACGTGTTATTTATCATGCATTATATGTTGGTAATCATTATGTGACTTGTCGGTATGTGGAAACGTGTTTACATATGTTAAAATAGGGTTTAACGCGCCAAAAACCCGGACACATAGCTATAGGCGATTAGGCTATGTGTGATAGCCTAATCGCCACTTTGTTAAGCGAGTAGGGTGGCATTAGGGGCGAATAGGAGCTATTCGCATGAAGCTTCATGCGAGTAGCAGTCCTACTCGCCTAAGCTGCTGCGTACTCGCCTGAACTGCTCCGAACGATTAAAAACGCCTATAAATACCACCCTTGACCTCCAAAACATCATTTATGCTACCCTAGCCGTCCCATAACCTATCTCAACCTACAAACACCCTCTGGAACCTATTTTTACATCAAAACAACCATTTCCAAGCTTATTCCATCATCTCCTCTTAAATACAAGGTGTTTTCTTCAAACCCAAACCTTTAAATGATTATATTTTACTCCCTAAACGTCCAGACCTGACTTATAAATGTTTTTGTCTTTGAAAATCCATTTAAAACCGTTTTTTAAACAAACCCACACCTTTACATGTGTTATATGTGATTAAAGATAGAATTTTTAGGATTGAATCATGGTTGTTTTTGTATTATTATGATGTTTATGGCTGTTACAAGTTAGTGTGATGATGTCCTAGGAGTTTGAATGGTTTTGGTTGTGTATTGTTGATACTTGATGTTTTGACCCATTTGAAGGATTTTGGATGATTAAGGATGATATGAGGTGTGTTGTTGATTGTTTGATGTTAGGGTTTGCTCTAGGATGATGCTAGAACAGTAGGATGCTATCGGACAACATGGTTATGTGATTTAATCTGAATAATTGCTATTTAGGGCAAGTTCTTGCATGTTGATGTGATGTTTACATGTTAAGTTGCTATTTTGGGAAACGCTCGCATTCGGAACCGTTAGAACGATGAAAACTTAGGGGTTTTGCTTGAAATATGTTTGTTAATGTGTTAGGATGATTATTGGGTGTTTTTACATGTTTCGGATCTGATTTGGAGAGTTTGACGCGCGAAAGTGCGCTACAGACATGCAGAGGCGAGTAGGATCCCACTCGCATGAAGCTTCATGCGAATAGGACTCCTAATCGTCTGAAGCTTAGGCATTTACAGTCCTAATCGCCTAAACATAAGCAATTAAAACCCTATTCACCCCAACTACTAGCAAATACAATCCTAAATGCTACTTTTACTAGTGATTACAATCCTAAATGCTAGTTTGATTCCTAATCGCGTGTAATGCTGTTATAAGTGTAATTTGACATCCCGAAACCCGATTCGACACCTAGGAACATGATAGGAACCCGTGACATGCCTAGTAACATAGTAACACGTGTTTGGACTTGTTTGTACGTTATTTGACCTATGTGTTAGAATCATTGAACTTTAACGCATGTTAAGTACTAAGTTGCATGTTTTGTGTATATTTGTGTATGAGATGAACACGTGGAATGTCGGGTCACCAATGGGATGTCGAGTCTTGTCTTACGTAGTCTGGTTGTCGGTCAAACACGCTTTTCGGACACATAATGGTCATGGACTGGACTTAGGTACTAATGAACCCGACGGGTTATTAGTCTAACTTGACACATATCTTATGATAGGTCGCCAATAGTTGGGGCTATCATATCTTACAGACGGTTTACTCATATCACACATACGGTTTACTCTTAAACGGAATACGCAACCTAAGGTGAGTTCACGGCCCCACATTTTACGGTTTATGTTTTCGGGGGAGAAACATGCTTAAAACTCTTTTATGACTTATGACTTGTTAAACTCTTATGGCTCATGACTCTTTATCACGTTATACTATGGCTTACTTATCGTACTATACGGTTCATCAAAAAGTCCCTTAGAAACCACTAACATGGGTATATGGCGGGGAAATATGGATAGCGCTATTGGGAACTGACAAACCCCACTCGACGGTTGGACCGGGCGGGTGCATATTGTCTCTAACAAAACAAGGTCTACCGGTGATGACGGTAGCCCATAGGAAACTAAGGGTCACTACACGGCTTAGTCAGCAATGGTTTCACCCGTATGAGTATCTTATTCTGCGCCTAGCTAGCGTTCTCACAAGCATAGTAGTAACTGTGATGGTAACGGTTTTTGAAGGATCACTTTAAAAGTTTAATTAAAACCTGTGAACTCACCAGCATTATATGTTGACTCTTTTAGCATGTTTTCTCAAGTCGCTAAGGTAGCAGCTGTCGGATACGCGCACGAGGTCGCACTGGAGTCATTTCGCGTCTAGGGTCTCATTGCACGTTTTGGATTTATGAACTTTTAAACTTATGTTTTATTTCTGCATGACTTTTGTAAACTTTAAATGCTTCCGCACTGTTGAATGTTGGTTTTAAACTTATGCATGGATTTTGTTTACGTATGTTATTACATTTAGACGTCGTTTATTGTGACCGTTGACTTGGATCCTGGTGTGTCACACGCCTCGCGGTAGAACTCTGCAGGTGGAAATTTGAGGGTGTGACAGATTGGTATCAGAGCCAATGGTTATAGTGAACTAGGACTGCATGTAGAGTCTAGACTATAGCCGAGTCTCACACACTAGACGGTCACATACATTCGAGTCGTGTCTTTTGGTAAACATACTAACTTTTTCGGGGTGTCGGTATCCTTACCACACAGTGTCACATTACCTATCTCATTCTTGGTTATTCCTAGCTTCATTTATCTTCTTCTTCGGGTTTGCAGTCGAGGGAACATGTTTGTTGATCTTTTGAGTTGGTTGTATCTTTCTAAGATGCGGGTACCGGGTGACTTGAGGTTCGAGCTCGGGGCACGCCTTGAGGACCATGTAGAGCAATTTATCATTTCGGGTGCACACGAAATCATAAGTTGAAATGCATGAAAGACTTGGTGGATCTCGTGTTGGGATTAATGGTCACGTTCGAACCCGATCCTAGGCTTTTCATATTCTCTTGGTTTAGCGTTGGTGATGGGTCTGAGTATTTGTTTCTTGCTCTTTCTCAGAAGATGTCAGGACGCACTGGAGGACGCACTGGGGGACGACGTGGAGGCCGCACTGGTGGGGGTAGAGGTGGTGGTAACATCACCTTGACGTATGATGAGCTCAATGAGATGATGCAGCAACAGTTGGGCGTTGCACTAGCTGCCTTTCAGGCTGCCCAGCAGACTTTCATGGGTGCTACTGCTCCTCCGGTTCAGGCAGGTGTTGCCTACAAGCGGTTTAAGGATTGTCAGCCTCTCAGCTTCCAGGGTACAGAGGGGGCTGTGGAGTTGCTTCGGTGGTTGGAGAAGACTGAGTCGGTGTTCGCTTTATGTGAGACTCCAGCAGTGGATTGGGTGAAGTTTGCTTCGGGGACTTTTGTAGGAGCCGCCTTGACGTGGTGGAACTGCGTCACACAGACACTTGGTCTCGGGGAGGCCAACGCCATGCCTTGGGCGGATTTTGTGCGTAGGTTGAAGGATGAGTACTGCCCGCGTGAGGAGATTAAGAGGTTAGAACAGGAATATGGGAATCTTAAGATGGTTGGTTCTGAGGTGGAGGAGTACACGATCAGGCACAACGAGCTAGCAGTGATGTGTCCAGGTTTGTCTACACCAGAGTATAGGAGGATAGAGCAGTATCTTGCGGGTTTGGTGCCAGAGATTGCGGGATTGGTGTCTGCTAGGGATCCTGCTGCTATATCAGAGGCTGTGCGGTCGGCTACTAAGATGACCAACTTGAAGATTTCTGAGGGTGTCTAGCCTCCTAGGGGCTCTTCTGTGAAGGCGCCGGCAGAGAACAAGAGGAAGTGGGAAAGCGTGGATAAGAGTTCATCGGGGGTTCAACGACAACCGGCGGCGAAGAAGGCTGAAACTTCTGGGTCAGCGTCGGACCAGAAACAAGGGGGCTATGCGGGTAAAAGCCCTAAGTGTGGGCGTTGTGGGTTTCATCACTATGGTAATTGTGAGAGTTTTCGCTGTGAGCGTTGTCAGAAGACGGGGCATCTTGCCAAGGATTGTAGGGTCAACCTTTCCAGGACGACTCAGACTACTGCTATTACTACCCCTGCTCCACAGGGAACCAGGGTTGCTTTCATTGTGGAGAAGCGGGGCACTTCAAGCGAAGCTGTCCCAAGTTGAATCAAGGGGGCACAGGGACTGCAGGGAAGGATGGAGACAATGAAGGCGGTGGCCGGTTTACTCGTGCTCATGCTTATGTGATCGGTGCTAGGGAGAACCAAGTGGACCCAGACACTGTTACCCGTACGTATTCTCTCTTATCTCTTGTTACGCTTTGGTTATACTTTTATCCGCATTGTTGTGCGTTCGTGTTTTCGGGTGTTTTCTTTGTGGTTTGGTCTCTGTTTCTCATTCTTTGGGTCGATGAGGGTCCTTTGGGGATGCTACTTGGACGGTACCGGTGGGTTAGTTATACCGATCATAGTAGTCTCCAGTAGGCCTTCGATCGGGGGTCTCTTGTCTCATACTCACATTTGGGAAAGTGGTTTCCCGGTTCTTACAGTCACGTTTGGTTCATGACCTTCACTTGTTGTATTTTGGGGAAACGTTACTTGGGCACAGAGGTCGACACTCATCACTGTTGAAGCCGAAAGAATCTCTTGACAAGATTCCTTTAAACAGAGGGATGATGTGACGACCCGTAAAATTTTTCTTCTTATTTGTTTTCTCTCCTCGACTTCGGGAAATTTTCGGGACGAAAATTCTTTCAACAGGGGGATGATGTGACACCCGGCAATTTCCGGTAACTAACTTTTGAAAAGTTAGTAAGTCTACCTTAGCGAGTCGCGCATACGTTACACATAACAAGGTCGGTCGAGTCGAGTCGCACATCATTAGGGTCTTAACATACGCAAGTCTCGGGTCCCGGGAATTGGTGATCCGGCGGGAACGTGTTATTTATCATGCATTATATGTTGGTAATCATTATGTGACTTGTCGGTATGTGGAAACGTGTTTACATATGTTAAAATAGGGTTTAACGCGCCAAAAACCCGGACACATAGGCTATAGGCGATTAGGCTATGTGTGATAGCCTAATCGCCACTTTGTTAAGCGAGTAGGGTGGCATTAGGGGCGAATAGGAGCTATTCGCATGAAGCTTCATGCGAGTAGCAGTCCTACTCGCCTAAGCTGCTGCGTACTCGCCTGAACTGCTCCGAACGATTAAAAACACCTATAAATGCCACCCTTGACCTCCAAAACATCATTTATGCTACCCTAGCCGTCCCATAACCTATCTCAACCTACAAACACCCTCTGGAACCTATTTTTACATCAAAACAACCATTTCCAAGCTTATTCCATCATCTCCTCTTAAATACAAGGTGTGTTCTTCAAACCCAAACCTTTAAATGATTATATTTTACTCCCTAAACGTCCAGACCTGACTTATAAATTTTTTTGTCTTTGAAAATCCATTTAAAACCGTTTTTAAACAAACCCACACCTTTACATGTGTTATATGTGTTATATGTGATTAAAGATAGAATTTTTAGGATTGAATCATGGTTGTTTTTGTATTATTATGATGTTTATGGCTGTTACAAGTTAGTATGATGATGTCCTAGGAGTTTGAATGGTTTTGGTTGTGTATTGTTGATACTTGATGTTTTGACCCATTTGAAGGATTTTGGATGATTAAGGATGATATGAGGTGTGTTGTTGATTGTTTGATGTTAGGGTTTGCTCTAGGATGATGCTAGAACAGTAGGATGCTATCGGACAACGTGGTTATGTGATTTAATCTGAATAATTGCTATTTAGGGCAAGTTCTTGCATGTTGATGTGATGTTTACATGTTAAGTTGCTATTTTGGGAAACGCTCGCATTCGGAACCGTTAGAACGATGAAAACTTAGGGGTTTTGCTTGAAATATGTTTGTTAATGTGTTAGGATGATTATTGGGTGTTTTTACATGTTTCGGATCTGATTTGGAGAGTTTGACGCGCGAAAGTGCGCTACAGACATGCAGAGGCGAGTAGGATCCCACTCGCATGAAGCTTCATGCGAATAGGACTCCTAATCGTCTGAAGCTTAGGCATTTACAGTCCTAATCGCCTAAACATAAGCAATTAGAACCCTATTCACCCCAACTACTAGCAAATACAATCCTAAATGCTACTTTTACTAGTGATTACAATCCTAAATGCTAGTTTGATTCCTAATCGCGTGTAATGCTGTTATAAGTGTAATTTGACATCCCGAAACCCGATTCGACACCTAGGAACATGATAGGAACCCGTGACATGCCTAGTAACATAGTAACACGTGTTTGGACTTGTTTGTACGTTATTTGACCTATATGTTAGAATCATTGAACTTTAACGCATGTTAAGTACTAAGTTGCATGTTTTGTGTATATTTGTGTATGAGATGAACACGTGGAATGTCGGGTCACCAATGGGATGTCGAGTCTTGTCTTACGTAGTCTGGTTGTCGGTCAAACACGCTTTTCGGACACATAATGGTCATGGACTGGACTTAGGGACTAATGAACCCGACGGGTTATTAGTCTAACTTGACACATATCTTATGATAGGTCGCCAATAGTTGGGGCTATCATATCTTACAGACGGTTTACTCATATCACACATACGGTTTACTCTTAAACGGAATACGCAACCTAAGGTGAGTTCACGGCCCCACATTTTACGGTTTATGTTTTCGGGGGAGAAACATGCTTAAAACTCTTTTATGACTTATGACTTGTTAAACTCTTATGGCTCATGACTCTTTATCACGTTATCCTATGGCTTACTTATCGTACTATACGGTTCATCAAAAAGTCCCTTAGAAACCACTAACATGGGTATCTGGCGGGTAAATATGGATAGCGCTATTGGGAACTGACAAACCCCATGATGTGTCGTAAAACACATCTATTCTCTTATGTATTTTTTGTTATAATTGAGTCTTTTGTATATAGTTTTTAGTAGTTTTGGGCGTGTATTCGTTTGTTGGCCTATGTTTGTCATTGTATAGTTTTTTATTAATTTTTAGTACTTATTTATTTATTTTATATTTTGGTAGGTGTTCGTGTGAACGTTGGAGCGTAAACGATGAACTTTGGTCAAGCCAAGAACAACCGAGTGTAGAGCACCGAGTTATAATGCTATATATATATAATAATAATAATAATAATAATAATAATAATAAATAGAAAACAAAATAAAACAAAATGTGACTTTGGTCACATTGTCACGGCCCAAAAATAAATAGTGGCCCAAACCTAAACAATTCTAAAAAAAATATAGCGGCCGCATATTATAAAAAAGGAGATAGTTGGAATCGCACAGCACATGAACAAAAATTCACAATTCAACATATCATTGAATCGCACAGTAATAAAAGTCAACGGTCAAATACGGTGACGAGCGAACGAGCACGGAAGGAGAAAAGGCCACGGGCACATTAAAGATCAAAAGCCAGCGAGCCTTGGGTTAGGTTTAGTTTTCGCTCTATATTTTTATAGACATGATGAAATTGTTTTTTATAAACTTTGAATTTATGTTTCTAAATATTATGAGTAACTAGACTTTTATGGTTGCTTAGGTTTATGAACTAGATACATTATTTGCAGTTTTTAATGATTCTTGGTTTTTAATTTTGATGTGTAGGATTACATGATTTTAATTTTATTGTTGGATTTGATATATGTGTGTTGGTGTTATTTTTATTTGAAGTTTGTTTATTGGTTTTGTGGAGCTAGGCATGTAGAGATACCCCCTAGGTCTTGAAATCAATCTAGTTCGTCAACTTAGGTTAGCGTGCTAGTATTTGGAGTTGGAGTACGACACAAGTATAACAAACTAATATAATAAATTAACTAAGACGTGCAGTCCATTCTTGAGGGTGAGAAATCTAACTCGAGTTTGCTAGGTAACTAACTAGGCATTGTTCGGTAGTTGGCAAGCGCTAGGGCGGGAGTCGCTACTTGTCCGTGTTTAGAGTTTTCCTAGGTTTTCTTCAGTAGAGTTTAAGTCTGCTTCATAGTTTGAGGGTTTTAATCCAGGAGAGGTTTTAATCTGATTTCTATGGGATTTTGGTACGCTAGGGCGATCCGGATCCATCTTAGCATTTCTACACTTGTCCCGCCTTGAGTCTAGTGAGCTATCTTTGACAGGAGGTTTATTAGATAAGAATAGGGTCTCAAGTTAATTACCAGATTCAGGATTTATTGCTAGTGTCTAGGGATTTTACCTAAGTAACCAGCCTTCTTCCTATCCGATTTCTCCAAGTTCCTAGGTTCGTATAAGCAGCTGCGGTTATTTTATTTATATTTATTTTATTCTAAGTTTATAATTATTAGTTTAACCCCCCATATAAGTATATATTTATTTAGGTTAGTATTCGGTATAGGTGGTGATCTAGAGTTGCATTCGCGTCTTTGGGTTCGATACTCGGTCTTATCTGTTTACTGCTTTGCGACCGGTACACTTGCCGTGCGTGTGTAGTTTTTAGGTGAGTCGTTTTAATTAAAGCTTGTGTTATTTTTATATATACATTTACACACATCAAGTTTTTGGCGCCGTTGCCGGGGACGCAATTGGCATTCTTGATTACTCCCCAAACCGTTTGTCTGGTCTTTTACTTTGTAAATAGTTTTTGCTTTACCTGTAATTATTTTTTTATTTGCTTTTATTCGTAATATATATTCCTTTTACCATCTGTGAGATCTGTGGAGGACCCCACTTTACCATAAGATGCCCTCATTCATATTCATCGGGGTATTCCACAGATTATTATTCTAACACGTATTTGCAGCCGCAGCCATATCAGTTACACCAGCTTTCATACCCACAGGCAAACCGGTGGTTTAACCCTGCAATATCTGAGCCACTAGATAGAATAAAAAGTCGGCATGATTATCTACAAGCTGAGATGTATGAGGATAGGCATGGTGGTAGCTCGTCAGAGTATCCACCTAGCCAACATTTTTATCAACGTCCCGATTATCGGGATGTCTCGTCTCACACTAGACCCGATTTTGCCGCCTTACTTGCTAAACAACAGCTCATGCTCGAGGATATCGATTCTTTGCTATCCAAGCGCACCGACTCTTTGAGGGAACAAGATGCGGCACTTAAAAGGCTAGAGGCTCAGGTGGATGAACTGAAGACCATAATGGACGTTGAAGTCCCACCTCCAGTTCAACAGGTTTATTTCACAGATGATGACCCAGACGAGATGGCAACACTTACATTACCTGATTGTATTAGTCCCGTTGCTGAAACTGTTTGTCCTTACTCATCTGATTCTGTGCATGATTTAACTGACCCATATGATTCTTTACACTTGTCTTGTGAGGATGATATTTTGCAGGATTCAGGGTTAGAGCCAGAGACCATAATGGACGCCTTAGTCCCACCTCCGGTTCAACAGGATGAGCAGCCTTGCCAGATCTCTAGTTCAGCAGCATATCCTTGGGAGGTAAATGTCTGGAGTGATGATGAGGAGATAGAAAGGATAGAGTGGGACGCGCACAGGAAAGCCATGTTGGAGAAGATAGGGGAGGCTGAGGAAGATATGGATTTTTCAGAATCCACAGGCTGGCTGTTTGAGGAAGAAGTGGTGGAAGAGGAAGACACCGCTGACCTGCTTGAAGAAGCAGCTGATGGGGAAGCAGAGTTTGGTGACGAGTTATTTGATTTGTCAGCTCTAGAAGTGGACAAAGCTTTTGACCAAGTGTCACCAAACAAGGAAGATGAGAAAAAAGAAGTGGTGGAAGAAGAAGAAGAACACCACAGCCGGCCCGTGCAGGCGTTGGATATTACACTGCTACTAGTGCCACCACCATGGCCACCACCACGGGAGAAGGCGAAGAGGCACCTGGACCGACACAGGGTAAGGGTCAGGAGTTGCAGAGACAACAAGTCCCCTCATTACATGCCAAGAATCAGGTTTGGTCCAGGTAAATTTAAATATTGGTGGCCCGACCAATTTAAATTCGATAAAATATTTTTAAAATCCACTAATGTAATTTTTTTAAATAATATGGACCGGGTGGAATTAAACGGATTGGATCGGGTCCAGATAAAAGAGAAGCCCCCTGATTAAGTTTAAGTGTGGGGAGGCTCTGTAGAGTTTGTAAATTTATATTTATACCTATTTTTTTTCTAGCTTTTCATTTTTTTTTTATTTGTGGTCTGTCAATCGGTAGTGGTTCATAGGTTTTTATCTTTGTTTTTTGTGTCTTTGAGTCAGTTAGCAGGTTTGCGTGTTTGCTTAAGTAGAGGAAATTTCACAATGAGCGGATCCCATGTATTATCTTTATATATATTTTATGAGTGGGAGTTTTGGTAAAGGTTTGGGTAATAAAAGAGATTTTTTCTTAAAAAAATTAATTAACTTTCTGTGAAAAAAGATTTTTCACGTAATGTGAGGAGTCTAGGCTGACCTGTTCGCCTTATGCGACCAGCTATTACCCCGGAAAGTTATATTTTTTTTCTCTTGCAACGCGTGTTGTGATCACCAGTGTCCTTCACGTTGAGCGAGAATCAGATTTTTTTTTCTTTTTTCTACCCATTTGGTTCTACCACCATTCACCGCCATTTTGCCAAGCAGGTACGTTTTCTTGTTTGTTGTTATATTATGAGTCTAAGTTAGTAGTTTGAGTCTTTTTATTTTTGTGTGGTTCGGTATTATGCTTGGGTTTTGTTTGTTTCGTTTTGCACAGGTTTGGATTGTACCACCCGTACTCAATCTTCATTCGGGCGATTCTGGAGCTGTACGTTATATTGAAGCAACCCGAGAGTTTACCATTGTGTCAGAGCCGATCGCGACCAAAATGCTATACGATCGAGCTGGATGGGACTAGAGTTTTTGGAGCTTACGCATTAATTAACCAGCTAAGTCTTTTCCAATTTGCCCTCGTCTTTTTTTTATTTTGTATTCGGAATTTATTTTTTATTTTTTGTTTTGAGTCGTTTTCTATTCCTACATTGAGGGCAATGTAGAATTTAAGTGTGGGGATGGGAAACTGTCGTTTAGTCTGTATATAAAGTCATTTTAAGTCAAAAAAAAAAAAATTGAAAAAAAAAAAATCCCTGATTTTGAAGTTTGCATTATATAAAATATGGAAAATGATAGGTAAAGTTAGGTGTCCGGTTTTCAAATAGTATGTATAATAAGAGATTAAAATTGATTGAAAACGTGTCTGATTTGGGATATGTGGGTAGGCTCGGCCGGTAGAAAGGTTTCCTTTGAAAAGTAATAAATTAATTATGTTAGGCTATTTTGTGGGTTCTCATCTAGGAGAAACGGGGAGACCGAAACCGCCAAAAATAGTATAAGAAGCACCGTTATAAGTAGAAAACCGTTAGAATTTCTAATCACTTAAAAAAAATAGAAATCAAAGCAAAAATGCTGAAGCTTAAGGTGCCTGGCCACTGGGATAGCGACTTGGATTGGTCACACCCTCTGAGTTAAGTATGCTGAGAAAAAAAAATGCTGAAGCTTAAGGTGCCTGGCCACTGGGATAGCGACTTGGATTGGTCACACCCTCTGAGTTAAGTATGCCAAAAAAAAAGTGATCTTAAATTCTCTTGGTTTTCTACATAAGACGGTTGGAAAATGGTCAATTGGTCGTTCCTTTAGCTTCATAAGCTTGAGGCGGGATTAGGAGGAACTGTGGCTTCCTTCGAATGAGACCCTAGATAGACTAATCAATGTGAACTTAACATAAATAAAAAGGGGCTTGGAAACCGGTGTGGGTTTAAGAGGATCAATATACCTGCAATCGCAATCAACACGTTAGTAGATTATTAATTAAATAACCTATGTTTTGAAACTGGATGTAAACCTAACTGTGATTCCATAGCATAATTCTTTTTCAGGGACGAAAAAGAGTCAAGTGTGGGGATGTTTGATGTGTCGTAAAACACATCTATTCTCTTATGTATTTTTTGTTATAATTGAGTCTTTTGTATATAGTTTTTAGTAGTTTTAGGCGTGTATTCGTTTGTTGGCCTATGTTTGTCATTGTATAGTTTTTTATTAATTTTTAGTACTTATTTATTTATTTTATATTTTGGTAGGTGTTCGTGTGAACGTTGGAGCGTAAACGATGAACTTTGGTCAAGCCAAGAACAACCGAGTGTAGAGCACCGAGTTATAATGCTATATATATATAATAATAATAATAATAATAATAATAATAATAATAATAATAATAAATAGAAAACAAAATAAAACAAAATGTGACTTTGGTCACATTGTCACGGCCCAAAAATAAATAGTGGCCCAAACCTAAACAATTCTAAAAAAAATATAGCGGCCGCATATTATAAAAAAGGAGATAGTTGGAATCGCACAACACATGAACAAAAATTCACAATTCAACATATCATTGAATCGCACAGTAATAAAAGTCAACGGTCAAATACGGTGACGAGCGAACGAGCACGGAAGGAGAAAAGGCCACGGGCACGTTAAAGATCAAAAGCCAGCGTGCCTTGGGTTAGGTTTAGTTTTCGCTCTATATTTTTATAGACATGATGAAATTGTTTTTTATAAACTTTGAATTTATGTTTCTAAATATTATGAGTAACTAGACTTTTATGGTTGCTTAGGTTTATGAACTAGATACATTATTTGCAGTTTTTAATGATTCTTGGTTTTTAATTTTGATGTGTAGAATTACATGATTTTAATTTTATTGTTGGATTTGATATATGTGTGTTGGTGTTATTTTTATTTGAAGTTTGTTTATTGGTTTTGTGGAGCTAGGCATGTAGAGATACCCCCTAGGTCTTGAAATCAATCTAGTTCGTCAACTTAGGTTAGCGTGCTAGTATTTGGAGTTGGAGTACGACACAAGTATAACAAACTAATATAATAAATTAACTAAGACGTGCAGTCCATTCTTGAGGGTGAGAAATCTAACTCGAGTTTGCTAGGTAACTAACTAGGCATTGTTCGGTAGTTGGCAAGCGCTAGGGCGGGAGTCGCTACTTGTCTGTGTTTAGAGTTTTCCTAGGTTTTCTTCAGTAGAGTTTAAGTCTGCTTCATAGTTTGAGGGTTTTAATCCAGGAGAGGTTTTAATCTGATTTCTATGGGATTTTGGTACGCTAGGGCGATCCGGATCCATCTTAGCATTTCTACACTTGTCCCGCCTTGAGTCTAGTGAGCTATCTTTGACAGGAGGTTTATTAGATAAGAATAGGGTCTCAAGTTAATTACCAGATTCAGGATTTATTGCTAGTGTCTAGGGATTTTACCTAAGTAACCAGCCTTCTTCCTATCCGATTTCTCCAAGTTCCTAGGTTCGTATAAGCAGCTGAGGTTATTTTATTTATATTTATTTTATTCTAAGTTTATAATTATTAGTTTAACCCCCCATATAAGTATATATTTATTTAGGTTAGTATTCGGTATAGGTGGTGATCTAGAGTTGCATTCGCGTCTTTGGGTTCGATACTCGGTCTTATCTGTTTACTGCTTTGCGACCGGTACACTTGCCGTGCGTGTGTAGTTTTTAGGTGAGTCGTTTTAATTAAAGCTTGTGTTATTTTTATATATACATTTACACACATCACCCCACTCGACGGTTGGACCGGGCGGGTGCATATTGTCTCTAACAAAACAAGGTCTACCGGTGATGACGGTAGCCCATAGGAAACTAAGGGTCACTACACGGCTTAGTCAGCAATGGTTTCACCCGTATGAGTATCTTATTCTGCGCCTAGCTAGCGTTCTCACAAGCATAGTAGTAACTGTGATGGTAACGGTTTTCGAAGGATCACTTTAAAAGTTTAATTAAAACCTGTGAACTCACCAGCATTATATGTTGACTCTTTTAGCATGTTTTCTCAGGTCGCTAAGGTAGCAGCTGTCGGATAGGCGCACGAGGTCGCACTGGAGTCATCTCGCGTCTAGGGTCTCATTGCACGTTTTGGATTTATGAACTTTTAAACTTATGTTTTATTTCTGCATGACTTTTGTAAACTTTAAATGCTTCCGCACTGTTGAATGTTGGTTTTAAACTTATGCACGGTTTTTGTTTACGTATGTTATTACATTTAGACGTCGTTTATTGTGACCGTTGACTTGGATCCTGGTGTGTCACACGCCTCGCGGTAGAACTCTGCAGGTGGAAATTTGAGGGTGTGACAGATTGGTATCAGAGCCAATGGTTATAGTGAACCAGGACTGCATGTAGAGTCTAGACTATAGCCGAGTCTCACACACTAGACGGTCACATACATTCGAGTCGTGTCTTTTGGTAAACATACTAACTTTGTCGGGGTGTCGGTATCCTTACCACACAGTGTCACATTACCTATCTCATTCTTGGTTATTCCTAGCTTCATTTATCTTCTTCTTCGGGTTTGCAGTCGAGGGAACATGTTTGTTGATCTTTTGAGTTGGTTGTATCTTTCTAAGATGCGGGTACCGGGTGACTTGAGGTTCGAGCTCGGGGCACGCCTTGAGGACCATGTAGAGCAATTTATCATTTCGGGTGCACACGAAATCATAAGTTGAAATGCATGAAAGACTTGGTGGATCTCGTGTTGGGATTAATGGTCACGTTCGAACCTGATCCTAGGCTTTTCATATTCTCTTGGTTTAGCGTTGGTGATGGGTCTGAGTATTTGTTTCTTGCTCTTTCTCAGAAGATGTCAGGACGCACTGGGGGACGACGTGGAGGCCGCACTGGTGGGGGTAGAGGTGGTGGTAACATCACCTTGACGTATGATGAGCTCAATGAGATGATGCAGCAACAGTTTGCTTGTCAATGTCAAATGGGTGAGGGTATAATGTTGCTAATGGTTGCAGCCAAGTATGGGTCAAGTATGCAAATGGGTCAATATGCAAATGGGTCAATATGATCATGAATATAATGTCATTTCTAACGGCCATATTGCCCTGTATAATGGCCATATTCACTATAAATAGAGCACAACAAGGGACCAAATGACCATACAATCGAATTAGTAAGATGGATCAAAAAAAACACAAAAACCAAAACACTAAAAACAAAGGACAATGAACAAAGTACAAGACAAATAACAAAATCTGCAAAATTGGAGGACCATCACTCCATCTTTCAGTTCGTAGATGATAATTTCAGCTCCAATTGGACATTGTTGATCTCGAATTGGAGTAAAACAATGGATTACACATTAGGGTTTTTGAAGTGGAATTGGGGAAGAAGAAGATTGCCTCTTCAAATTTAACGTTCATATTCCTTGGATGAAATGACCGTTCTGCCCTTCATTAAAGACTTAGAATGACCAGGGTACCCCTCACGTGAGCTGCACGTGGGGGTGATGTAACGGCAGTTGGACGGCCTTTAGTCTCAAGGATCTAAACTGTTAGAAAATGAAAACACAGGTACTCAGGGTGTTAAGTCTGGGCTGAACCTGTTAGTTTAGGCAAACCACAGGGACGAAAACTACAATTAACTCATGATTTTATATTTGGAAACAGAAAAGAAAAAACGAAAGGATTGGTCAATGGTTTTATATTCGGAAACAGACGAAAGTATTTGTCGATGGTCAGAAACAGACGAAAAAATACTTATGATTTTATATTCGGATGGTCGATAAAGGAACAGAAAGAAAAACTTATAGATCTACTAAATGATCGGATGTCAGGACGATGGAGGATGAAGGGTGGCTGCCAGGCTAGTGGGAGGAGAAGTCAAACAGGAATATGATGGAAGCATGTGGAGGAGATGAGGAGTGGAGGGAGACGATGTTTGTTATTAGGGTTAGGGTTGGAATGGGGATAACTTTGTGTATATAATTATCATTCATATATATATATATATATATATATATATATATATATATATATATATATAGGGTAGGGATCCTAAGAGAACCAACCCCTATTTGAGAACTGAGAGAACCATTCTGAGCCACACATTTCATATAAAGGCAAATTTTTTTTTTTTTAATCGCACATTTTTATGCAAGGAAATTTTTTTTTTATTTTTTTTGAATTTTTTTTTCATTTATACATATGTGTATATGACATATATACATATGTGTATATAGCATTTTTCAGCTATACATATGTGTATATTTCAGTTATACATATGTGTATATAGCATTATACATATGTGTATAATGCAATTATACACATGTGTATACTGAAAAAAAAATACAAAAAAAATAAAAAAAAAATTTCCTTGCATAAAAATGTGCGATTAAAGCAAAAAAAAAAAAAAAAAAAAAAAAAAATTGCCTTAGAGAAATGTGTGGCCCAGAATGGTTCTCTAGTTCTCAATTTGGGAAAAGGTTCTCATTTGAACCAAATCCTATATATATATAGGGTTAGGAAACTTTGAAAACTCATGTGAGTTGTGAGAACCATAGGAACTCTTTTGAGCCATTGATCTTGATGATCCAATGGTTGAGATCGAATGATTAGACTTTTTAGCTTGACATGTTTTCTGAGTATTTTTTAATATAATAAAATGAATGAAAGGGTATTTGAGTAAAATGGCACGTGAGAGAAAAAAATATATAATATCATATTCATTTTTTTATTCCATTATTAAAATAACCATATTTTTTTAACGTTAATTTATTTTTTTAATTCATTTATTTTTCTAAAAAAAATTAATACATCCAGTAACCCATTCAACTCAGACGTTTTTACACCAGTGTAAAGTTTCAAAATTCTAACAATTTTACATCTGCTAATTTGTCATTTCTCCCCATGTATGAAAACGTTTTTACACCAGTATAAAAATTGTAAAATCTATCAGACACAAAACTATTACAAACAAAAATACATTGTATTACAGTAGTGTATATGCCCACGGTAAATGTATTACACCACAGTAAATGCCCATCAAAAAAACATCTATACATTGTATTACACCACGGTAAATGCCCACCAAAAAACCAACATCTATACATTGTATTACACTAGTGTGATCAAACCCCCAAAAACAACATATATACCACAAACTTCTACAGAAAATACATGAGTGTAAAAAACCAAAACTACAAAAGATCTATACCTCAAGCATCTACACATTTCATATTTTACACTGGTGTTTTTACATCATCATCTTCACAGCATCTCCTAACAAAAACCCAAAAAATTAATATTAATAATTTTACACTGATGCACAAATAATATCAAAAATAATAATAATAATAACATAAATAATAATAATAATAACAATAACAGGAAATAATAAAAATATTAATAATAACATAAATAATAATATTAATAATAACAGAAAAATAAATAATACTAATAAATAATAACATAAATAACAATAATAATAACAGAGTTAATAATAATAATAACAATAATTAAAAAAAAAATAACATGCCTTCTCTTCATCTTCATCACAGATCCACCACCACCACAGATCCACCACCACCGAGCTCCAACCACCGTCATCTTCATCTTCATCTTCAAGATCCGTCCATCCCCCTCCACCCACAACCCCATCCAAACCTGAAACCCACCCTCGAAAACCCCACCATTCACCATCGCCTCCACCCCCGTACAGATCCACCACCAAAAACCACCACCATCGATCATCTCCAGATCTTCTTCAAAACCATCCTCTGTTCATCATCGAAAAGCAGATCTTCTTCATCGTTACCGTGTTCACTTCACCACCACAGACCACCGTTCGTCTTCTTCGTCACATGTTCATTCATCTTCTTCGTCACAGGTTTGTCTTCTTCATCGTACCACCATGGTTCTGCAGCCATGGCCTTCTTCATCGTACCACCATAGGGCTGTCTTCTTCTTCTTCTTTGAATATGTGTGAGAGAGAGGGTGAGAGGTGGAACAAGAGAGAGAGAGAGAGTGCAGATGAAACTCAAAGAGAGAGAAATAGCTATTTAAAAGTCATCAGAGATGTGTCAGGAAGAAATACAATTACTAAAATACCCCTTGCAGTGAAAGTAAAATGTCTTTACTACCCTCTTATTAAACAATTACAAAATATTATAAATTGGATATGTGTCACCTTGTTATTGGCCTATAGGAGTTCTCAAGTTCTCGCAACTCACACGAGTTTTCAAAATATCCGGATCCTATATATATATATATATATATATATATATATATATATATATTAAGATTTCGGATTCGGATATTTCGGATATCCGAAAATTTACAAAAGTCATATCCGAATCCGAAATTTTGGATATTTCGGATACGGATTGTCGGATATTTCGGATTCGAATCCGGATTCAGATCTTTTTGAACACCCCAGTTCAAAGGCTATCATTTTCAACAGCACATCACGATAAAAATACAAGTCGGTAGTTGTTGTGGGATACGTCAACCATCTTGAAACCATCAGATCAACGGGCAGATGCTCCCTAACACGTACCCAGACTCATGGAACAGACAACATTGCTTTAAACCAACACAAATCTATTTTCCTCTGACAGCGTCAGCGGTGTTACTTGTGGAACACAGTTTAAGGTTGTGGACTGAATAAAAGTGTTGATCACAAACATTCCACTTCGCGCAATGCTAACCTCACGATTATTCACTCCCATGACGACTCGGAATGACCCCAACCTGGGACTGGTAACTAGCTTCATCTTATTGATAAAGCTAAGGGCAGTAGTCATTAGAGCTTGCATCTAGGCTGCTGGGGTGGTATTCAATGGGTGGACATTAACATACAGAGCGTGGACACTAAAATGCTGTAGCGCTAGTTGTTTGAAATGTAATATACTTAAGCTCCACACCAAGTAAGCAGTTGGTGATACTGCAAGAAATTTATCGCTAAAACTTCTTAGTTTGTTTCTCGCTTCAGTAGAAACCTGCAATTCACATGCATGGCTAAATTAATTCGACGATTATTAATATAACTAAGGACTGTGTGAGTCACTATAAAGTTAAACCTTACCATGCCTTCTAGCATATCCGTGTGAATCTTGCCGAGAGTTGTGAGAATTTGAACCCCCCGGCCATTGTGTTAACTATATTTAAGTTGATGTGGTTCGTTGTTGTTCCATCTGTATGTGTGTGTGTGTATATAAGGCCAGGGAGTTGCATAATTGATTGTGTAGTGTATAAAACGATAAGAATAATAAAAAAGTATAAAGCTAATTTAGAACTTTAGATCACTATCTCATGTCCCAGTTAGGGGTGTTTAAAGTCGGATTATCCGATTTTCGGATATCCGAAAAAAGGATAATCCAAAATTTTGGATAGTCAATATTGGGATCCGAATATGAAATTTCGAATATCCGAATTTTTGGATTCGAATAATCCGAAACTAAAAAAATAATAAAATATCTCCCTCTTATGCTAAAAGTCTAAAACCAAACCTGCTTAAAACAAACATTCAATATATATTTTTTAATATTTCGGATTCGAGAACAGCATATTATGTTAGTTTAGGGTTAGAATTAACTTAGAGTGAATTAAACATATAGTGTGTGTATATATATATATATATGAAATAATATAATATTTCGGATTCGGATAATTCGATTATCCAGAAATTTTTAAAAATATGATCCAAATCCGAAATTTTGGATTACCCGATTTTTGGACATCAAATCAGATAATCCAAAAATTTGGATAATACGGATACAAATTTTCAGATATTTCGAATTGGAATCCGGATTCAATTTTTCTACCCTTGTATATGTATTTCAAATTCACTATAATGTGTTTTATGAACAATATTGTACTACTATAAAATTTCAGACAAATAAAAATAGTTTTTTATTGTATTTTAATTAACAAGACTAAATATCTCCATATATGAAAGATATGAAGACAAATCGAGAGCGGGTAGTTTTAACTAAAATCTTTGAAAGTAAAGGTGAAGATAAACGAAGTTTTTCTTCTCCAAACAAAATGCAATCATGTCACATTATACCTGTCACACCCTGACAGCGCACAGCGGGAAGCAGTTCGTGAGGACGGAAGTTGTTACCACAAAGTTTAGCAAATCACTTGTGATCACGTATGGACATCTTGAAACCACCCTCTAGCCCAACACATTTAAGTTTCCGGTCTAAGAAATTTTAAAAACATGTCATAGCCAAGGTGAAGCTAAAGTACGCAATCATGTCCATCGTAGTGCCTGCTAAACCCACTTTCCAAATCCCTACGCATCAGTACCTGAAAAACATGCTTAAAAACATCAACAAAATGTTGGCGAGTTCACAGGTTTCGAATAATCAACAAACTTTTAAGTTTAATAGCGTATGATAAGTATAACTAAAAGAGAACCAAGTAGACTAGCTAGGTCCAACAAGTATGATGTATCCAAAGGCTTCTAATCAAACCATAACTTTCTTCCCGGAGTGACCTCTCCAAGAGGAACGTTTTGAAGATTATCTTCTTCCCAAGGAGACCTTGTCTATAAGTAGGAAAGGGGGCGTCAACCCAATAGATCTACCAACATGACTATGGCTCTAACTAAGAGCTAATGATTAAGAAGTGCAGGGAAATCGTCCTCCCGAAAGGACAGGTGTCACGTCTAACGTACCCACCGAGGCACCGACCTAAGGCCATCAAGCGTTCTACAATTCTAGTCTAACCCAACATACAAGCATGTTAATCCCCTGATTGTAAAAACGTTCAAAAACATTTAAAAGAAAAGGGGCCGTGAAACTCACCTCAATGCAGCAAATCACATAATCTTCCAATCCAAGTCACACTCTTCTACCTAACTATGCCCTAAACATTTATAGGGCCGTTTAGCAATCACTCTAAGTCTAAGCAAGTCATTCACCAAACCTTCTTAACTTAGTTTATCAAAAGATTCACATTTTTATTACCCTTTACCCAATTGACCTAATGGTAACTTTGACGATTGGTTAAATTTTAGATTTCGCATGCATACATACAACATTAAACCACCCATTCCTTAGGTCCTTTCTTACACATCCATCCATAGCTCATTTCATGCTAAACATCACATAATTTGTCACAATCAATCCATCATAATACACTACTCAATCACTGTCATATGAACACAATAAAACACATTCGAGCAATTTCCATGTCAAGCAAACTTCCAATGCCTCATATTAACCTATGAATATCCTATAAGCTCAATTTAGACCTTAGAATACACATATAAATCATGAAACAAGTCTAATTTGCTGTTCAAAACTATCCACAAAATGTAACTATTATATGTCTCAAAATTCGCATTTCGGCGACTTTCGCGACATAGTTTTGCACTGTAAACGTTTGTTGTTAAGGTAAACATATTATGTACCTTAAATAATGACTTTTATACTCATTTTGGTACCAACCAAACTATTTTACATCAGACCTGAAATTGGATGTCCTAAATGCGTACAAATTGTCGAAAACATACGTTTTTACGCATCTTTCGCAAATATCCCTAGGGTTTTAACTTAGGTCATTTATATTCACTTTATCACACTTTTTTTTGCATCAAAATAAACTACAAAAACCTGCTCTAAATCAGTTTTAGAATAATTGCTTCACAAGCTCGTATTTTGGCGTTTTAAGTCGAAAACATGTTTTGATCGTACATGCAAGGTCTCCCAAGCGTGTAGATCCAACTCAAACTTTTTTTGAACAATACAAAGCTTATGAAAACTCTTAAAACTTTATCACAATCAGATCTGGAAATAAGCGTAATATTACTCAAAACTCAACATAAATCATTGCATGAACATAAGCCCACCAATCAAACAAGCTATTTTTTACTAGACTCATCCCTATACCATTTATTTAAATCATCAAGAACATCAAAACTTCATTTTAATTCAGATTCAAAGTCTTTTAGAAAACCCTCTTGCATGTCATGAAAATCAAAAGATCTAAGCATATATAATCTATGTTACCTTATTAAGGAGGAGATATGGCTAAGTTGGTCATTTCACCATCATTTTAAGATGGCATCCCAAAGGCCTCAAGTGTAATCTCCAAACTTTTACCCTCTTTGTTCCATTTATACCCTTGTGTGCCACCTTTAATAGAAATTGTACAAATGAATGATGCAACTCAACCCAACTTATTGTTTCTCAAACCCTCTTTATATCCTTAGCCACCCATAACACCCAATTCAATAATACATCAGTTACACATCTCTTCCCCTGCCTTTGTTTTGTGTTTCAAGTAAACTTTATCACTATATATGCTAACAACAGTACAACAACCAATACCGCCCATTTTCGCTTATCTACCTTTTTGTAATTAAACAAAGTGGTGTTGTGCAGACTAAATATTAGATGGACAAAAGTTAGTGGGACACATTTTTTGTTATTTTTTTCCATTGGTTCATGTAACTAATTCTCTATCCCTTTTGTACATCGCAGAACAAGAAACCCGTGACGGGCTAATGACCAAGCATCTGACGCCACTTTCAAGCTTGAGTAACACCTATTGGATTGGTCTTCAACACACATCCAATACCTGCTTATAAATTTGGTACTGATGCTCACTAATATCTTCTTAGGTGAGTTCACATACCATCACTTTATTTGGTGTTTTATATTTTTATTAATGTTGAATGTGTAAATTTCATATTACACAGAACCAGGCGATTCATTGGATCAATAATTAATCTGAGTGCGAATCTTCATTAGACGAAAACGAAGAAGAAGAGGATGAAGATGAAGAAGAGGAATAGAAATTGTTAGTCGGAAAACAGAAAAAGGTCCAGGGACAAAGAGCGAATTGACGGAACTGTTGGAAAGGGAAGCAGAAGATGAGATGAAGAACTTGTTGGCTAGGTAATCGTTCGGGATTGCAAGCGATGTATTGGCATAGATCGGCGGAGATGTTGGCCACCGTCGCTACCAGTGGGTTGTTATCACCATCGTTGTTGATCGGAGATTGAGATTGAGATGATTATTATTATTATTATTATTATTATTATTATTATTATTAGGGTTATAGGATGGTGATAAGATTTGGGGAACGATGGTGACGTCAGGAAACTGCTGTGAATTGATATGGAAGACAGGAAGAGTGAAGACGTGACTATGGGCTATGGCTTAACTGATTTTTTATTTTTTTATTTTTATATGAGTATTAGTTAATTAAGATTTAGATTCTTGTAACGTGTTTCATTTTGTTTTGTTTCTTGAGGTGATTGTGATTATGATTGATTTGCTAAAATTATTAATTCATTGTTTTAGTTTTACTTTTTTTTCCTATGATACATTGACAGACTCTGATTATAATTTTATTAATTTTCCAAGAACAAGCTCTTCACATCCTAAGGTTATTGATTTCTTTATTATAATTATTATTATTTATGTATGATTAGTTTCAAGATACTGGATTTTTTATTTGTTACAAGTTATGGTTTGTTTAGGTATGTATGTATGTTTACTTAATCTTTATGGATCGTTTGATTTCTTTAACACACCCGCAGCAACGTGCGGGCTTTCCCACTAGTCATCTATTAAACAAAACAATCTATTCCACATACACACACATATTCACGGTTTATACACACACATTTACATCTCCATTTTCCATTTTTCTTATCCCTATTGTTTGTTTTATTAAAACCATTTCAAAATCTTTGATTTGTTTGGTGAAAACTTGAACAAAATAGAAACTATAAGAATCTTTAGTAAAGCTTTTATTCAAGAAACTTACCTCTAAAAACTCTTGGAAATAAGGGTTTCTTTCTCTAAAATCTTTGGATTCTTGAAAGATTTTGCTTCTAAATCACTAAGAACACTTCATGACTTGATGATTCATGCTTGTTTTGTGAAAGATTAAATCAAAATAATGATAATAAGGGGGTAGGGGAGGGTTTATGGTTTGAGGAGAGGGAGAGAGGAAGAAAATGAAAGGTTTTAGTGTGTGTGTAGATATGGTGTAAGAGTGAATGAGTGAGTGTTGGAATGTGTTTATATATTGGGAATAAGTAATAATAATAATCATTAATAAATTAAACTTAATAATAATATTAAGGGGGTGGGGTGGCGACCGGTTAGAGGGGGGGTTGGTATTATATTTTTTTTATAAAATCCTATAACATAATACACCCCTCTCACAATTTATAAAACCCCCTATATATATATTAAATAATTAAGGTTTTTACCCATTTGGCCACTTATAGTATTCCCTAATTAAAAACCTCTGTTTTTAGCTAATTTAATTATATTAGAGGTTTTCCTACCGTACCGGGTCTCAGTTTCGCGTTTCAACTCTAAACCGCACAACTAATAGACTTAGACGA
Organism: Ambrosia x helenae; assembly: GCA_030844895.1. NCBI lineage: Eukaryota > Viridiplantae > Streptophyta > Magnoliopsida > Asterales > Asteraceae > Ambrosia > Ambrosia x helenae. The sequence continues at coordinate 13,523,229 of CM061233.1, forward strand.
TTTAAAAAAAAACACTAATTATAACCCCCTACTAGTTCTAATAATATTTCCACCCATAAAATATTATTTCATGCTAGACCAAGCATTACGGGTCAAAATTAGACCTTCTAAAGTTAATCGGGTAGTTACCAATGCTCAATCCGGGTAGTTTATTACTAAGCGATACGAAAATTCCTAAGATTCCCAATAAACCTTTAAAAACATTCGTACTCTGCTAATACCTTTCTAAATATATCTAATCATCACTAATTGAATCTGACACACAGTCTCCGATATTATGTTAATATTCATTATATTGTACGGGTAATATCTAGATTTTTGGCGGTTGTCACAATACCTATGAAGCGAAGGGCTTTCATGTATGATAATAACAAGGGAAAATCACCAAAATGGCCTGTTGACCGTCTGATTTATGAGATTAGCCCCCTCCCGTCTCTTTGGAGAGACGAGTCACGGTTCCCAAGGAGTCTGAAGCGTCTCCGGAGAGGCTTTGGTTTCCAACCAATACGGATCCAACACGTGGCGTGTTTGATCCCGAGGACTGTCAGGCGTCACCGGAGACGGGTCAGAGCCGCAAAGTCATCTCCGGTGGGCCCTTGAGACATGTCACTAACGGCTCGACTTCGGCTCGGCTTATCAGTTAATCAACACAACCGACCCACCGGATATAACACCCCAACCGATGGCGGAAACATCGAGGTGTCACGTAAGAATGAGTATACAGTAGCACATGGTAATCAAGTTTTAATTGAAATTTATTTAAAGTGCAAATATCCAAAATTGAAAATACATAATAAGTTTTGAATGGAATTCTAATACATCAAATAACCAAATAAAGTATAAACTTCAATTTGTCTTCTCATGATAACACTCTAGTCTTCACGCATCATTATATTCCTGTTGAGTTGTAAAAATGGGGGGGTTCAACTAGAAGTTGGTGAGAATACATAAGCCATGTCAAGCAATTAAGTTTAAGAATAAAAGTTTAGCAATTCATATGTCTATCGTAAGTTTAAGTCTACATGAATAAACATGAAGTGTTGAATGCACATAATCAAACCTCCGACTAGTTTAGGTCCATCCCGTCATCCACGGTTCACCTTAATATTATGTTGGAACGATAACAATCACCCGCGCTCCCCATAAAAGATGGTCAACGAATCTAGGTGGGATTGTCAATCCAATAGATCTATTATTGAGTATCGCCGGCTTGGCCATAGCTAATGATTATGTATGTTGAAGCGTAAGTCTAACTGTTGTTGTTGTCTAAATCATGAGGCATTAAAGTTTACAACTAGACATGTATGTAGAATTGCTTAAGTATAATGTTGCAAGTATAAAGAATTGCATAAACATGGTTACGTAAACTCACCTTAGCAAAGTATTAAGTCTCGAGAAAAAGTATAGGTGTAGCCCCAAATTTGCCACGTATTACCCTATGTATAAGGTAACAAATAAGTCTAAGTCTATCTAGTCTATAAGTATTTTCTAGGGTTTCGAATTGTGGATAAGTATTTGTTTGATTAATAAATAAAATGTTTAATAAATAAGAGAAATTCGATAAATAAATAAACAAAAGTCTTTTTGTAAATTTTAGATTAAAGATGGTCACAATATAAAGTTTTAAGTATGAAAATAATTTTTATAAAATTATTTTCTTAAAAATAGAATATTTAATCTATTTATTTCAAATTGTCAAAATATAACTTTACTATTTAAAAATATTAAAATTAAAGAATTTTTAAATTAAAAATTGTATTTCTGTCCTTAAATGTATAGAAATAATTTATATAAAATTTTGGTGCAAAAATATTGAAAATGAATTTATTATGATTTATTTATGATTAAAACTAACAAAAATTGATTAAAAATATTGAATAGATGATTTTTCAGAAATAAAAATCATTTCAGAAATGTTTAATGTTATATAAACTCAGAATAATTTTTGTGGGAATTTATATAATCGTTTTGATATTTTTATGGAATTTTATAATTAAAATAGAATAAACTTGAAATATTTATTATATATATTAAATAAATAATTTTTGGAAAACTAAAAATTGTATGTTAAACTTTTCTACTAGAATAACATAAAATAGTTTTTGTAGGATTTATAAAGGAGTTTTAGTATTTTAAAACCAATTTTAAAAATATAAGTGAATATATATATATAAAGCATAAAAGGTAAAAAAAAATGTTTGCTCAAGCTTGGAATCGAACCTGGGTCTGAGACCGGTTCGTGCTTTAATCACAAGCCCAGCCACCAACTGGGCTGGGCCCTGAGAACAAATAAACTCGTTTTGAATTTAATTATATAGCCATGTTGAAACAGATTTATAAACCCTTTAAAAGAAAAGAATAAAAGCTGTTTAGTGTGGGACTCAAACCCGCGTGCCCCGGTTAACAAACAGACAGACACAACCACTTGATCTAGATCAGTGGTTGTGTTTGGTTTGTTTTTGTTTTAAATAAATACACAAGTCTGCAGAGGTGTTCTTCCCCAATTCAAAAGTTTCGAACCCTAGGTTAATCAATAATCTGATTTACACAACAATAACCCAATTGATCATAGGGTTATTGTTGTGTAGTGGCTGATGAACAAAACCCATAAAAAAGAACTTACAAAAACGAATTCGCGTTTAATGCTCGGTCAATCAGAAAAGTCAAACACGCGGTCAAAAGCTTTGAAAGATGATTTTAATCAGAAATTAGAGGTGAAGAGAGAGTAATCTGCGAGTAAAGCTTGCTGTGAAGTGTTCAATTTATAGTGTGAGGGCTCGGGTGAACGAATTGGAATGTTTGACCGTAATGAATATGATGACGCGATGATTGGTAAAAATTGGAAGGTTTTGATGATAATTGATTGTGTATTGGACGCGTATTAGTCAAACAAATCATCAATCATTCCATATCAGGGAGCAATTGCGTTTAAGATGGGTTGATTATGGTACTCGTCTTCACAGTTGACTTTCCAAGTCAACTTGTTAAGATTCCAATACGTTATAAAATTAATATGTGTTGAAGTCTATCCAAGTATATGGTGTTGAACCGGCCATGGGCTCGGGTTCGAATCCCTGCCCAGGCAAATCTTTTTTTTGATAATTATTCTCTATATATATGTATAATATATATATATAGCATAGTATTAGGGGTCCAAATGCGTCACGAAATATTTTTAAAAGACGATAAATGATGAAACTTGACGTTTTATTAATAATAATCGTAACGTACAAATAATTTAATGCGAAATGTTACAGTCTCCCCTACTTTTAGGAACTTCGTCCCGAAGTTGGAGTTGGAGAGTCTGGTGGAAAAAGATGTGGGTATTTAGACTTCATCTGGTCCTTGCGTTCCCAAGTGAACTCTGGACCTCGTTTAGATTCCCAACGAACCTTAACGATTGGTATGCGGCTGCGCTTGAGTTTCTTGACTCCAGTATCCACGATCTCGACGGGTTTCTCGACAATGTGCATAGTTTCATCGATTTGCACATCTTCGAGAGGGACATGGAGGTTCTCGTCTGCTAAGCATTTCTTGAGATTCGAAACATGAAAGGTTGGGTGAACATTGCTTAGCTCAGGTGGAAGATCAAGTTTGTAAGCCACTTTTCCAATCCTGTCAAGAACTTTGAATGGGCCTACGTATCGAGGAGCTAGTTTTCCCTTCCTACCGAAGCGAATCACTCCCTTCCAAGGGCTTACGACGTCTATCAGCATAGCTCTTCTGACGACTTCTAGCCTTGAGAAGATTATCCTGAATGAGTTGGATTTTATCTGTGGTTTCCTGGATCAGTTCGGGTCCAGTGAAATGGGCTTCACCAACCTCAGTCCAACAGACAGGTGAACGACATTTACGACCATAAAGTGCCTCGAAAGGAGCCATGTTAATGCTGGCATGATAACTGTTTTTGTATGAAAACTCGACCAAAGGAAGATGAGAATCCCATGCGCCACCAAAATCGATGACACATTCCCTGAGCATATCCTCAAGTGTCTGGATGGTCCGTTCAGTCTGACCATCTGTTTGAGGGTGATAAGCAGTACTCAGGTTCAACTTGGTACCCAAAGCGTCTTGTAAAGATTCCCAAAAGTGAGAAGTGAAATGACCATCACGATCAGAGATAATGTCCAAAGGTATACCATGACGACATACGATTTCACTTACGTACATCTTGGCTAACCTTTCCACGGAATATTTCTCACGAATAGGTAAGAAATGGGCTGACTTGGTCAAACGGTCAACGATTACCCAAATGTTGTCAAAACCTTTGGGTGTACGGGGGAGTTTAGTGATGAAGTCCATTGCTATGCTCCCCCATTTCCATACAGAAATTTCTGGTTGTTCAAGCATACCAGATGGTCGTTGATGTTCAGCCTTAACCTTTGAAAAAGTAAGGCATTTTGCAACGAAAAGAGCGATATCTTTCTTCATACCAGGCCACCAATACGAATAACGAAGATCTTGGTACATCTTGTCAGCTCCAGGATGAATAGAATAACGAGACTTATGAGCCTCGTTCATAAGGAAGGTACGAAGATCATCACGGTCAGGAACCCAAAGTTGATTGAGAAAATAGAGTAAACCATCAGATTTGGTTTCAAGTTGAGTCTCAGCACCACAAGACATTTCGTCGTACATGTTACCTTGGGTGACTGAAGTATGTTGAGCCTGGAGGATACGATTCTGAAGATCAGTACGAACTCTCGCACAATGAAGTTTGATACGCTCTTTACGACTGAGTGCGTCAGCCACAACATTCGCCTTGCCAGGATGGTAGCGAATTTCGCTATCATAGTCGTTAAGTAACTCAACCCAACGTCGTTGCCTCATGTTAAGATTTTTCTAGTCGAAGACATGTTGGAGACTTTTGTGGTCCCTGAAAACCACACATTTGGTTCCATAAAGATAGTGTCTCCAAATCTTAAGAGCAAAGACGACAGCGCCTAATTCAAGATCATGAGTGGTATAATTCTTTTCGTGGGTCTTGAGTTGCCTAGACGCATAAGCAATAACCTTGCCTCGTTGCATGAGAACACAACCAAGACCTTGGTTTGATGCATCACAATAGACCAAGAAGTCATCATTACCATCAGGTAGAGACAGGATGGGAGCTTCACAGAGTTTCAGCTTAAGAGTTTCAAATGCTTCCTCTTGCTTTGGTCCCCACTCATAAGGTTTACCCTTGTGAGTTAAGGCAATGAGAGGAACAGCAATCTTGGGGAAGTTGGCAATGAATCGACGATAATAACCAGCCAAACCCAGGAAGGAACGGACTTCTGTTGGAGTTCTAGGAACACTCCAATCTTTAACAGCTTCGATCTTTGCGGGATCAACATGAATTCCGTTCATATCAATGACATGTCCCAAAAATTGAACTTCCTTAAGCCAAAATTCACATTTCGAGAACTTGGCATACAGTTGTTCTTTCTTTAGGAGACCCAAAATTGAGTGAAGATGTTGCTCGTGATCAGATTTTGATTTTGAGTAAATCAAAATGTCATCGATGAAGACGATCACGAATTTGTCGAGGTAGGGTCTACAAACCCGATTCATTAGATCCATAAACACTGCGGGGGCGTTGGTCAATCCAAACGACATGACCATGAATTCATAATGACCATAACGTGTACGAAAGGCTGTCTTGGGAATATCTTCATCGTGGACTCTAAGCTGATGATAACCAGAACGAAGATCAATCTTCGAGAAGTGGGTTGCTCCTTGAAGTTGATCGAAAAGATCGTCAATCCTAGGCAAGGGATAACGATTCTTGATGGTGAGTTTGTTGAGTTCGTGATAGTCGATACACATCCTGAGAGGTCCATCTTTCTTCTTAACGAACAAAACAGGGGCTCCCCATGGAGAAGAACTGGGGCGAATGAAACCTTTATCAGAAAGTTCCTGTAGTTGACTGGCAAGTTCTTGCATCTCCGAGGGTGCAAGACGATAAGGAGCTTTGGTGACAGGATTTGCACCAGGAACAAGATCGATCCTAAATTCCACTTGTCGAGCAGGAGGCAAACCAGGTAAATCCTCTGGGAAAACTTTAGGATAGTCCCGAATGATTGGGATGTCTTGGATACTTTTGCCCTTGTCCTTCTTTTCTATCACGTTAGCTAAGAAAGCCGTATACCCCTTTCGTAAGTATTTTTGGGCAGTAGTACAAGACATGAGCTTAAGCTCGCCACAAGGCTTTTCACCATAGATCTTCAAAATATCACCAGATTCGAGAGGAATGTGAATGACTTTCTCAAAGCATAGAATTTCAGCACGATGGGTTGACAACCAATCCATGCCTACTATGACATCGAAGCTTCCAAGATGCATAGGAATGAGATCAATAGAGAAAGTATGTTCGTCGAGGTTCAACACACAGTTACGAATAATAGAAGCGATCGAGATAGACTTCCCATTCGCTACCTCTATCACTAAGGGTTCCTCTAGGTTAGTTTGGGGTAAGTTAAGTAAGGGTTCAACTTTAGTGATACAAATGACTTATTAGCACCCGAATCAAATAATATGGATGCATAGTGGTTATTAACGAGAAACGTACCATTAACCACCTCGTTGTTGTCGCGGGCCTGGTTAGCATTGAGGTTGTAAGCGCGACCTCGAGCACCTTGGTTCTGGTTGCGGTTCTGGTTTTGGTTGCGGTTCTGGTTTTGGTTGCGGTTTTGGTTCTGGTTCTAGTTTCCAAGTCTAGGACAAGCATCCCTATAATGTTCCGTGCTTCCACATTCATAGCACTGGCCGCGAACAGGCCTACCATTTTGAGCATTAGGAGCTGGATTATTTCTGGCAGGGTTGTTTTGGGTGGCAGGGGTTTGGCAAGCATTGGTGTAGTGTCCATACCGCTTGCAGTTATTACATTGGCGGCATGGTCTGTCAGCAAGATGGTGGTATTGACAAGTGTTGCAAAGAGGGTGGTTCCCGACATACGGTTTCTTGGCTGGGTTTTGTGCTGCAGGTGGGGTGGTAGCAACCATGTAGTTCCTAGCCTTGCGCTTCCTGTTGCTTGAGGTCTCAGGCTTAACCTCAATAGCGGGCTGAGGAGTGTCTTTTGCAGCAGTCTTCTTGGTGTTCTTGCGAAAAAGAGTACCGTTCTTCACATGATTATCGGTGAGAGTAGCCGCCAGGCGTTTGGCTTCCTCCAAGGTGGCAGGATTCCTTCCCCATACCGTGTCCTGGATTTGCATAGGCAGACCACCGATATACTTCTCGATGGCTATTGGTAGAGGAGTAACTTTATGGGGCAACAGCAAACTGAGCTCGTGAAAGCGGGTATTATAAGCAAGGTTTTCCCCACTATCTTGAGCAAGAGTGTGGAACTCGTCTTCTAGTTTCTTAATCTCGTTGCGGGGACAGAACTCATCTTTCATAACCTCCTTGACTTGATCCCAGGTCATAGCAAGTGCAGCTTCAGTTCCTCGGGTGCGCTTTTCCTCATTCCACCAAGTGAGTGCTCGTTTGTGAAGAACACTCATGGCGTAGCGGACCTTAAAGTTATCGGGACACTCACTGTTAATGAAGGTATTCTCAATACCCTCGAACCATTGTAGAAGACCCGTAGCTCCTTCTTCTCCACTGAACTTAGGGGGATTACAGGTATTAAAGTGCTTAAGAGTGCAAGTTGGGAGACCATTCCCGTTTCCATTCCCGTTTCCATTGTGGTTTCCATTACCGTTTCCGTTGCCGTTTCCGTTTATCTGGATGACTTGAGCCAGTAAGTTAGGAACCAGAGTCGCGATCTGTTGCGCCATTTGTTGAGAAATGATCGCAGCCAGTTGAGCATCAACACCATTGTTGTTGTTGTGGTTAGCGTCGTGGTTATGGTTGTGGTTGTCGCCACCTTCTTCATGGTTCTCACCATTGCTATTGCGAGTGCTGCGACGTGGAGGCATGATCTGTAAGAGACACAATGAAATGAATGAGGTTATATAAGGAATGTAATCATTTATTCATTAATTAAAACGAATAAACAAAAACGTTGACTTATCAAAGATTCTAGATTCTAATAACATAGTGAAGACATGCTTTAGCCTATAAGTGAACACTCATCCCCGAGAATTCCCAGGTAGGCATCCGGGTCCCTCGTCTGATTGGGATATATGCGCAATGCCAGCCTAGACAGAAGACTCGGAATACAGGCGTTCACCCTTCCAGATTGCACGTGTTCGTTATTAAAATCTAGAACTTCGACGAGATCTCAAGGTGGTTCAGGCTAAACCTGAGGATTTAGTCCTATTAATCTAATGGTGGATCAGGATTGTAGCAGACGAATAAGAGTAGTCACTTGTAAGGCTTAGGGTTGTATAAGGTATAGGATAGGGATAAGATTAGGGAAGCAATTAGGGTTACAAGTAAGAGAAGCAAGTACTGTTTAAATCCCTAAGGTTATAGTCTAGATTATTTTCTAATAACCTAATTCCCTATAACCAAGGCTCTGATACCAATCTATAACACCCCAACCGATGGCGGAAACATCGAGGTGTCACGTAAGAATGAGTATACAGTAGCACATGGTAATCAAGTTTTAATTGAAATTTATTTAAAGTGCAAATATCCAAAATTGAAAATACATAATAAGTTTTGAATGGAATTCTAATACATCAAATAACCAAATAAAGTATAAACTTCAATTTGTCTTCTCATGCTAACACTCTAGTCTTCACGCATCATTATATTCCTGTTGAGTTGTAAAAATGGGGGGGTTCAACTAGAAGTTGGTGAGAATACATAAGCCATGTCAAGCAATTAAGTTTAAGAATAAAAGTTTAGCAATTCATATGTCTATCGTAAGTTTAAGTCTACATGAATAAACATGAAGTGTTGAATGCACATAATCAAACCTCCGACTAGTTTAGGTCCATCCCGTCATCCACGGTTCACCTTAATATTATGTTGGAACGATAACAATCACCCGCGCTCCCCATAAAAGATGGTCAACGAATCTAGGTGGGATTGTCAATCCAATAGATCTATTATTGAGTATCGCCGGCTTGGCCATAGCTAATGATTATGTATGTTGAAGCGTAAGTCTAACTGTTGTTGTATAAGGTAACAAATAAGTCTAAGTCTATCTAGTCTATAAGTATTTTCTAGGGTTTCGAATTGTGGATAAGTATTTGTTTGATTAATAAATAAAATGTTTAATAAATAAGAGAAATTCGATAAATAAATAAACAAAAGTCTTTTTGTAAATTTTAGATTAAAGATGGTCACAATATAAAGTTTTAAGTATGAAAATAATTTTTATAAAATTATTTTCTTAAAAATAGAATATTTAATCTATTTATTTCAAATTGTCAAAAAATAACTTTAATATTTAAAAATATTAAAATTAAAGAATTTTTAAATTAAAAATTGTATTTCTGTGCTTAAATGGATAGAAATAATTTATATAAAATTTTGGTGCAAAAATATTGAAAAATGAATTTATTATGATTTATTTATGATTAAAACTAACAAAAATTGATTAAAAATATTAAATAAATGATTTTTCAGAAATAAGAATAATTTCAGAAATGTTTAATGTTATATAAACTCAGAATAATTTTTGTGGGAATTTATATAATCGTTTTGATATTTTTATGGAATTTTATAATTAAAATAGAATAAACTTGAAATATTTATTATATATATTAAATAAAACAATTTTTGGAAAACTAAAAATTGTATGTTAAACTTTTCTACTAGAATAACATAAAATAATTTTTGTAGGATTTATAAAGGAGTTTTAGTATTTTAAAACCAATTTTAAAAATATAAGTGAATATATATATAAAGTTTAAAAGGTAAAAAAAAATGTTTGCTCAAGCTGGGAATCGAACCTGGGTCTGAGACCAGTTCGTGTTTTAATCACAAGCCCAGCCACCAACTGGGCTGGACCCTGAGAACGAATAAACTCGTTTTGAATTTAATTATATAGCCATGTTGAAACTGATTTATAAACCCTTTAAAAGAAAAGAATAAAGCTGTTTAGTGTGGGACTCAAACCCGCGTGCCCCGTTTAACAAACAGACAGACACAACCACTTGATCTAGATCAGTGGTTGTGTTTGGTTTGTTTTTGTTTTAAATAAATACACAAGTCTGCAGAGGTGTTCTTCCCCAATTCAAAAGTTTCGAACCCTAGGTTAATCAATAATCTGATTTACACAACAATAACCCAATTGATCATAGGGTTATTGTTGTGTAGTGGCCGATGAACAAAACCCATCAAAAAAAAGAACTTACAAAAACGAATTCACGTTTAATGCTCGGTCAATCAGAAAAGTCAAACACGCGGTCAAAAGCTTTGAAAGATGATTTTAATCAGAAATTAGAGGTGAAGAGAGAGTAATCGGCGAGTAAAGCTTGCTGTGAAGTGTTCAATTTATAGTGTGAGGGCTCGGGTGAACGAATTGGAATGTTTGACCGTAATGAATATGATGACGCGATGATTGGTAAAAATTGGAAGGTTTTGACGATAATTGATTGTGTATTGGACGCGTATTAGTCAAACAAATCATCAATCATTCCATATCAGGGAGCAATCGCGTTTAAGATGGGTTGATTATGGTACTCGTCTTCACAGTTGACTTTCCAAGTCAACTTGTTAAGATTCCAATACGTTATAAAATTAATATGTGTTGAAGTCTATCCATGTATATGGTGTAGATCAGCTGGTTTGTGTGGTGAGGATATGTTGAACCGGCCATGGGCTCGGGTTCGAATCCCGGCCTAGGCAAATCTTTTTTTTTTTTATAATTATTCTCCATATATATGTATAATATATATATAGCATAGTATTAGGGGTCCAAATGCGTCACGAAATATTTTTAAAAGACGATAAATGATGAAACTTGACGTTTTATTAATAATAATCGTAACGTACAAATAATTTAATGCGAAATGTTATACCGGAGACGTCTCGGACCTGCAAAAGACGTATCCAGTGGTATCTTTTGCAGGTTATGAAACGTCTCCGGAGACGTCTCCGGCCTGCAAAAAGGCGTCTCCGGTGGCGTCTTTTGCAGGTTGTGAACCATCTTCTTTGACGTCTCCGGCTGGCAGAAAGACGTCTCTGGTGGCATCTTTTGCAGGTTGTGAACCGTCTTCTGTGACGTCTCCGATCTGCAAAAAGACGCCTCCGGTGTCGTTTTTTGTAGCTTTTTGCACCGTCTCCGTGACGGCCATCGTACACTGGCGAAGACGTCTCTGGTGATGTGACACGTTGTAGCACCGTATTGTTATAAATTTTGTAAATTTTCTAACATTTGTGTTTTAATTATTTTATTCTAAAGTGTTTACATTTGTGTTTTAAAAAATGGTTAGATTTAGAATCTATAGTGGTGGCAACTGGGAAGTTGTCAACGGGCAAATGGAATACGTTGTTGATCGTAGCTGTAAAAGACGGGGTTTATAAATTGAAGCAAATATCTTGTATTTTAGTTTGTTAAATGTAGTTTCGGATGTGTGTGAGATTCCATACATTACACGATTATCTTATAAAATGTCAGCTTTCGATGATGCAATCGACATTTTTAATGATCGTGATGTATCTTTTATTTTTAAAGTTGCTCAGCAAAGTCCTGGGGAAGTATTGAAGTTATATGTTATTGATGAATCTGGTGTCGGTTCGTCTAGTCATGCTCATATAAATGATTATAAACTCTCTGATTTAAATGTGTGTTTAGAGAATTTTGATCATTATAAACCACAAGGGTGTTTTGAAAATTTTGATGATAAGAAACCACATAACGAAGAATTTTATAGAAATCCAAGTCCTGAAAGGTTTCCAGAGATAACGAAAACCACTTCATCGATAGTTTTTTCTGAAGGTTATATATTTCGTAACAAAGATTAAATGAAACTGCAGTTAGGAAATTTGTGTTTGTCAGAATGTTATTCTTATAAAGTAGATAGATCATCTAAAATCCGGTACGAAATTTCATGTGTAGTTGACGATTGTGATTGGCAATTTAGGGCACGTTCTCTCCCAACTTCAAGCACGTTTTTATGTTACATTTTTTAACAATAATCACACATGTTCTAAAACTCAAACACATCCGCATCTTTGTCAAGCTAACCCACAAGTAATTGGTAGCATACTAAAGCACCAATTACGAGATACTAGACGTGTATATCGTGGAAACGAAATTATACAAGATTTTTCGCAAAGATTTAAGGTGGACATAACATATTCTCAAGCATGGCGTGGGAAGTGTCATGCACTTGAAGTTTTGCAAGGAAATAGCAAACAATCGTTTTCTGAGCTTCCATTCTACTGCTATAATTTGCGAAAAGGCAAATCCGGGGACCGTTACTAAGATTAAGACTGATGAAGACAATCGGTTTGAAATGCTTTTTATTGCCATTGGTGCAGCAGTCGGTAAAATATTTTTATACCCTATATTTATTACTGTTTTTGTCTTAGGTTTTCTAAAAATTACCTTTTGTTTCATTTTATTATATAGATTAGGAGTTTTCTTCTGTCTTTAAGACCGGTCATTCTTATAGACGTGACACACTTAAAAGGTGAGTTTAAAGGTATGATGTTCCTTGTTGTTGGCATGGATGGTAACAACCAAATTTTACCTGTTGGATGTGGTTCCTATCGAAACTTAAAGAGTGTATCGGTGAGCATCCGGATTTAGCGATCATATCTGACAGAGCCAATTCAATAGATTTGGCAATTAGGACGGTTTTTCCTAATGCCTTTCATGGGTTGTGTTGTCGCCATTTGATGTTAAACTTAAACTTACCAAAAAGCAAAAAGAAGGATTTACAGACACTGTGGTGGAAGACTTGTAACGCTAACCGGGTATCTGATTTTGAAGAAAGTTTTAACGCACTTTGTGCAGCCGTTCCACGGATTAGGAATACTCTCTTGAGTATCGGTTTTCATAAATGGTCAAGAGCACACTGTTTGGGAAAACGATATCATTATATGACATCTAACAGTGCAGAGTCAATGAATGCCTTATCTAAGGATCCACGAAAAGTTCCAATCACCCATCCGGTTGAATTTTTTAGACAAAAAACTACAGGAATGGTATTATGAAAGTCGAAACGACGGTATTCACCGCCGTTTGTCGCTAAAGCTTCACCGGAGTACACAGCAAACCGTTCGCCTTCGTGATCAACTTCACCGGAAAACTTTCGCAACCGTCAACAAACCGTAGCGTCTTAGTGACGCTTCAGAATTTCCTCAGAAGTAAACACGGACGGAGAGCGACGGAACGGTCTCGGAGACGTCTTACATTTTACAAACCGTCTCGGGGAGACGTGTGTCACAACCCGGCCCGAGGGGGCCTTGACGAAATCACAGATTGATACAACATTCACGCAAATGCAAGCAACAACGGAACCGGCCCATGCTGATAAGGAGCCCATTAATCGACCAGAAAGGACCTGTAAAACTCCTGCCAAGTTGTTGGACTAGTGGGGAGAGTGGAGAGCATCATTTTTAGGGATTTATTTGATTATTTCTTATGCATTGTTATTTATCTATATCTATCTATATCTATATCTATATCTATACTATCTATATCTATACTTATACTATATTATAAAGCATTTCTCAAGGACTTCTTAAATTTTAAGAGGTATAAATTTTGTTGCTTATGATACAACACACAATGCATAAAATAACTACTTTTGGGGGGCAAATATGTCTTTAGAAAACCATATTTAATCAAAAGAATGTCAAGAGTCGAGATGTTTATGAAACCTCACTACATTCAATTTTGTAATTACTTTGTACATATTAAATAGAAAACATATAAAATTTTCATAATGCTACATATTTTATTAATATTTTATATAAAAATTGAGAAATCAATAGTGAAAGATGTGTTTTAATTCATGAGGTAACGGTCTGAATTCTGAAAGTATTATGTATATGAATATTCATACACGTAAACATGTCTAATCTTATCTAAACTAAGCTATATGATCACCAAATTCAACGACTGAAGGAGAAAGCTTCTGTTTAATTTAGCCATATCTAATTATCTCTATGCGGGCTAGGAGATTAAATTTCCTAAACCTTAGATTAGACTCTATATATTGATACATTGTACTTGTAACTCCTTATAACAAAATTAATGAATGTGTATAGTTTGATGCAATTATTTTTTACTTGAGATGAAAATACTTATATCATGTTGTTACAAGTATTCTTTATTGATATTATTTAAACAAAAGGTTTTGGATGTATTTTACCTCGTATTGAATTGATACATTTTGATGCAATTTTCAGTTCTGCCGCAACGCGCGGGTTACCCACTAGTTTTTATTAAAGTAGTTATGCATTTTAGAGTAGTGGAGCATGGTAGGAGTAACGGCATGCATGTCTCCTAACAATAAGGATCATGGATATTATGCTTCAAGTCCATTGCATGTATAAATAGTTGTAATTTACTTTTAGAAAATATAGAGAAAATTGTCCCAAATTCCTTATTTCTTCTTTTATTTCTTTAGAGTGTTTTCCTACTAAAAAAAGGCTACATCAGACTTGTTCGGTTCAGACAAAAAAAGTGTGAAGGAATTGTAATATTTTTAAAGAAAAGTATAAAGTGTTTGGCTTATAAACACTGTTTTGAAAACCGGACCGGACCGGCCGGTCGGACCGGTCGGACCGGGCTCCGGGGCCTGGACCGGTCCGGTTCGGGTAGTCGGACCGTTTTGCAGTGAACCGGGGGTCGGACCGGTGAACCGGCCGGTCGGACCGGAAAACCGGCCGGTCGGACCGGAAACCGGACCGGTCGGACCGGATTTTTTAATTTTTTTTTTATTTTTTTTAATTTTTTTTTGTTTTTTGGGCCGGTTCGTCGAACCGGTCGAACCGGTCGGACCGGTCGAACCGGTGAACCGGCCGGGGGTCCGGTTCGACGTCCGGTCCGGTTCTGAAAACCTTGCTTATAAATTTGTTAAATGGAATTACAATGTAAAAAAAAATGCTAAATAACGACATTTCTCCCCCTGCCACCCTGAATCTACCAAGACAACAAAATGTCCACGACCTTGTGAAGAATCTGGCTTGTGAATATCTATCGAATCCATGGAACAATGAACTTCCATATGTAATATTTACTACGGGAAAAGTGAAGAAATCTAGGGGATGAGGCAGGCAATGACACAAAAGGAAGACAAGAATAGAGAGGTTGTGAAAAAAACATCATAATCGTTCGCGCTCGTTCGTTTGGATTAAAAAAACGGAGCGATTTAATTATTTTCTAGGGTTAACCGGTTTATGTTCAATGTTTCGGTGCAAGTTGTACTGTTTTGGTCCCATGTTCTTAGCATCTTGCTTGGCTGGGTTTGTCTTAATAAAACCATTACATTTGCCATCAAAAAAAAAAAACATGAACATATTTACTTACAGAAGTAATCACGTCATAATCGCAATTCTGGACAATGCTCTACAAACGCAGAAGTCATGATTGTAGGCACAATGATCAGCTAAGCTCAACAAAGCTTGAAACTTAAGAGCAGAATACACTCAATGGATGATGCATGGTCCGACCGTATATGGACCATACCAGGAGCTGCAAGATGAAACGCTCTTACCCATGACTATTCAAGACATATTCAAGGTAAATGGGATTTAAAAAAATAACATAGTGCACTATACATCCTCTTATTTGTGTACACATACTATTCGTCGGTGCGAGATCTTAAGAACGACTTTCACAATGTGTGTAAGCCCGTTTGTGTGTATGCCCGTGACAACTACAATGTTGCACAAGTAGAAATGCATCTAACTTGAATCTTAAAACAACTAACAAACAAACAAGCGTAAAACACTAAAATCTCACTCGTAGCAAGCTGTTGGTAGAGTCTGGGTAGGGGTAGAATGGAGGCAAACCTTTCCTCTATCCATGATAGAGAGACTACTCCTGTTGAGACCCCCGGCTCCCATTATATTAAAACAATTGCAGTATCTATATGTTGTGTACATGCATTTCAATTGCATCCCAACATGGGAATCACAGGGACTATCTAGTGGAGTTCTTATATATCTAAACCAGAGACTAAACGCCTAAACCTTGGCAAATAAAAGAACAAATTTCAATACAAAACTATTTCACAATAGTATTCATTCATTAACCATAGCCAACATGTAATCTTTATACCACAATATAAAATATATACCATCAGCAGCCCTGTCGATCGGAGATTCAGATCACAACAGTGGCCGACCTAACCTGACTAAGTCGATGTAGCCTTGGATATCATAGGAACTCCATGATGTGAAGCAAGCAGCAACTCGTTCATTCGCGCAATTTGATGCAGCAATTGATTAATTCTCTGCAAACCCAAAATTAAAACTGTTGAATTAAACTACAATGCACTAAATTTGCATATGAAAAAAACTTGTTACTCAAGCTAGACATTTCATCAAACACTTGGTATGCAACTTAACAAACCAATTCAAAAACTAATCTCACCTCATCTTTCTCCTTAATAACCCCGAGAAGCTCATCCACCGCCTCCCCACGTGACCGCCGCCGTCTCCGGAGACAAAACCTCAAGTAAAACAACCCCATCACCACCGTCGACCCAATAATCGGCAAATTCATAAACCAAACCAAACCTTTTCTATTGAAAACACAATTCCAAACCCAGGAAACAATGCCAGACCACTTAACCCGTAAAACCCACGACTTAACCGAAATGGGTCGTCCAACTACCACCGGTTTCATCTCACTTGAAGTTGAATCAGTAGTCAACGGTTTGACTATTTCAACATGTGTAGTTTCTGGAACATGGGGGTGAAGGTTAAGGCCTTCGTGATTGGTGGGAGGGAAGACGACGGGGGTGTGGTGGTTGTCTTTGTTGTCCGGTGGCGTTGACCACCGTGGTTCGGTTTCGGCACCGTGTGGGTCTGGTAATGAGATGACTGGTGATTGGGTGGTGGGGAACGAAGGTAGGTGGATTCGTTCCCAGGAAATTAAGGTGTTTGGGTATAATAATGTATCGGCTTTTAGGGGTTCTTCTTCTTCCTCCGCCATTGATGGGTGGAGGAAGGTTGTACTGTACGACTGTAATCTCAACTCTGTGAAAGTTTTATTATGTTAATTTTTTTATTGCATAGTCTCATTTGGGGTTCTTTTGAGCTTTTGAAATGTTAATAGTTAATCGACAGGGGTTTTCATGGTTCGGTTTAAAAGGTTTAATACTGTGAGACTTTTTAAACTGGTCTATCAATTCGGTTCGGTTTGGCTTGGCTTGGTTGTGTGGTGGGTTTTTTTTTAAGGTTAACGTTTGATTGATTTCAAAGATGTTAGATCAAAGTGAACGGTTTAATTTACAGTTTATATAATAAAACGGTAAAAATGAATATAAAGGGTAGAAAGAATATATTAGGCTTAATTTTTTTTTTTATTATTATCTACTTAGTTTTTTTTATAAAATATATTGGACCAAAAATTTATCCTTTTAACTAAGGGAGTTTTGGTTTGGTTTAAAACTGTGAAATCATTCACACTGATTATCAGTTTGGTTTTACGGTTGATGTTTTGTTTTTTTTTTTTTTTTTTTTTCAATCAGTTGATTCAAAAGTTTCAAATTTTAGCAAATGGTTTGGTTCATGGTTTATATTGAAAACCGACCGTATAAAGCTGGATTTGACCTAACTAGTGTCAAAACCCTATCTTTAGCCCTTAACCGTGTCCCTCGTCCATGCCATGGGTGTTAATTATTTAGTGCTTACGGGTTGATGGGTGCTAATTATTTAAGTATCATGGTCCTTGGCATATTAGATGCAAGTGAACATGGCAGATTAGAAACAAATCAATATATCAATTTTTAAATAGAATAAAGATTAGAAACATTTATAGATTTAGATCTATTAATCTAATACTAGGAAGAATAATCGTGAAATCAAACCGGAACCAAATGTCTGATTTGCGACAATTTACTTTTCAATGGTTCGGTTTTGGTTCTTTAGGATAAAAACCGTCACTAATGGTTTGACTCACGGTTGACCTAAACACTGGCAAACCGAACCGTAAACATTATGGTTATTGATTTTCAACCAATAACGCTCCTATCTCGAACTTTTTTTTTCCATATATTTGATTATCTGTCTAAGATTAAATCATATCCTACAGTATATAGATAAATTGAATTGCTTCATTTATTCATTGCAAAAGAATGATGTTTCTTGAGAAAATAAAAGGAACGATATGTTTTTTTTTTCCAAATATTTGATTATTTGTCTAAGATAAAATCATATCCAACGGGTGGAAATAGGGGTGTAGTGGGAAAGGACTCCATTGGGCTTTATAAATGATTGACGGATTTCCTTTGACATTGATTCAGGCCGTCACCAACGCGATTTACTTGTTATTAGTCCACGGTGCCATTGAATGATATGTGTTTGTGTTTGTGTTAAATATTTGTGATTGTATTAGACAGCCTGCCCCTTGATATTAGATCATCATTTTCAAATGCTGATCTCTTTCTAACCTTTTTGGGTCTTCCAACTTGTGTGTGATGATTTGGTTGTGTTAAAGTTGTAGGAACTTGAGACTTAGGCCATAATGCTTTGTCATTGATTGGGTTAATCTTAAAGGAATAAATATATCTCTACCTATCCATGGCATACACTGGATTAACTAACTCTCCAATACCCTAACTCTACCTCCATTACTAGCTTTGAACCAAATTGCAGCCACTGCATGTCTGCATGGCATTTCTGTCCATTAAAGTAACAATATTTAATCTTAATGAATGAAAGTAACAAAATTTGAATTGAACAACCTATACATACTTGCTATTTCCCAACCTCTGCAAGCACAAGTCTTGTCAGCCAAATCCACAACACGTGTGTGACCAGGTTTACCACTAACCCTATATTTATCCCCTCCATTCCACTGCACGTGATAGAAGGTTGCATCTCTATTTATTGTTTCAAACATTTTCTGTGGCCTTAGGTGTCAACAAACCTTCATTGCCCTCTATATCTTGCAACACTGAAACAATCCTCCTCATGCAATACTCCCTGGTGTACTCCAGTGTATTAATGATGGGCTTGTCTCTGCCTTCAAGTATCTTACCATTGAATGTTTCACACATGTTTAATAGCATATCAGTCAATCCCCTACCTATGTTATGTTGGTATATCAAAATTTTGAAATATGAATCTAAAAAACATTAGCTATAGAACTATAAATAACATACCTGAAAAGTGAAACCTGGTCTAGTGTAGGGGTGGAATTTTTGACAACCAGAGATGGGCCTTCTTGTTAAGAGCCTTTAACTCATTCATTGCAGCAGTGATCAAATTAGGAAAGCATCATTCTGCAACACTTAATCTTCAATAGACTCTAAACAATGTTGTTGATTACCTATATCTTCTTCTTCAACATCAAGGTCAACATGCATCCTATAGTCACTCATATCCACTTCATGGCCAGTCATACAATTGTTTTCATCAACTATAAAATCACTATCGTTATCCTCTTTATCATTTCTCATAAAATCACTTTCACAATTGTCTTCATTGGATTGTGTTGCATTACCTATAACCTCTTCATTGGACTGTGTTGCACTAGCTATATCCTCTTCATTTTGGAATGATCCATTATCATACAAAAACATGTCATCATTAACCTCTCATGGAGTTACACTACCCTTTCCAACCACACTAGAATCTCCACCATCACAGTTTTGACCAGCCACACTAGACTCCACACATTTACCTAATCCACTAAAGTTTAAGTTTTTGACTACATTTAGCTTAGTAGGGACTAGTGCATAGGGTCCAGGTTCATCAATTTCTTCAATGGTAACACTCGTCCTAGGTTTAGTTGGTGTCAATAAAATTTGCTTTATGTTATCTAAGCCATGTTGACTAAAAACACTGATTATTTTATGCACTGCCACATGTTAAGCTAACCTCAAAACATCCTGATCACAACTTAGGTCTTCAATATCATCATCTAAATTTTTTTCAGGATTTTGAAAAAACAATAGAGTATCCTAACAGACCCATCATCAAGGAAACTTCATGCACAGAGAACCTATAAATATCACACAAGTCAACATGGTCAATCATACCCCCTGCATATATACGACCTGGACTTTGAGTTAATCTACCACTATGATGAAGCTTTATGCTGAACGCCTAAACATATTGGGCATTCCAACTGCAAAATTTTAAAAATTTGAACTTTTAAAAACATACAACATTAAAACAACAAAATCAGACAAAAAAAAGGGGTTAAACTTACAGTATAGATCATCGACATAAGCAATATGTCTTGATTCTCGTATAGTCCAGCCATCATCTCAGCCATTATCACATGTCATTGTTGCTTTTGTGAAGAAGATGATCATCGACGAACTTGAAGGGTGAATGTGTTGATCTCTAATATTATGAAGGGTTTTATAGAAGGGAGGGGGAACTGATTTGGGGAGGTGAAATGACTGTTATGCCCTCACATCTCCCTCACGTGATCAGATTTAACGTTAAAATCTAACCTGGTTAGTGCTAAAGGACGGTGGGTGTAAGATTTTAACTCGTTAAGGATTAATCTCATCATTTTAAAAGCCAAAGGATATCTATTGAAAAACGAGGTAAACTTAAAGGGCGAATTTTGTAATTTTTCCTTTTTTTTATAATGTTACTTCACATGAGAGCTAATGTTAAATTCATATGTCAATTAGATTTTTGATGACCTGGTAAAAAAATTTATAAACGTATTAAGTGAAGTGTACACTTGAAAAGAAAAGAACATTATCTTTCATGATATAATTTGCTTGAGATAATATTTGTTGCATTTCTGATTTTGATTTTATATGTGCAGAAGTGTGTGTACATATTTGACCAGTGAACAGCAGAAAAACACTCCACAAAAAATAAGGTTTGACTCATTCACCACTGGGCAACTAAATTAAGGTTTGCCAGATTCTTTGTCTACCAGTTTCATCATCTATTATTGATACATCCAAAAGCAGTTTCCGAATAGTGTCTTACTGTCTGTGTTGATGCTTCAAGGAATTTTTTAGGTTAGTATTTTCATTCACGCTTCGTACTTACGTGTATCATTTCTAGTTTCTTAAATAGATTCTCTCTCCATGATCCCTCTAACCTCTGTCTCTGCTCTGCCAGCGTGCTATAGAACACGGAAATGATACCCTGGGGTTCACGAAACCCACTACCCGGATCATCGGCGATAGTGAACCCATGGAGGTAGTGGGATCCCAGAGGCTTCGGGTGACGCCCCATCCACTTATAATGATGGTGTATTGTTTATTGGCATAAAAAAATTACAACGTTAGCATGGTTTATTAATAAAAGATACTTCATGAATTCAATTACTAAATTAATATCCTGTTAAAGTTAGTGCTGAATATTATAATCAAACCATTCCCTAAATAAAGTTAAACTATCTCCACACAAAATAGTAGTTGTCACTTTAAAAATTGTAGAGCAAACCATGATACCAATAAAAATATCAATACAAGTGTAACAATAATATTAGTACTATACTTTGAGTTGGGCATTTTTATTGCTATAATATAATTTACAATGGATGTTACTTACATACATCCCTTTCAAGATGAAACTCAATTAAAATTGGCCAAAAAGAAAATCTACCCATTGAAAGTCTTAAGAAACAAATCAAATTAAACTTAACTGAAATCACTATGTTGTAGATTCATCTTGAATTTGATTCAACAACTCCACAACTTCATTCATATTTGGTCGATATTTAGGTACTTCGTTAGTGCATCGCGTAGCAATCCTGAAAAACTCTAAAACCTCTCTCTCTTTCAAATCTTCTTTTGACATGGCAACATCCAACATTTTTATTTCTCGATTTTGTGACACCATTTCCGTCGCCCATTCAACAAGCCGAATCTCTTCTCCATTCTCCCCCTTTATTGGCCAGTTCGGACGCTGACACGTGACAATCTCAATCATCAGTGTCCCAAAACTATACACGTCTCCCATAACAGTAGCAGCAGGAGCCCCATGAATATACTCTGGCGGCATATACCCCATCGTCCCCGCCACTTGCGTCGAAACATGCAAATGCTTCCCCTTAATCGTCCTCGCCAACCCAAAATCCGCAATATGTGCTTTAAAATCCTCATCCAACAAAACATTACTCGCTTTAATATCCCTATGAATTATCGGCTCGCTTAAATTATGCATATACGCTAGCCCTTTAGCCACCCCTTTAATAATCTTAATCCTCGTACCCCAAGACAGGGGCAACCTTATCCCTATCCCTGACACTGACACGTCATTATTAGTTGATGACGTGTCGTACAACCATTGGTCGAGACTACCTTTCTCGATAAACTCGTAAATCAATATCCGATCCGAACCCGTGGCACAATACCCGAAAAACTTAACAATATTATCATGTCGTATCTTACCGAGCGTATCCATCTCCGCCTTAAATTCCCGGTAGCCTTGGAAGGCGTCGGCGGATAACTTTTTAACGGCGACGGAGACACCGGAAGGAAGGTTGGCTTTATAAACGAGGCCGAAACTGCCGTCACCGACGATCAAGTCCGGAGAGAAGTTACGGGTGGCGTTGACCAAGTCAACCATGTCGATTTCGGTTAAATTGGGGTCAAACATCTGGCTGTCGGCGACGCTGATGAAGGAGGTGGAGGTGGGGAGGTCGGGAGGGCGGGGAACTGATCTGGGGCGGTGGCGATGGGCGGGGTCACGGCGGCGTTTGGTGGCGGAACGGCAGACGATGTAGATGAAGGTGAAGATGAGGGAGAGGAGGAAGAAGCTGGCGATGGCGGAGAGGATGGCTTGGAGATTGGAGTTCATGGCCATTTGGGTGTGGGTTTAGAGAGAGAAAGAGGGGAAAATTGTGGGTTTTAGAGAGAGAGAGGGAGAGTTGGTGGGTTGAGTGGGAAGAAGAAGATGATGGTGCAGAAAGTGGGCCGCCGTTGACGGGAGAATGGGTCAACGGGGTGGAAGGAAGATGACAGCACGACAGATTATTATTATTGTTAAATGTTGAGTGGTTTGGGGTTGTGAAA
The DNA here is from genome assembly GCA_030844895.1 of Ambrosia x helenae. Taxonomy (NCBI): domain Eukaryota; kingdom Viridiplantae; phylum Streptophyta; class Magnoliopsida; order Asterales; family Asteraceae; genus Ambrosia; species Ambrosia x helenae. The sequence continues at coordinate 13,546,232 of CM061233.1, forward strand.
ATCTTTTAAAACGTATATTAAAAATCGATGTATCTTAACTTCTTAATTTTATATTTTGATCATTGTTTATGACATTTTTTTGGTATCTCTCTCCAAATTTAACTCATGACCTATTTTTATTTTTTAATTGGGCCACTATCTTTATCGGCCAGGCTAAAATCCTACAGACCATTATCTGTATCTCCAAATTTTTATTTTTTACACCGATAACATACCCCTCTAAATTCTACTCATAACATCCATCTAAGACTCACTTTAAAGTACTTGTAGTGGGGCAACACCAATTGTCAGTGTGAAGGATTTTAACTGGCTTAGTAATTATGGCGCCCCGTTACCACGCTCGTTACGACAATCACGCCGCCTATAGTGCTTCAATAACGCCTCTACAATGTAGTGTTTGGCGCCCCTAGCGGCCTTAAGTGGTAGGGGGCACTGTTGCGCTACAACTAGTCCTATGGCCTTATGGGAGTAGGATCCACAAGCTTTGATAGGGTAAACAACCGATGACCCTAGGGGAATAGAGCATCCGCTAAAAAGGAGTTGGTTATTTCCCAAAACTAAACCGTATGTTCACATAACAATCTTGTATAAAACAAATCTTTAATCAACAATATCCTAAAAAATCGTGTCTTCACGTAATAATATTGATATAATCTATGTCACGTGCAATGTGCAACGTGCATTCATTAACAGAGAATCTTATATTTTTTTTTTCCAAATATTAGTCTACTGGAATAAAATTCCGCTTCTCAATATTTTTCATTTAGTGGAGTCAACACGTGCGTAATAAATAACACAATTGAAGTACGATGAATCTATAACTGAATTAAAAAAAAAATACATTTGTAAATTTCGGTGTTTTTTACACCGACCACATACCTCCCTAAATTCTACTCATAACATTCATCTAAGGCACGCTTTAAAGTACCTGTAGTGCGGCAACACCAATTGTCAAGTGAAGGATTTTAACTGGCTTAGTAATTATGGCGTCCCGTTACCACACTTGTTACAATAATCACGCCGCTTAGGCCATGGGGTATACTCAAACATTTGGGGCGTTAACAGTGACATGGCATGTTAACCAATGTTGTACACCACTCCCCCCTTGATTGTTAGGGTATACTTTAACCCTTCTTAACTCCACTTAGATGCCATATCATCCATTTTTTCTCATTTGACTCCACTTCACCCTAAGGAAATGGCTTAATCTCATTAATTTCACCTAATCATATATTTTTAGTGGTTTTAGGTTCATAAAAGGAAAAAAATTAATGTAGACTTTTAACACCATGTTAACATGTTAACACATAACTTTTTTAACACCCTTTAACACAAGGAGGGAGTGGTGTACAATGCAAGTTAACATGTCATGTCACCTTTAACACCACATATGTTAGAGTATACCCCATGGCCTAGTGTTAAAAAATCTAATTAATTTTGTTTCCTTTTTTAAACCAAAAACCACTAAAACAATAGTGTTAGATGGAGTTAATAGACTTAAACCATTTGCTTGAGATGATGTGGAGTGAAATAGGAGAAAGTGAGTGATATGGAACCTATGTGGAGTTAAGAAGGATTAAAGTATACCCCAAGGCCTTTATGGCGCTTCAATAATGCCTCTACAGTGCAGCGTTTAGCGCCCCTAGCAGGCTTAAGTGGTTGTTGGCAGTGTTGCACTACACATAGTCTTATGGCCTTATGGGAGTAGGACCCACAAGCTTTGACGGGGTAAACAACCGATGACCCTAGGGAATAGAGCATCCGCTAAAAAGTTGGTTATTTCCCATAACTTGTATGATTAAAATCATAAATTGGTATGATTTTGTAAACCCTAATTGTATGCATAGGCTCACACATGAGATGCCAGTAATTTTACTGTTGATCAAGTCATTTTAATTTTTTTTTTTTTTTTCGCAAGAGCTAACAAGTACTCTGCGTAAACTTTGATACGAGTTAAAATGTGCGGAGTTCGCACTCGTTCAAGATAGAACCGACGAACCCAGAGGTTACGAGGGGACAACGCCATGGTCTGTCGGTCATTGATTGGACTAACAAACTTCAAGACTGCAATAGATTGAAACCAAAGAGTTTCCTGTAACCTATAAATGAAGGCAAATCCATCTAAAAGAAGAAAAATCTGCCCTAAAACCACTTAATTACATGTTTCCAAACAAACTAAAGGCACATAATTAGTGATCCAACTATCCAAGTATGTAGAACTAAGCAAAAAAAAATCAAGTGTACATCATAAAGACCTATAAAAACAAAGAAAATTAGCTGAAAAATAAGGATGTGTTAATCATTTGTAACAAGAAAACGGAGTACTAGAGAAACGACAGTATTTACAAGCAGTTATGTGCTTTAGAAGATGCTGGTCTCTAGCTGCAGTATCAAAGCGGCGCAGAAGTCCAGAAATAGCAACTGTGGACCGTTGATCCTCTGGACATCGAACAAATAGCTGTCCTCTGGAGTCTTGTAAAGCTGTCGAATCAAGATGACATGATTGTTTATTTGATTTACATAAAAGTGGCAATTTCGACCCATTTAGTTATTAATTACTTGATTAGGGGGGTCAAACACATAGAACAGAAATGACGGATTTTACCTGAATTTCAAACTTTACAACAATTTGTGATCGAATATCGTTGGTTGTAATCGCAGAATTGGTGTAATGGTTCTCGTACAAATGGTGGGCTGTGACTGGTTCAGCATTAGGGATGCTTGAGGCCCATCTACATTTAATGTTATAAAGCCCGATTTTCTTCCAGCAGACATTTAGGTCTCTCAGAATTTCAAGAACACGCGTCATTATCTCACGAGGATTCGCTGGAATCTTCAAAACCAAAAAGACAATTTCATGTAAATCATTTTAATCAATGACAATATAAAATGAAAGCTCCGGTCATCATATAAGCGGTAATGTTTGACCTCAGAAGACAAACCGCACATCTTTTCTCCCATAATTTAATTGATGAGAAATGACCATATCGAAGTGGGTTTGATTAGTCACAAGTTTGACCTCCAAAGTCAAAGCTAACTCTTAACTCAAATATCTTAGTTGCCAAAATTAGATGAAGCAAAACAAACCTGCATCCCGACTTTCCATTTTCGTTCACCAGGCAAATTGGCTCTCATAGAGTTATCCCGAGTAAGCCTGCTCATTTGGGCCCGATCTGAAACATTGTCTAGATGCATACTAGCAAGATCACCCTCCTGCGCCAAATAATATCCAGAACACATCAAAATTATGCATTTTCAAATCTTCTTCTCCTAATAAATCTTCAAAATTTATCATGTTTATAGGGCACTCCTCACCCACGACAATTATTCATGGTTGATAAGTAAACAAAACCATATTCTAGAAAATATACTACCTACCTTGCTCATTGGCTTTGTGCAACTAAGTTCTAGATGACACTTTTCGTTTACCTAATGCCCAAACCAAAGTTAGATATCATGTGATATTTTCGCTGTATGTTTTGTTAAATTATATTTATTTACTTTGAATTTTAATGTTCATTTGCGTTCCATTACAATAAATTATGTTATTATTCATTTCATTATTTGTTTTTAAATCACGTAAAATCAAACATTTGTTGATTCATATATCCATTATTTGGTAACATTAAACTTTTTTTATGAAATTTTGCATGTAACCAAAATCCATACGAATTGTATTACGTAACTTTCAATAAATAAAACTTGTATACTACAATCTTTCTTCACCCGTGAAGTTCACGGGTCTCTAACCTAGTTACAAATAAACAAGAGGTGGCAAGCTCGGTGGGTTGAGAAACGGGTCAAAACCGGTTCATTGTTTAACTATTTATAATTAAGTCAGTAATTATTTTTACAAAAATAACCTAAATCTTAAAGAGGTTGTATGCATTAAAAATAGACTACATGTGACTTAAGTTTTTTATTTTCTCGTTTAGTGGTATGGCATTTGAGCCCATAACATCTATCCTTATCTTGTCTTTATAAACATCAAATATTTTGCAAACAAAAATAACGCACCACGGACTCGGAAATTTCAGCTCCAAGATACCCACCAACCACACGAGATTGGTTATCGAACAGCAAGTAATATGCAACAGTAGCCTGTTATAAGACAAATTTAAGACGTAAAAAAAAAATCTACTTCATGCAAAATCATAAGAAAAGAAATGAGATTAATACATCATCTTGTACTCGGCTGTGAAGTGACTGTATCAAATGGTTCCTTTCGAAACCCATATTGATCACTTTTTTGATTGTATCCTCATCAAGCTGAAATACAAAATAAGCATACATTTAGATGACTTGAAAATAACAAAAAAAAAAACAAGACATCTCCATCTAGCAAAATGTAAAGATTATCAGTTAAACCTGAACCCATTATGATGCGGACGTACCTTTTTTAGGTGCTCTGTTGCATCTGGGGCGGGAACAGCTAAGTAACGAGGAAGTTGACTTTTGAACCAATGATGCTGACGGAGCTCAGCAATTGTTATTCTTTTCATAGGATCGACCACAAGCATTCTTGGAATTAAATCCCGAGCCCCGGGAGATAGATGACTAGGAAGAGTATATATTCCTGACTGAAAATAAATGAGAAATTAATATTGCAACACTTTGTAACATTTTCTTCCAAAAAGTTTCCAACTTGCACTTGATTGTTACCAATCTACCATCATTGCATATAACTGAACACTTAGGTAGGTTTTTTAGAGAGTTATGCAATCTTGTTATTTATGAAGGGATATTCAAGAAATCCTAAAGATTCAAAAGTCGCAATTTTTACAGGAGTGTAAATAAAACTAAAGGTAGAAAGATGGACAATCAGGCAGGTTGCGTAGTGGGTCAAAAATGGTTCGGGCCAATATAGGTTTGAGTCTGTCCATTTAAATTTTTTTCTTGAAAATGATTAATGTATGAAATATAAATATAAAATATTACAATAATAATCTAAATTTTTTAACAAAGTGGTATAGCCGTATAGGATGTTGCATGCAATTAGAAAATACATCTTGGACGGCTTTCACTCTGTTTTGACCCAGGCCCTTTTTTACTAATCGTTTTATTTGACCCATTTGAGATTGAAAAATGCCCATTTCAACCCCATTCACAATTAACGGATCGAAGTCACTAGTAAACCTCTAAACAAAATGCAAAACAATACCTTAATTTTCTTAAATAGATTGGGAATATTTTCATCATCAAAAGGAAGAGTGCCACATAGAAGAGCATACAAGATGACCCCACAACTCCACACGTCTACCTCGGGTCCAGCATAGAGTTTACCAGAAACAACCTGTATATCATCAAGTGTGAATCTTTATGAATAATGCTTAAAAACCAATTATCCAATAAAAGAATGATCAAATAAAAAATAACCTCTGGAGCAGCATAATTTGGGCTTCCGCAGCTTGTTTTAAGAAAATGTCCATCTCTCATTATATTACTCAATCCGAAGTCAGCAACCTTAACATTGCCTCTTGAATCCAACAGAATATTTTCTGGCTTAAGATCCCGGTGGACTACCATATTCCGATGGCAATATTCGACTCCAGAGATTATCTGTTTTGATAAAAATAAAGTCGCAAACATCAAAATAATAAAAATTTTGAGGGACAGTCTGATAATGGTTAAGCTGGTTAGGAGGGAGCTGGGGCAACATGATTGCTTCTGTTTGTTTATATATTTATTTTTGAGGTCTACATAAATTATACGTTAACTATTATAACACAAACAAAATTATCAGACGTAAATTTTGCCACCAATATTTTGAAAGGCATTTATTTTCCAGTGACAATAATGACCTAAATCTTTAAATGATTTAGGAGATTGTATGCATTCGGAAAGGACTTCGACAATTTTAACCATTTCAGATCAAACAATTAAATCAACCCATTAATGAGCATAAGGGGTGGAATTGCCAACTCTACACATATGGACCAATCATTGTTAGCTTATATCCTTCCAAAAAACTATTTTTTTCAGATTTCCGTCCCACAAACGTAATCTCATTTGAATCTTTAACATCAATATAAATTTGGTATTCCTAGATCATACTTCCTTTTCTTTAGATAGCTTAAAAAGGTTACTTTTTTTTTTTTTGTACTTTATTGCGCATAAAATTGCCTATTACGTTTGTCTTGAAATTTCTTAATGTTTTATAAGTAGAGGTGGCAATTTCAACCTTTTTACTTATGATTTAATCCTTGTTAAGTCTAACGTGTCAAATCGGTAGGTATGATCTATAGATTTTTTAGCTAAAAAGGAAACGGGTCAAATGACTTGAAAGCTTGGGAATAATATTTAACACACAAATCACTAATCCAAAACTGGACAAAAAGTCTTTCAGGTAGATCGAACCCATACCAAAAAGGTCATCCGCTATGACGCTTTAACGGCCCGTCTCATTTTATCACCTCCATTTATGATTCTTTAAATAAGTTTTTTTTTAACTAACAATAGGCAGATCAAGAACACACCTGCTGAAAAATTTTGCGGGCTTCATTTTCATGTAGTCTTCCTTTTTCTACAATATAATCAAAAAGCTCTCCGGATTTCACATACTCCATAACAACATATATATCAAGGGGTGTCTCTATCACCTCGTAAAGTCTTATAATATGAGGATGCACAAATAATCTACAGATTTTGATTTCCCGTCTCACTGCAGACACGTAACACATGACACATGAAAGAATGATTTTCAGATAAAGTATCAAAAACATGAAACAAAACAAATCTATTAATTTATTACCATACCTTTCTCCTCCATTTCTGGATTCTTAAGTTTTCGGCGGTTAAGAATCTTGACGGCCACTTTGTAGCCAGTCAAGGTATGTTCAGCAATTTTGACTTTACCAAACGAACCATGGCCAAGAGTTTTCCCAAGCTTGTAGTTATTTAGTAATGCATCAGTGCCACCACCTCTATTTGTTCTGTCCATATTTCTGTCATAAATGTACATTCGGTTACGGTAAGGAATAGGATTTTTGAAATCAAATGAAATAGATAAGCAGCACTCGAACGGGATACAAAAAACACCACCCGAACTAGTCGTTGAGCAAATTCTAAAGTCTAAACTCGAATTGATATACAGTTTCACCACTCAACCCTAATCAAGATTGTCCAAGTTTGCCACACATAATCCAAAACCAACGATTCATACATAAACTCACTCCCTTTTGTCATTAAATTCTACGAAATACAAAGTGAAACAAAAGGAAAATTCGGCCCACCTAGCCGACTTAAAAAACCAACTAAACACGGGAATTAAAAGAAACACGATTAAAAACAAAGACGCTACTTCTAAATATAACAAATGCAGCAACTACGTGGGGTGAACGTGCATGCCTGCATGTTCACATCTTCAATTCACCAAACAAATGAGTTTGTGATCTTGAACCAATGTCTTGTTAATGATATATCCATACTCATGAACGGGTCACCGACCCAATATACAACAACAAAATCATGACAATATATAACTCATCACCACAGCAGTTAAGTTCAAATTTCAAAAGAAGCGACGATGAGTACTTTCCGGTATGGGTTATAAGACTTAAAACGATTTGAATTTAACCGGAAACGCATTTTCTCCAAAACATCGATTTATTTAACAAATAATCAGTGTAACAAACCACAGTTACTTGTGTTAGGATCATTATTCTTTTACCAAACATGTTTGTTCTTTATACCATTTTATCGAAAACTCATCATAAAGATGATCAAACAAAAAGATCACAAAAACTTAATGAGCAAACTAAAACATCCTTTAAAGACTTCTAATCACTCTATACTTATTGACCAGAGTTGACCATAAACAGTCAAAGTTCCATATAAACTAGATAATCATGAATAAATGCATTAACATAAACTACTCATAAATTTAGGGAACACCATAAAGAACCCTGATCCTAAATCAAATAAAGATTAATAAAATCAAATACCCAAATCAAACCCAGTTAAAAAGATCCAAGAAATCAAGTCAAACAATTAAAAAAATCAAAACTTGAAGCAGAACAGAGCAATTATAACCTCATCATAGACAAATTATAAAAAGAAAAGAATATAAAATAAAGATTAAAAATACCATAGATCACATCAGAAGAAGAGTTTCTTGGTGCAAATGATGGAAAGGTCTCAACTTTAATTTTCAAGATTTATTTATTATTATTTGTTTTCAACTCTGAGTCAGCATACACACAAACGGATATGCATAGGCCGAATTCCAGATTTTATAAAATAGTCCCTGGAGTTTAGAGGAAGAAGCGATAGTGACCCTGAGGTTTTGATAATGACGGTTTTAGTCTCTAGTGTTTATTATGGTTTTATGAATGTTGATTTATTGGAACGTGGTGGGGGTACAAAGAAATTAAGGAAAAGTAAGAAATTGATTCTAATTTAATAAAGAAAGTTTGGGATGAGAACAAATTCTAAAGTTTGAAATGTGTAATGGGAAGATTTGAGATTAATTATTAAAAGGGTTGGGATTGGATGATATTAGTAGATACCGGATTATTTAAAACTAGTGGTGTTTCTGTGTATATCGGTAGTGAAACCGAATATATTAATATATTATATAATTTTTAAGGAAAAAGTATAATCTATGTAACAATAATCATTTTAGAAAAGCATGCTATGATGTACACAAAGTCACGACTCACGAACAGCATTTGACAAACACAATGTTACGTTCATATGTACGCGAACATTATGTTACAATGTACGCAAGTGCTAGCAAACACTAAATAATATTTGGTAATGAAAAAATAAAAAACTCAATTCCTCTTTATGAATCTAAAAAATCTGCAGCCTATATCTCATGGTTACCAAAAATTACATCCAATAGCCTATTTTCTATTTTCTCTACTCTAATATTCTATTCTGTTCTGTTCTGTTCTATTCTATTCTATTCCTAGTTCTGTATACAGCATGTTGTGCTATAATACAATGATGAATAAATGAATATGGCTAAGTTACTCACATTAGAACAATCTGTACATAGTTGTGCAACACGCTGTCTTGGCTCGACCCCAGGAGCCGCCAATTGAATCCAAAACTAATGGCCAGATGGGGCGCGTGTGGTTCCCGAGAACACAGACAGCGATGATCATGCATGGTTTCATGAAGATTGTAATCATAATCTTTCACATAATCTTCAATGCTGGACACATCTTCTTCACTGTGCCCTGCATATATGTATTTACAGCTGTTTGCAGGATTTTTGCAAGCCTCTTATGAAGAATCCATAAAATCTTCAATGACCAGACAGTTTGACTTTTTTCATCATCACTTCCATTTGGGTTTCTGGTCTGATTGGCAGCGGGCTTGCCAAGTCTTCATTGATCAGGACAGCTTTGTGTTTCGCATGATCTTCTGAAGAACACATAAAATCCATTTTTTTAAGGATTTTTTATATAATTCGAGTGGTGTTTGTTTACTTTCCAGCTTTTGCTTTCTCCATCTCGGCCTCCTTTTCGGCTTTCTTTCTTTCAAGTTCAGCCTGTTTAAGATTCTCCTCATGGCATTTTTGGAATAGTCTCACAAAGTTGTTAAGGGTTTGAGTAGCTGTCCAAAAAAGTAGGCAGACATAGTATATCAATAACCATTTGGATTAAAGGTGTCAAAACGGGCTGGGTAACAGGTCAAAACACGTTTGTATTCAAATGAATACTTTATGACGGGTTGTGTTGACATGATTTTTTTTTTTTTTTTTTTTTTTTGAATTCTTTAGTTTTTCTGCAACTAACTATTGTGGCAAATATGATTACCAAACTTATAATAATTTCAACAACACTATGGACAATTTTTTTTATCACCTGACCCATTTCCTTATAAGTTAACTGTTTTTGTTTTCCTCTTTTGACCCGTTAGAGATAAAATAAGAACCAAATTGATTCATTCATAAGTAAACAGGTCGACACTACCACATCTAACTTTGATGTTACTCTAAATAGATATATGAAAGTTACCTTGTTCAAAAGGGCAACGGGCAGGGTCTTCACTAAAATATAGGGCCAACCCATCAGCACTTTTACCCTGTAACAGAAACAGTTAGATAGAATAATCAATAAGGCAACTTTCTTACAATAAAGGGCAAATCCTACATAAAAGGAACTCGATTTCTATTTTCGGGAACACAATTTCAAAAGCAACATGTAAGATCCTATTTTATAATCTTGTAAGAGAATGAGGACCGGGTTACCCGTTAAGCATTAAGCTGATCGCAAGTATGTTCCCAAAATGGAAATGAAACAGAAATCGACTTTTAAGTATGTTCCTTTTAGGTTCAGTTGTCCTATAATAACTCAAAAAAATATATTGACATTTACCACAACTTTGTAGAAATTTGTTACACTTTCCACTTCCGCCTCAGCATGGCCAATGAACTCCTTCAATGTCTGACAATATCAGAAATTCTTAATCAGTTTTCTAAACATCCCCAATTAGGGCTGCTTAAGTGTCTCATCAATCAGCTACCTAGCAACTAAGTCTGGTTCATGGATGAAGGGCGAGTTTTTAAATTCCTAGAATATCTAGCTTCCTTTTAGAAGTTACTGTTACTAGTGGTGAAGAAAACTTGTGAGAACTAATTGAAGTTTTCTTAATTTGGAAGGTTGATTCTATTGGATTGAAAAACAAACACTGTTTTTCTTTCTACTGATGGAATGGAATGGATCATTCCTAACAGAGTGTGATTTCCTTAATTCTCACATGTATTGGATTGAAAAACAAACACTGTCTTAATTCTCACATGTATGCATTATCTAATAAGATCTACATTTTGATAGTTTAAAACTTTTGATGCACCACTTAGAAAATTAAGAGCTAGGTCACTTGACCCCTTAGCTCTACTAAACGCCTTTTAGAACACCAGGTCGAATTAGTTACAAGTGGCAGTTTCGATCCAGTTATTCGCAAATGGGTCAAATCAACAAACAGTAAAGCTAACAAATAAGCAGGTCTAATAGGTAGAACGAGTTAAAGTCTAATTTCAGTGCACACAGTCTCTTAATTTTTTTATTTTAAGATTTCGATTACTATTGTTATGATATATCTTTTGTGATCAGAATTAACATGTTAATCTTTTACAAAAAAAATATAGAAAATGGTCAAAAGTGTTTGTGGGTCAACCAACCCTGACCCGGCCCGGCCCGGCCCATTTTTACCATCTCACAAGAAACACCATAGGATGTTTACCTACCCTGTGAAAAACTTCAGATATAGGGCCATCATTTGCACATGCTTCTAGTTCATTCTTGACTTTTTTCACTCCATTGCTAAGGGCTAGCATTTCTTCTGCTAAAGCTTTTAATTGTATCTGCAAGTTAAAGCATTAATAAGTAATCTACTAAAGGTTTTAATAATAAATGTCCGCAAGAAAATAAAATAATTTAAACCTTTGTTGCAGCTTCTAGGCTAACCAGATCATTTGGGAAATCTAAAAGAGCTGGTGATTTGGTGGCAAGAAGCTGTACAATGGAAAGAAATGAAACCAGTCAGCAATTAAAGTACATCTGGACCGCAGAATGCTGATTTAGTAGTAATCAAAACTGGAACATGTTAAAAGAGTGTTGAGGCTTGCTCTACCTTGCAGAGATAATGCATTAAGGTCATCCTGCTGTTTGAAGCTCGTGTATCTGTCAATTTCAAAAGACTATCCAGCTTGAAACCAATTGCCGAACCTGCAAGTGTTGGATAGCATGAAGAAACTTATAAATAAAAATATATGATTTCTATCTTATTTAAGGTCTAGTGATATTATTACCTCTAGCAGTTCCTTGATTTAATGTATTTCCCAAATACAAGATTCTTTTCATAACTTCTTTCAATTTGACAGACTTCCGGACCTAATAAACCATTAACAGAACTAAATCAGGTACAAATATGAAAATAAATAAATAAATAAATAAAACAGGATTATAACATTCACGATTATGGACCACCTCGTCACAAGCAGAGTTAACAATGTCTAAACTATTCCTAAAATCTGCAAGCTGAAAGAAAAGTCAAAATGAGATAATAAAACGAAGATCAGAACATTTAAGAACTAGCAGGCATTCAACCCATGATCACAAACCTGAGATTTAAATTGAATTTTGAACAAAAAAGCATTTAATTTTGTCTCCATACGTGGCACTTCCATTAGCGCCAAAAAAAACTGCAATACAGTTAAAAACTTCGGTGTTAGAAGGTCACACTTACGTGTTTAAATAGCCGAAACCGGAAAGTAAAATTTCATGTTTGTAACGAAAATGCAAATTAAAAGTCAACATGAAATAGTAAATGAATATTTGTTGAGTAGATTAAATAACTTTATGATCATGATACTCACATTCTCACACTTGCCCAATTCCTCCTTTTTACCTGTATAATTCTGAACAGTCACAATGCAGAAGATCAATACTTAAATGGAAGAATCAAGAAATGTAAGGTTCATATGTAGAATTATGAAACAGTTTAAAATCTATTTACAATGTATAATATCAAGTAAATATGTCTAATAAGTTGCGGTTTCACCTTGAGTTGATCCATCTCTTCTTTTGTAGGACAAAATTTCAGAATGTTTTCTACTTGATCAACATCTAAAATTGTCTCATCCATAGTTAAAACTGCGTCCTGCCGAAGGAAGAGAACGTTGCTATTATTAATCCTCGTAAAAGTTCAAACTAACCAAAAAAAATGAAAGGAGTAGGAAAATGGTGCTAAACTCTAATTCTCTGGAAAAAAAGTGCTAAAATATATTTCTGTGAAAAAAGGTACTAAAAATGATCACTATGCGCATACTAAAACTTAGCTACAGTCAATAATAACATAAAACGGAGTGGGCTGTAGAAGATAGTGTTTGAAGGTGCTTCACTAGCAAGAATTAAATTGAAACTAAGAAGCCAAACCACCCCCTAAGCATCCAAATTCAGAACTAAGAAGCCAACTAGATAAAGATGTGTTACAACATGATATCCGCACTTACCACCATTTCAGACAGCGACATTTTAACCTTTGTAAGCATGATTTCCGTGTTATTGGCCCTCCTTAGATCAACCTAGAATCAAGAACACAATCGGTAAAAGGTAATTACTAAATTAAAAATTCATGGGTTACTTCTATCTTAGAGTATAATCAAACAAGTATAAGGTAATTTAAAGGATGAGATACTTAATTTACATTGCATTACCAATTGAATTTTTTCCGGTTTTGAACTAACAGCTTTTTTCTTTTCTGCCTGTTTAGGATCAGTTCTTTTATTTGCTGGTAAGTTGGTGAATAGCGCCTCAAGTTCTGTTACATCAAAATCTGGTGGACTAGAATTCAATAGCATAACATCATCAGTTAGAATAAATGATATATATATATATATACATACATACATACACACACATGCATGCATACAAGTATATATTGCACTCTACGGCATGGAGAAACAAAAGTATGATTCTGATTAGCATGATTTAGTTATTTTTACAATAGAAGAATAAAACAAGAAAATGTAGAAATTAAAGAAGAATGAAGGCTACCTTTGTCTTTGTAGTTCCTCCCACAAGCTTCCTTGTAGAGCCTTGGTTACCTTAGTCCAGTGCAATGGCTTTAAGTTAGATCTTTTCACTGTAGCTCCTCCACGTCCACGCCCTCTGCCAGGGCCACCACCTATTCGACCAGGTGGAGGTGGAGGACCACCTGGAGGACCCGGTGCTCCAGGAGGTGGTGGAGGTCCCGGTGCTCCAGGTGGTGGTGGAGGTCCTCGTGCTCCTCCAGGTGGTGGAGGAGGTGCCGGCGCTCCAGGTGGTGGGGGAGGTGCTCGTGCTCCAGGCGGTGGGGGAGGTGCAGGTGCTCCAGGTGGTGGGGGAGGTGCTGGTGCTCTAGGTGGTGGGGGAGGTGTAGGTGCTCCATGCATTGGCGGAGGGGGTGGAGGCGGTGCTCGTGGAGGAGGTGGAGGGGGTTCTCCACCAAGTAATGGTGGAGGTGGAGGAGGAGGTGGTGGTGGTGCCTTTGAGATTGAGGGTGGGGCTACATGCATTGGTGGTGGTGGTGGAGGTGGTGGAGTTGGGAGAGAAGCATCACCAAGTGATTGATTATCTTTCGTTAATTGTTTAGTTCTTACTTCCTCTACTAAACTTTCCAATTTCGCTTCAAGGAAATCCACCTTAAACTTTAAATCAACTTCATTCGCTATTGCAGGCTTCAGATCAACATCTTTGATTACTGCATCCTTTAAGTTAACTTCTTGGACTGTTGTTTGCTTCAAGTCAATGTCTTGGACTCTTTTATTCTTTAAGTCAGCGTCTTCTACCAATTGTAGGCTCGGATCAGCCTTAATATGATGGTTTTGATTTGCGTCATATGATATATGATCTTGAGATGAATGTGGTTTTACTTCAAATCCTGAAGCATTGTCTTCAAGTAGATCTGTAGACTCCACGTTGAGATCTTGAACTTCAACCGCATTACTAAATATCTCCTCAACCTCAAAGAACTCATCAGCTGAACCATAGCCACTTGTCTCACTACCATCAGATGATAGTCTGTCTGTGGTGATAACAGATGGTAGAGGATCAGCATCCACAAACAGTACCTGGCACAGATATGAATAGCACATAACTTCGGTGGTCCTAAAGCCATTTTATGTAGAAATAGCAACATGGGCGGGTTGGGTTGACCCGCCAGCATGACATTTGTCCATTATGCAGATAATCAATACCTTAAATATGATCACAAAAAACACCACCCATCCCACCTGTTCTGTTTTAGCCAATTTTTTTTTTTTTTTTTTTTCTCATTCTTAAGTAAAGTGGATTGAAATTGCCACCCTAAATTCTGGTAGAATAAAGGTAAAAGTCAAAGGCCTACCTCCGCTTTAAAGTCTTTTGGAATTTGATCCCGAGCATCCCAGATACTATCGACATCATCACGACCCAACATCAATACATATCCTCGGATGAAAGCGGTATGAAATACTACTCTGAACAACATCTCCTCATTTACAAGATCATCATCTAAATGTATGCATTCAAGAACAACGTCCCTTGAACACGAAAATGAACATCAATTTTTGCCAACTGGCATTCGTCCTGCAATCATAAGCTACAGGATTATATTACAGACCAAGTTGTATTCTTATTACATTTCCACTAGACGTGGCAATTCAGAGCATTTAGTATTTACTAATGAATGAACTTTATCAAGTCATATATTATTTCAAATGAGCAAAAAAATGCTTAGTAGGAAACGGGTCAAATGGGTGCAAATGTGTTATTTTTGTTCAAAGAATACCATTTACCATGGAAGCAATGTAACTTTTGTAGTCATAAAAAGACACTAATAATTTATAAAAAAAAGGCTATCAAAACTATGGACAAAAAGTTTTCTGTGCGAACCCTACCGTTGTTTAACTGTAGAAAAACTTCCCATTGTGACCCGTTACCCAACCAACTTGTTTTGCCACCTCTAGTTTTCATAAGCATGGATCCAAATATGTTTACCATTGGATAATAGCGAGCATGATTCTTGCCTTTTGAGGTCAAGGTTGAAAATAAAAGCTTACAGCTTTTATTAGATTCTGTTGCAAACGGGTCATGACCATATATACGGATAATGGGGCGGCACCCTTTCCACCAATTACTGGAAGGACCCGAAGTATAAGACAATCCAAAGCTAAAGGTGCATCTTCAGGTGGCCAATCAATCCCTAAATTTCTTTTTGTCATATAATGAAGATACCTTACTTGTGACGGTTGAGGATTTAAAGGTGACAAAATATGAACTGCGTCACGAGAAGCTTGTTTATATACCACTTCAAGTGTTTTTTGCTCACCAGTATACCCTTTTGTATACATTAAAAACCCAGCAAGCATAAAGGCGAGAATGGGCAACCCTCCTCTTTCGCAATGCACCAAGATGACGTTTTTTTGACCTGGAAGCGATAGCCAGCTATCACAAGACTGCAAAAATTTATCAACAGTTTCTAGTGGTAACAAGGGACACCCTTCATATTGCCAAGAGTATTCCGTGAGTGTCATATCATCATACGCGGATAGTGCATCAGCAATTGGGGTCTTCCTATGGCTATCTTTGAAATTAACAACCATGACAGAACACTCGGGACAGAAGTCTTGAAGCTGAGGTACCATGTCACCCATGTAGCTTTTGTATGCATCTGAGTCCAGTGTATCAGCTGAGTAGCACCAGTCAAAGACTGTAACATCAACGAAACAGATGTTAGATGATAAATATCTTTAATCAAGATCTGATTTTACAAATTCAGATGTTACATCAAGGCATAATAATAGTCCTATAGGAGCATAATCATTTTCTTTCTCAATAAATGCCATTAGTTTTGGTTCTCTGATTCTAATCCTTTCGCTTCTTAAAGCCTAAACACCTTAAGATTCATCATAAACGACGAGTGATAAACAAACACAACCTACAAAATATCCACTTATCCAATCAACAATGACGCGTCATACGACCCAATATGGTAGGGCAAAATGGTCATATGGGTTGTATGGGTCAAATCATATGGCACATATCTGTTTTAACAGATAAAGAAATGAATGATTTGACCACTGACAAAGTTGTACGAATTGTATGATTTGACACTTGATATTATACAAAGTTACAAACTACTCTCTTATGAGTCTAGATTTTTTACATTTTAGGTGGACTTTGCATGTGACGGTAGTTATGATTACATGTTCTATGATGTTATATTTGTTTCATTTGTTGGTTTGTTTATTTGGTCACCATTTATTTTGTTACTAGTAACATTCTATTTCTATTTGCCAGTTCGGTTTGTCTACTTGCTGTTTGTTTTAAGTCGGATCCAGAGGTAAGGTTTGCCTACATCCCATCCTACCCAGACCCTTTCAAGAGCTTTGTATAGTGTCCTACTGTTGTTGTTGTATATGATGTGACATGGAAGCTGGTGTACACTATCGGGGGTGGTGTTCATATAGCATCATCCTAATAAACCATTGAGAGGTTAGGTTAACTAAGGAAACCTATAATCTAGCATGCAAATAATATGACATGATGAATTGTGCATGCATGCATGCAAATAAGGTAACGTGAAATGCGTACCGAAAACCCTATCTGAGATCTCAAGGAGGCGATCTGGCGGTGTACGATAGAACAAGAAGCGTTTCAACAGCGCCATTACATTAAATTAATGGCGCTGTTAACGACAGCCGGATCCCAAATGTTGTGGATTCTGTATTTCCTCAATTTCGCCGGTCGTCCAATAATATTATTATTGACCATATTCTCATGATCAACCAAATTGTGAATTTCCTGTTTCCAATAAAAACGCCTACAAACTTCATTCAATTAACAGAATTCAATAATTAATTAGGTGTGGGGTATTGTGATTACGATTATGATTGTAACGTAATATAAGGCGTTAAGGTGTATATATAGTGAGAGCAAAATTGATAGCTAGGGTTTTTTCAGGGTACGTAATCGTGATTGAAGCAATCACGTACAAAATTAATTAATAGGGTTTTTTCTTTAAAAAAAAAAGAAGATACGTTTGAGGAATGAAGTGAATGGAGTGAGGTTATGAAATGGATTAATGGAATTTGTGACGACTGTTTCAATGGAAATCTTTAATTCACATGAAATCGCAAATGGGGATATGATTATGGAGGACGAAAGGGGAGAGGTTGAAGAACACTCATCAGCTTTTCCGATTCATTATTATTATTATTATTTTTTTTTTTCTTCTTCGTATCGTTTTTTTTTTAATAAAAAAAAAACTCACATATTCTCTTAAGTATAGATAGATTTAATAACGTGTGACACTTTGGTCCTTTAATAAAAGATGTGTGAAACTGACACATTTTAAACATCTTTTTAATTAATTTTATATCATACTAGTTTGTTAAGAGTTTATTAAGATAACTAAATGAGAAAATTGCAGTTTTCGTCCATGTCGTTTGTCTAAACTAACAGGCTCAGCCCAGGCTTAACACCCTGAGTACCTGTGGTTTCATTTTCTAATACTTTACTAGGGGTGTACAAAAAGCTCGCGGCTCGAGGCTTGCTCGAAAAAAAGCTCGGCTCGAAGAGGCTCGTTTTGTTTTCGAGCCGAGCCGGCTCGTTTTGTAATCGAGCCGAGCTCGAGCCAGGGGTGTTCAGCTCGTGGCTCGACTCGTGGCTCGACTCGATGGCTTGACATATGGCTTGACTCAGGCTTGTGTATGTGTAATTAATATATAGATGAAACTAATATATTTTGGCTCCAAACCTAATTCTAAAATTCAAAATTTGAAAATCTCGCTCATACTACCTATCTACCCCATCTTTTCATAATAAATAAACCATAACTTAGAAAAAGAAAAAAAAAATATACATGATTATGTGTAATTTTATTGTTTTTTATTTAATAAATATTTGTAAAAAAAATAAAAAAATAATAAAAAAAATATAACGAGCTGGCTCGAGCCAGCTCAAGCTCGGCTCGAACATTTACGAGCCAAGCCCGAGCTCGACTTTTCAGCTCGGCCAGAAAAACGAGCCGAGCCGAGCTGGCTCGGTTTAAGTTCGAGCTCGAGCTCGAGCTCGAGCTGGGCCTGGCTCGGCTCGTGTACAACCCTACACTTTACGTCCCTGAGACTAACTTCGTTAGTTGTTCCGTTAGTTTTTGGGTAAATTGACTAATATACCCTTAATTTTTTTTTTGGGTGAAATGACTCTTATACCCTCACATCTTCTTCTCCAACCCACCCACCCACCCACCCATCACCACCATCACCACCACCATCTCCACCACCACCACCACCTGCAACACCACCACCACCATATCCACCACCACCCTCCCTCTCCTCTCTCCTCCATCATCTCCACTCCACCTGCAACACCCAATTTCTAATTCTTATGGCTCTGGCTTAAACTAAAAAACTTTTCCAGTCAACTAAAAAGCTTTTGCACTCAACTAATTTCACAAACCGCAGAAATTAAAATATAAGTCAATCCGTCATAATAATAACATTAACCGTCGTGAATCGTGACCCATCGCACCTGGCCTCACCGATCCGAAACCCCTCACTTCCCAACCCTACCCTACCCCATCAAAACCCCATCTTCAAAACCTCATAACCCGACCCGTACCCAACAGAAACATATTCCTTTGCTCCATACCAGCTCATTTCATCGAATTTATCTTATTTTCAAGTAAATCGACGATGATTTGTTCTTGGTGTTTATGAATCTACATCTTTGCAGACCTTTGAGTTATTTTCTTTTTGAAGTGATTAAATCAGACCACCACCGAAAACTGCAATTTTCGGAGCTTCTGTTTCGAAATTCCGGTGAGATTTCGTCGGTTTTGCTGTAATTTGTTCCTATATTATTAAGAAATTAAGATCTGGTGTTAATTTGTAGATTGTTCATGTGAATCGAGCTTTCATTTCTAAATTCCGGTCACATAGTATCGATTCCGGTGAGATATCGTCGTTTCCGATGAGATACTGTAAGCTTGCAGTAGGCGGTCGTCTTCAAGTTCCTCTTCAACATAGAACAGCCTCTGCTGTTTCACGGGAATGGAGATGGTGGAGGACTGGAGGAGAGAGGAGAGGGAGGGTGGCGGTGGAGATGGTGGTGGTGGGTGGGTGGGTTGGAGAAGAAGATGGGAGGGTATAAGAGTCATTTCACCCAAAAAAAAATTAAGGGTATATTAGTCAATTTACCCAAAAACTAACGGAACAACTAACGACGTTAGTCTCAGGGACGTAAAGTGTTAGAAAATGAAACCACAGGTACTCAGGGTGTTAAGCCTGGGCTGAACCTGTTAGTTTAGGCAAACCACAGGGACGAAAACTGCAATTTTCTCTAACTAAATTCTAAATTCTAATATGAAGTAACAAAATGTGTGTTATGATGGAGATAATGTACGTTTGGATGAGAAGTAGAAGCAATCATTGCAAGACGTGATTGAGGCGCTGATCTTGAAGGTGTAGTTTTTTTTTTTTTTTTTTTTTTTTTTTTTCTTCCGGAAATGACTAGTTTCATGCTTTGGTTTATAACAGAATTCTCATCTACATTTTCATTTAGTGTAAAAAATTTATCAAAAATCACTCCACAACAATGTATGGAAATAAAATGAAAGATTCTAATTGAATTCAGTCCTTAGCTTTGTGGGTTAGGATAATAGTTGTAATTAGGCGCCGGTGAGGGAAGCGGGTTCAGCGATAACACAAGTCATCGATTTATACTAAAACTAACTAACTTGTTAATCAAGAAAGTTTGTATTAATATTAGGAAATAAAATAAATTTTACTCCTGCATGCAATATAAACATACCAAAGTAACGTTGAAAATAATTTCTTCCAAAAAAACTAACTCGATTGGAAATAAAAACCTTCCATCTCTATTAAGTACTCAAGCAACTAGAACAAAGATAACATTGTTTAAAAGAATGAAATAAACAATACAAATATACATTTATACGAATATTCAAATTATTATCACAATTAAACCATGTGTATCATGCGGGTTAAATAAATGTAATTTTATACAACCACATCTTTATTTTCTTGTATAAATAACACTATTCGGTGGTAGGAAACACACACAACACTCACACATTAGACATTTTTAACACCTAGCCATCGAATATCGTTGCTCACAATTGTAATTCATTTTTAGTAATAGATCGGAGCTAGATCGTTGTTGGCTCTCGGGGTTTTTATGTCAGAGATCATCTTTTATAAGAAGATCAAGAGCTTTTCCTTGTAACAAAATCATGTGTTTCATTTTACTTTCAGTCATTTAATATTTTGCATTGACTTTATTTCGTACAACTATATTTTTATTACTTCATTCAACATTCAGGATCCTGACTATTGATCAAGAAGCTTGTCAGACTCGTCAAGCTTTAGTATAATATTGATTTTTTTTATTATTTTATAAACCCCTCATTTAAAATTGTTTAGTAAACGATTTGGGTCAAGCTTTTTACTTATTGAGCTTGCGAATATTATTTTTAGACTGAATTACTAGTCTTGTCATTTATGTTTATATCTGATTACAAAGCATGTTCTTTACGTTTAAAATTGATTGGTTATATACTTTATGTTTCAAAATCATACACGTTTTGGTCTTTGACACTAGGGTGGGGTGCGATGGTGATAGAGATGACAGATGGGAGTGTGGTATGGCGGTGGTGCGGCTAGGGTTTTTAGTGGTGAAGGTACAATTGTGGTTGACGAAAATGGTGGTGATGGATAGTGGCAGGTGTGTGATGGGTGGAGTTATGGTGGTGTGGGGGTAGGTTGTGGTGGTGGATGTCAATGGTGGGATAGAGAGGTGAGAAACAGATAGAGAAATTGTGATTTTTTTTTTTCAATAAGACCATGAGGAGTGGAGGGGAGAAAAGGGCCCTGCGCCATGTGGCATATGTGAGGACCATTTTTAAGGGTGAAAATTGTGGGAAGTGGGGGGGGGGGAAGAATAAATTATTATTTTCTTTTGTGAGTTAGATTAATAAAAAAGGAACCAATCACAAACATTTGAAGTTTTCATTTATTCTAAAACATTTTTAATTAAATTGGTAAAAAAACTAAAATACCCTTGAATCACCATATTTAACGAGAAAAATAACAGGGTTAGGGTCAAAGGACAAAATGTGCATGATTTTGAAACATAAAGTACAAAACTCATCAATTTTAAACGTAAAGGACATGCATTGAAATCTGGTATAAACGTAAAGGACAAAACTTATAATTCAATCATATTTTTATTTAATATATTAAATAATAAATACTAAACAAGCCGATACTGAGCTTAGGAAACTACCAACGAGCCGATCTCGAGCTCGAGCCTGGTCAAGCTCGGGCTCGACTCGGCTCGTTTGCACCCGTAGTTACAACCATTAAAGATGGCAACACTACTCGTGTGGAGTGTGGACTTAATAGTCGCATGAAAACCAATAAGTTTGACCTATTTCATATAAAATACTTTAAGAAAAAAATATAAAAGCACATTGTTTTATGAATAATAAAACTTTACGTTGTTTAGTAGAGTAAGCTCGATTTAGCTCTCAATATGCCAAATTATTCATGTAGTAGATATTTTCTTAAAAAACTCAAATACCTAAAAGTTTAGTAACATTGTCATGAATAATAATAGATTTACTAACTTTTATAAAATACCTAATTGTATATAAAGAATATTATAAAACATGTAGCATTATGAAAATCCTTTTTTTACATGTTTTCTATTTAATCTATAATACATTATAAAGAAGGAGTTATGGCTAACATGGTCATTTTTACCTCCGTACAACTTAATAAGCAACATTTACAACATATTTAAACATGAAATTTAAGGATATTATGGGGATGTTAGTGACAATTAAGACACTTAGGAGGGTAGTTTAGACATTTTACCCACTTCCTCCTCTACAATTTAAAAAATGTGTTCCATGTTTGCCCTTCCCCTTATCTATTTTTTCACTGTCTTTTCCCTTTCTTCGGGTAATGATCGTTCTTTAAATTTCAAGTTAATGGATCGTCTTCATTGGCCAGTAACATAAATGAGTAATGCAATTTAATAATTGATGGCAATTTGAAACCGTCATTCTTCGATGCCAATTGATAATCGATATTGGTTATGATTTTTAGGATTTATTAATCATGTTAAGTAGGTAGTTATTATCTTAATGTCAATTTAGGGTTTTGAATTCAACATGATTTATAAGTATACATTCAAAGAAAAAAAATAAGGAAAACCCTGCTGGCCTCTAATCTCTCCTCAAAAGTGTACTGGAATTAGGAGGTTCAACCATTGCTGCCGTCAATAAACAGGATATTTGTCGCCGCCACATATTCTCGAACCGTGTTCATCGTTTGCTACACCGCCGGTTGAGTCGTTCTCCATTCAAGGCAACAGATGGGTATATCTGTTCTTCTTTATCAATCAGGTATCATAGCTCCCTTAATTATGTTCCTAATTTGTATTTCTTGACACAAATCTTAAGTAAAACTGGCATTGAGTGTTAAACATTTGATGGATAAATAGAGAAATAGGGAAAACTGAACATACTTGGTTAATAGTTTGTGGAAATTGAAGTTACACATGATTCATGAAGTGGAGTAAATGTTGAACTGAACAAACTGATATTTGAAGTTGTGTTATGTATTTTAGATAATCTATTTCATAACAAAAGAATCCTACAGCTAATTTCTAAAAAAGATTAGATCTTTTGTGGGGTTTTGATGATTCAATTAGGTATAACTTGGTTGTTTTTTTATTTTTTATTTTTATTTTTTTAAGTTAGGAAGCAAATTAATCAAGCAAATTGGAATTTTCTCTACTGGATTTTGTTGTATATGAAGTGGGTGTCACTCTTCTTGGGTGTCACTCTTCTTGGTTCATAATAGTTGAATGTAAAAATCTGCAGGTGGTGAGCAAGACAGGAAGGCTTTATAAGGATGGTATTATATATAGGTATTATTAGTGGCGTTAAAGAGGTCCAATCCTTCTAATCATCCTTGGTGTTTTGTCTAAAGTTTGCCCATTGATTTTAGAGCGAACTATTTTAATCCAGTTATTTATTTTCAATGGTTTATTCGGATTATGTTATATCTTTATCAAGTCAAGTGTGCTAATTTAAATCATTTAGTATAAAAGGAAATGGGTCAAACATCAAATTGTATAGCCAATGCATACAACCATGTAAACCACCTTTTTTCATAAAAGTTAGATTAATCTTTAAAAAAAAATATGGTTTCGTAATCGATCTTAACACATGAATTATACAAAATTACGAGTTGTCGACCCCATAACCAATAAGGTCGGCCCATCTACTTTTCCACCTTTGGTTTTCTTTGCATACGTGTTTATCCGTAGTTTTTTTTTATTCTGCATGTCCTTTTCTTTAAAAATGGCATAACTTTCTTTAAGTTAACATTTAACTAAAATTGGTTTATCATTTTTCTTCACTTTAAATATTTATGATTAGTCAAGTTGGAATGTGTGTTGTGAACTACAATAATCAGGTATACAATTAGCTTTTCTTTCTTCATATAGTAGCAACAACTTATTTCATTTTGCATAGTAATGGTGTGTTTGTAGGTTGATTATAATGATATTGAAGATAAGACTCTAGGTTCCTGGGTATAAAAACATAGTGGAGTTTGTTGTTTTAACGTCATTTGCCTACCTTTTAGAGAAAAATCTTGGAGAAATTATTCTGGCTACTACAAGAGTTGCAACAATGCTTGGAGATATTATTATTGATGTTCGTCCAAATAACGCGATATACAAACATCTTCATGGTAAGTTATCATGTTTTAACATCAAAATTTCTAATATTATACATCATAATTGAATATGATATAGTCGGAACACCCGCTGCAACGCGCGGGCACTACCACTAGTATGTTCAAAGTAATTGTAGAATAAATGCCATGACCTATCATAAACATGACTCTTGACTTCACTTATATTAAATATGATGTTTTAAAGACAAATTTACCCCTAAAATGTAATTATTATGAGCATTGTGTGTTGTATCATAAGCAAATTAACTTGTACCTCTTAAATTTTAAGAAGTCCTTATCAAATGCTTTATAATATAGTACTAGTGGGTGTGCCCGCACGTTGCAGCGGGGACCACAATACTTTAAATTGAACATATGCGGGATTGATTTGTTGGGGTCTAGGGGTCTTTTTTCAATTCGTACAAGACACATAAATCCTGAGGACCGACTTTGTATATAAGTATAACGTAATAATTTTATAATTCAAATCGTTACCTAATGATTAAAAACACAACTTTCATTATTGAATTCTTAATTGCTATAAAGTATTATCAAGTTTATAAAACTTTAACTTTCTAATTTACCTAATTTTATATAAAAGATTATAACAAAACATAGCATTATTAATTGTTTTTATAGGTTTTTTATTTAATGTGTTCAAATTCATTATAAAATTGAATGTCATAATCTCTTATAAACTCTCTTGACTCTTGACTTACTTTTTATTAAATATGGTGTTGTAAAGACAACTTTGCCGCCAAAAAGTAGTTATTTTATGCATTGTGTGTTGTATCATAAGCAATCAAACTTGTACCTCTTAAGTTTTAAGAAGTCCTTGGGAAATGCTTTATAATATAGTATAGATAGATATAGATACAGATATAGATATATATATTTTGTGAGTTTCCCTGTGGTCTAATTAACTACTAGTGGGAAGCCCGCGCGTTGCTGCGGGACCGTTAAACCAAACATAAAAAATAGTTGTTGATTCTCAAGCCACTTTTCACATATGAATGATTGATCACCGGACTATTGTTGATTTATGTGTTTAAGCAGTGACGGATCTTGAACCAAACACCTGGTAGGGCCGGGCTCAATCTAGGCCGGCCGGACTCAATACATATACAAATTTTTGGTAAAATTTACACTACGAAACGAAAAAAGAGACCGGGCCGACTAAGGTCCACCCTTGTGTTTAAGTACATGGAATCGTTTCATTGTAACAAATATATGGGAGATAAATTAGTTATAGTATATACCAAATTAAATCTGTTCCAAAATCAATTCTTTGATTTTGTTTGTCAATACCAAGTTTTAAGCTTTTGAAGATATCGAGCACAAGTTAATCAAAGACTTGGTCTTTCCAAGTTACTAACAAAGCATATTCGAGGCGTTCCAGCATCTAATGAAAACTTCTTGGAGTATTATTATAACTTCTATAGTAAGTGCATGAAGATAGAATTATAGAAATATATCAACAACGAAAATGATATAAATGAAAACCAACAAACCAAATGATAGTGGACAATAAACTCCATAATCTCTATTAAAAACTACTTAAACAATAGTATCAATTCCAGGTTTGTTAAACCTGGCCTAAAGTCGGTGAGCATTTCCTTACTATCGATGTTCATACATACTTATGGAAAAAAATCTTAAAACCCAAAGTACACCGGACATAAAACAGTGTTCTAGGTGCATACATTCCGGGTCGGCTAGAATTTATCAACATAGGCTTGTTTCCAATATCTTTATTATCTAAAACCAATATATAACTCAATGATATTAGTGGTGCTTTTATCTCCTTACCCTTTCTGCAAGCAAAGTAACTAACATGACCGTTGAATAAGAATGTGATGCATCATCTCTACCTTTGTACATCCTTAACCACCTCACACGTCACAAATGCAATCACTCTTGATATAACCACCTGATGAAAAAAAAACCTTGATGTTAGAAGAAAGTTTTTTGTTTACAAAATGGTGTTATATGTATTGATTAATAACACACTAACCTTGACTGACTTCAGGACCAAACCCTTGTACTTTGTTCCAAAGCCCTCATGACGAACGATTTTCCGAAAGCATCAATCCACTCTAAAAATCAGCTAATGTCACAACTTAAAACAAAAATTTGTATAGTATGCATACAAGATGTACCTTCTGAGTCAAATAAGTTGTTTAAGCCAAAATTCAACATATAACTAAATCAAAACAAAAGTTTTCCATTACTTAATTACATGTTGTAACATGTCAATATAGTGTAGAGCACCATAGATAAATTGAGTTCCACCTACCAGGAAAGTAAGGAATTCTCCGGTCACTTTCTTCCAGTTTTGGTGTCCCTTTATATTTGGCAATTAAAAATACAAGAGGATTGAGGGGTATAAATGGGGTTTCAATTGTAACCTCTAGTGTTTCATAATCAATCTCATTAGATTATTGGGGGTTACGAATGATAAAAATGGGGTTTCAATTATAACCTCTAGTGTTTCATAATCAATCTCATTAGATTATTGGGGGTTACGAATGATTATTGATTTGGTTAACTTATTAGGGGTTTACTTATTTCAATTATACGAGTTGTATCTCATTACATTATTGGGGGTTACGAATGATTAATGATTTGGTTAACTTATTAGGGGTTTACTTATTTCAATTATACGAGTTGTATTAGTGACTTATACATGTGCCATCAAATATTGTACATAGGGGCACAATAGGAAGAAAATGGTAAAAGTTAGAGATTTATGCTTGTGCCTCTTGATATGCCATCTTAAAATGGTTGTGAAATTACTATCCTAGCCATCTCTCCTCCTTAATAAGGTAACATAGATAATGGCTTGTATCCTTCCATAGTGGTGGAGTGGTGGAGATGCCTTATGTTTACTTAGGTGATCAAGGGTTCAATTCCCACTTCCAACATTTGTGGTTGGATTATTTTGCCAAGTGATCAAGAGTTGAGCCAACCCTTTTTGGAGGGGCCAGGTTTGATTCTGAAGGCCCCCGGGGAAATTTTTCGAGTGGAAGCCTTAGTGCGCCTTATGCACAGCCTCAACTCGCTTGTGGGCTGGCCACTTTCGCGTCAGCGTGGACCCGGTTAAGACAACATAGTCTGACCATTGTAGAGTGGTTAGGGGATCCTCTTCTGAGGGTTGTGATGAACTCTGCCACAACATAGAAAATTACCTTCCAAAAAAAAACTATAATGGCTTATGACCAATGTTACATTAAAAAAATCTTTATGAAATTTAAAACTAAAAAATTTAATTCAAAATGTGTTTGGTTGGTGTTAATGGATATTGAACCGTAAAACATTTCATCAATCAAGTGAATTAAACATTCCCTTTTATATATGATATGCCAAATAAGGAAAATATGAGGTTATTCTATAATCCAAAGATTATCAAAATAACTAAAAGATTTTTTTTTTTTGAAAGATAAATTTCATTCAAAACACACAAGAGTCCTCAAATGAAGGACCCTTGCGCAAAAACGAGATTACACCAAATCCAACGGATATTTACACCATTTCTTCCAATCTACACCTTTGAATCTAGACATATGTTTAATCCAAAAATACGACATGATCTTGATGTGTTCCATCAATTCCACCGCTCTCCTCGACTTATTATTGAAAATTCTATCATTCCTCTCGATCCATATCAACCACATAGCCGCATACACAATGCCTCGTAAAACTTTGGCTTCATTTTTTGTCTTCGACTGAGCGAACTGCAACTGAATCAAATCAGCAACATCAAAAACGAAGGCAGGGCTTAACCTGCACCAAACTTCCAGCCTGCCCCACACCTCTGTCGCATACAAGCAACCGGTAAAGATGTGCAGACCCGTTTCTGGTTCCACGCTGCAAAACGGACAAGAATTATTATCAAGAACGACCCCTCTTCTAATCAGATTTACTTTCGTTGGCAGCCTGTCGAGCCCAGCTCTCCACACAAACAACTTGCATTTCAACGGAGCCCATCCACGCCATCCTATAAACATGCTGTTAGAGGTCTGCACACAGCCTTGAATCATTTTTTTTTGGCACTTTTGACCGAAAATAATCCATTCTTGCCCCCTTCCCATTTCCATAAATCAACCCCATCACCCCATGTATAATCATGAATTTCATATAGAAGAGCAAATAATTATGTGACTTCTTCATAACTACTCGGAATCGTTCGCCAATCCCAATTCAAAACTTTGACACCTTGTTACACCTGCACGCGATCGGCTATTGACACCCATGTATTTTTTTTCCAACCTGAAAATGTTAGGGTATTTAACTCGTAACGGTTCAGTTCCCAGCGGAAGCGGTTGGGAATCATGGTATTGAATACACAGCGGAAGCGGTTTATATTATTATTTTTGAAACGAATATATATACAAATATATATATTTGCGATTTATATATAAATAATAATAATTGATTTTATTAATCCAATTAACAAAATATTCCCAATCAGGATCTCGGTTAAACGCGTATAAACAAATAAATAATAAACAACCATAGGGGGTTTAGTAATCAACCTTTGACGACTACACCGGAATTGTAACACGCGGGTTACAATGAATCCTCGCTAGTAGGAAGTTCACACCGTGCACGAACCAACCGGGAAGCAACACTTTCAAGAAGGAAGGTGGTGGCTTGTGGTGGTTGATGGCCGAACAAAAGAAGAAGGCGGCGGCGGCCCTCTTTCTTGGGGTGGCGGCCGCAAATCCTTGGGGAGGAGGCAAGAGGTGTTTTGTTTTGATAAAAGGTGTGATTAGGGTTTACTCCTTAACCCTCCTTTTATAAGACAACAACTTGCAATAAACCCCCTTGCTAAATATCTTAATACTCCTTAATTTTAATCTTATTAATATTAAGTCCCTCAAGACTAAAACAATTATTATTTCATAAATAATAATTCATCAACGCGTGAACTTATCTGATTCATGTACCAACGTGTAACTCTTCGGATCGTACCGGGTCGGGTTACGTTGACCTCGACTTTTAATTACATCGGACATACCGTATGTCTAACAATCTCCCACTTGGACGATTTTAATTAAATGAGTCAACGTGCGCAGAGTTGGACGCCTAGCTGCATCGCATTGCACCCAAACCAGTATGACACTTTACAGTCGTCAACTAGTTCTTTGAGTTCAAGTAACGCTTTACTTAACCAAATACTATAGCCCTGATAATTATATCAATAAGTCCCTTCTGTATAGACATCCGTTGATCATAAGACATGGATCATTCATTCTTATATAGTGATCAACTATTCTCTATTCTCGTCTCTAATTCAAAATGGTCTAACGAACTACCTTAGTCCGAGCGTGGCCACGCGTTTATACTAGTTTGAGTTTTACGAGGGCGCCAGAATGTCTAGGCTTCTAATCCCATAGAAGTACAGAATTCCATCAGCGTCATACAACTCCCACTTAATCATGAATTTCTCCCAACGCTACCCTTATAGCTACCCATGTTTCAGGATAGTGTAAGATAACATCAAAGATAGTCCTTGATCAATGTAGTTTAATATGTGCCTTAGGAAAAAGGACAGATTGAACATATCAATATCAAAAACATCTCATGACATAGATCCATGGAGATCGTTTTGAAGCGAGTTACATCCAATATTATTCCCTAATAATATCTGTGAATTATGATCCTCAAACCCTTGAGCTATTCATCTCATGAATACAACCATCCCAATTCACAATAGTCTTACATTCAAATTCATTCCCATGTAATTTGATCGACTACGAACATTTAGAATACTCTTATTCAAGGATTTAAACATACGAATAAATGAACACAGTTAATAAATATTAAATTTGCATTTAACCCATTAAATCAAATAAACATTCAACATAATTGTCATAGTTCAAAATAAAACATCAATACTAATTACAGATCATGCCCACTGTCTAGCAACTCTAAGCCCTATCTTTCCAGCATTCTCCCCATGTTTAGCTTGAGGTAAAGGCTTAGTAAAGAGGTCAGCCAGATTCAGATCTGTATGAACTTTGTTTATTACGATGTCTCCACGTCCTATTATCTCTCTAATATAGTGGAATTTCTTGAGTATATGCCTTGTGGTCTGGTGTGACCTTGGTTCCTTTGCAAGAGCAATGACACCAGTGTTGTCACACAGCATCTCGATTGGTTTCTTTATGCTAGGCATAACATCGAGATCACCAATGAACTTCTTCATCTAGGCAGCCTCCTTTGCAACATCCGATGCAGCATTGTATTCTGATTCACAGGTGGATTAAGCAACCACACTTTGCTTAAAGCTGTTCCAAGTTACAGCCCCACCATTCAGAATGAAAACATATCCCGTTTGTGACCTTGAATCATCACGATCAGTCTGGAAGCTTGCATCAGTATAACACTTAACTGACAGCTCCTCATCCAGTCCTCCATATATTAAGAACATGTCCTTAGTCCTTCTCAAGTACTTAAGAATGTTCTTCACTGCAGCCCAATGACTCTCTCCTGGATTCTGTTGATATCTACTTGTCATGCTAAAAGCATACGAGACATCAGGTCTAGTACATAACATGGCATACATGATGGAACCAATCGCAGTAGCATATGGAACACCTTTCATCTTCTTCTTTTCCTCTTCAGTGTTTGCACACTGCTTGTTATTAAGAATGGTTCCATGTGCCATGGGCAAGAACCCCCTTTTTGAGTCTTGCATTGAGAAGCGTCGTAAGATCTTATCAATATATGTAGTTTGACTCAAACCCAATAACCGCTTTGATCTATCTCTATAAATCTTTATTCCCAGAATATAAGCGGCTTCACCAAGATCTTTCATTGCGAAACATTTACCCAACCAGGTCTTAACATCTTTAAGCATAGGGATATTGTTTCCAATTATTAGTATGTCATCTACATACAGTATAAGAAAAGTGATATAACTTCCACTAGATTTCTTGTAAACACACGGTTCATCTTCATTCTTGATAAAACCAAACTCTTTGATTTTCTGATCAAAACGGAGATTCCAGCTGCGAGATGCTTGCTTTAATCCATAGATGGATTTATTCAGCTTGCACACCTTATTAGGATTCTTTGGATCGACAAAACCTTCAGGTTGAACCATATAGACATCTTCCAGTAAGTGTCCATTAAGGAACATGGTTTTGACATCCATCTGCCATATCTCATAGTCATAATATGCAGCAATGGCAAGTAGAATTCTAATAGATAGAAAGTTTCCTCATAATCAATTCCTTGAGTCTGAGTAAAACCTTTTGCTACAAGCCTTGCTTTGTAGGTTTGCACATTCCCATCCATGTCAGTCTTCTTCTTGAAGATCCATTTGTTTCCCACAGTCCGACATTCGGTAGGAAGATCAACCAAATCCCAGACTTGGTTATCATACATGGATTGCATCTCTGCATTCATGGCTTCTTGCCATTTCTTGGATTCTGAATCCAAGATTGCAGCTTTGTAAGTAGTAGGCTCAGCTTCATCAATCATGAAGATATCGTCATACCTCACCAGTGCACGACGATCCCTAATACTTTTCCGAACACTTGGTGTTTCTGTTGTTTCTTGAGTCCTCTCAGGCCCAACTTCAACAACTGGATCAGTTACATCTGGTTCTGTCTGAACAGCTGGTTCAGTCACTTGTGATTCTCGAATTTCTTCAAGATCCACATGGTTATCTCCAATCCCTCATGCCAGAAGCTCTTCCTCTAAGAAAGTGCCTCTGCGTTTGGTGAAAATCTTATTTTCAGTGGGGTGGTTAGAACAGGTAACCGATCTTCTTACCGTATCCAACGAAAACCACTTTTTCGCCTTTGGGATCTAGTTTATCCGAAGATTCTAGAGTGACATAAGCATTACATCCCCAGACTTTAAGGTAGGAAACATGAGGTTTCTATCCATGCCATATCTCATAAGGCGTTTTAGTAACCTTTTTCGTTGGAGCTATATTCACAAGTCTTGCGGCAGTTTCCAAAGCATAACTCCAAAAGGATTTTGGAAGGTTTGTTTGACACATCATTGATCGAATCATATCTAATAGAGTTCGATTTCTCCGCTCAGACACACCATTATGTTGTGGTGTTCCAGGTGGAGTGAGTTGTGAAACTATTCCACAATCCTTTAGATGGTCGATGAATTCCTGACTAAGATATTCACCGCCTCGATCTGATCGAAGCACTTTAATAGTTCTATTTAGCTGATTTTCTACTTCGTTCTGGTACCCCTTGAACTTTTCAAGAGTTTCATGTTTATGCTTCATAAGATAAACATAACCATATCTACTAAAATCATCAGTAAATGTAACAAAGTATCTTTCTCCATGTCTTGACATTGTTCTGAATGGACCACATACATCTATATGTACAAGTCCTAACAGATCATTGGCTCTTTCTCCAACATTTGAAAAAGGTGCTTTTGTTAACTTTCCACTTAAGCATGATTCGCATTTTCCAAACGACTCCGAACCTTTGGAATCCAGGATTCCTGCGGTTTTGAGTTGTTTAACACGATTTTCACTTATGTGACCAAGTCTATAATGCCACATATACATATCATTAAAGTCCAACTTATTACGTTTATGGGAGATATTGCATAATATGTTATCATTTTGGATTTCTATCTCATAGATCCCATTGTTAGGTTTTGCATCAAAGTAAAATACATCGTTAAAATAAGCAGAAATAAATTCACCATTAAAACGATAATCAAAACCTTGTCTACACAAAGCATGAAATGAAACAATATTTCTAGTCGCACTAGGAATGTAATAAACATTGTTCAAAACAAGTTCTAAACCAGAAGGTAGTAAAAGAACATATTCTCCTATTGCCTTCACTGCAACTCTTTGTCCATTGCCAACATGGACCTCCAAGTCACCTTGTTTCAGCTTTCTAATCTTTCTTAGTCCCTGCAAAACATTACAAATGTGGAAACCACATCCTGTGTCAAACACCCATGTTTTGCCAGAAAAAACAAAGATTTCAATAACATATATACCTGAGGACTCTCCTCCAGAAGCCTTGGCTTGCTTCAGTTCAGCTAAATACTTAGCACAGTTCCTTTTCCAGTGCCCAGTTTCATCACAATGAAAACATTTGGCATCTTTCAAAGGTTTCTTGTTGGCAACAGCTTTGCCCTTTCCCTTCCCTTTGTCTTGATAGCCCCTCTTCTTGGTTTTAGGTTTCTTAATCTGACCCTCCCTGATCATTAGCACTGGTGCAGTTTTGCCAGGTATGTTTACCTCAGCAGTTTTGAGCATCTGATGCAGTTCTGCAAGTGTCTTCTCCATCCCATTCATATTATAGTTCATAATGAACTGGTCATATGACTTGGGCAATGAGTTCAGGATGATATCCCCAGCTAACTCATCGCTCAAGGGGGATTCCAGACGAGCCAAGTGATCAACATATGCCATCAAATATTGTACATAGGGGCACAATAGGAAGAAAATGGTAAAAGTTAGAGATTTATGCTTGTGCCTCTTGATATGCCATCTTAAAATGGTTGTGAAATTACTATCATAGCCATCTCTCCTCCTTAATAAGGTAACATAGATAATGGCTTGTATCCTTCCATAGTGGTGGAGTGGTGGAGATGCCTTATGTTCACTTAGGTGATCAAGGTTCAATTCCCACTTCCAACATTTGTGGTTGGATTATTTTGCCAAGTGATCAAGGGTTGACCAACCCTTTTTGGAGGGGCCAGGTTTGATTCTGAAGGCCCCTGGGGAAATTTTTCGAGTGGAAGCCTTAGTGCGCAGCCTCAACTCGCTTGTGGGCTGGCCACTTTCGCGTCAGCGTGGACCCGGTTAAGACAACATAGTCTGACCATTGTAGAGTGGTTAGGGGATCCCCTTCGGAGGGTTGTGATGAACTCTGCCACAACATAGAAAATCACCTTCCAAAAAAAAAAAACTATAATGGCTTGTGACCAATGTTACATTAAAAAATCTTTATGAAATTTAAAACTAAAAAATTTAAGTCAAAATGTGTTTGGTTGGTGTTAATGGATGTTGAACCGGAAAACATTTCATCAATCAAGTGAATT
Source organism: Ambrosia x helenae (assembly GCA_030844895.1). Lineage (NCBI taxonomy): Eukaryota > Viridiplantae > Streptophyta > Magnoliopsida > Asterales > Asteraceae > Ambrosia > Ambrosia x helenae. The sequence continues at coordinate 13,580,529 of CM061233.1, forward strand.
AAACATTCCCTTTTATATATGATATGCCAAATAAGGAAAATATGAGGTTATTCTATAATCCAAAGATTATCAAAATAACTAAAAGATTTTTTTTTTGAAAGATAAATTTCATTCAAAACACACAAGAGTCCTCAAATGAAGGACCCTTGCGCAAAAACGAGATTACACTAAGTCCAATGGATATTTACACCATTTCTTCCAATCTACGCCTTTGAATCTAGACATATGTTTAATCCAAAAATACGACATGATCTTGATGTGTTCCATCAATTCCATTGCTCTCCTCGACTTATTATTGAAAATTCTATCATTCCTCTCGATCCATATCAACCACATAGCCGCATACACAATGCCTCGTAAAACTTTGGCTTCATTTTTTGTCTTCGACTGAGCGAACTGCAACTGAATCAAATCAGCAACATCGAAAACGAAGGCAGGGCTTAACCTGCACCAAACTTCCAGCCTGCCCCACACCTCTGTCGCATACAAGCAACCGGTAAAGATGTGCAGACCCGTTTCTGGTTCCACGCTACAAAACGGACAAGAATTATTATCAAGAACGACCCCTCTTCTAATCAGATTTACTTTCGTTGGCAGCCTGTCGAGCCCAGCTCTCCACACAAACAACTTGCATTTCAACGGAGCCCATCCACGCCATCCTATAAACATGCTGTTAGAGGTCTGCACACAGCCTTGAATCATTTTTTTTGGCACTTTTGACCGAAAATAATCCATTCTTGCCCCCTTCCCATTTCCATAAATCAACCCCATCACCCCATGTATAATCATGAATTTCATATAGAAGAGCAAATAATTATGTGACTTCTTCATAACTACTCGGAATCGTTCGCCAATCCCAATTCAAAACTTTGACACCTTGTTGCACCTGCACGCGATCGGCTATTGACACCCATTTATTTTTTCCAACCTGAAAATGTTAGGGTATTTAACTCGTAACGATTCAGTTCCCAGCGGAAGCGGTTGGGAATCATGGTATCGAATACACAGCGGAAGCGGTTTATATTATTATTTTTGAACGAATATATATACAAATATATATATATATATTTGTGATTTATATATAAATATTAATAATTGATTTTATTAATCCAATTAACAAAATATTCCCAATCAGGATCTCGGTTAAACGCATATAAACAAATAAATAATAAACAACCATAGGGGGTTTAGTAATCAACCTTTGACGACTACACCGGAATTGTAACACGCGGGTTACAACGAATCCTCGCTAGTAGGAAGTTCACAGCGTGCATGAACCAACGGGAAGCAACACTTTCAAGAAGGAAGGTTGTGGCTTGTGGTGGTTGATGGCCGAATAAAAGAAGAAGAAGGCGGCGGCCCTCTTTCTGGGGTGGCGGCCGCAAATCCTTAGGAAGGAGGCAAGAGGTGTTTTGTTTTGATAAAGGTGTGATTAGGGTTTACTCCTTAACCCTCCTTTTATAAGACAACAACTTGCAATAAACCCCCTTGCTAAATATCTTAATACTCCTTAATATTAATCTTATTAATATTAAGTCCCTCAAGACTAAAACAATTATTATTTCATAAATAAAAATTCATCAACGCGTGAACTTATCTGATTCGTGTACCAACGTGTAACTCTTCGGATCGTACCGGTCGGGTTACGTTGACCTCGACTTTTAATTACATCGGACATACCATATGTCCAACAGGAATCGTTCGCTAATCCCAATTCAAAACTTTGACACCTTGTTGCACCTGCACCCGATCGGCTATCGACACCCATTTATTTTTTTTTCCAACCTGAAAATGTTAGGGTATTTAACTCGTAACGGTTCAGTTCCTAGCCATCTATCACCCCAAAACTTTATATCAGCCCCGTCACCAACAATGCCCAGAAAGAGGCTGCTCAAGGATCGGCCGTCTTGAATTTTTGTGTCTCCAACCTTAACAATTTGCCTCCAACACCCACTAGCGTAAGGCGAACAAGGCAAAATGTTCCAAGCTCTACTCGACCCGTGGCAACCGATAATAACCTTTTTTCCACAAACAATTTGATCGATGTATTTTCCATTTTCACCCATGTATTGAATCCAGTTTTCCCAAATTCATTTTGATCGATGTCGTTGGGTCGGTCAAAAACAATGAAAATAAGTAGTAAAGTAGAAGTGGATCGTCTCCTCAGGAAATTGGTGGAAAGTATAGTTTTGTAGATTAACTAGTAAAATTAAAGTCTAATTGGTTTTGTTGTTTGTTTGGGAATTTTAAGAAAATGATTTAAGAAGTTGTAAACAATAATATTAAAGAAGTAACCCCCTTCAGGTTTCCGGTTCAATGATTCACCCTACGTTTAGATGATTGGATACCACATAGACATAGTTTTATTGAACGGTTTAAGTTAAGTAATAATCAAACACAAATTTTTAATGATAACTCGTACAATTTAATTGCCAACCCACGAATAACAACTACCCTCCCGTTAATCAAACCGCTCACAATACAAGAAAACCAAATGCGAATGACTAAAAGATAAGCAATTACACAAACGTGACTTGTTTAAATAACTCAAACCACAAATATCTTTCAAACGATTAAAAGACAATCCATAAACCAAATCAAACAAGAGTAAGAGTTTCATAAATAAACCATGCACCCAGAGGTGGTTACAAAGATGTTTAGCCGCTCATCTCTATTGCAAGATCTTCAATTGACGTGTTGTTGGAGATTGAATGCATGATTAGATGATTAAGATGGTGATTAGGAATGATTAATTGAGGAAAAAACACCTTGGGAATGACTAAAAACGATTAGGGTTAAGTCTCCTTTCGTTTGGGAGAATAATTATCTATTTATGGGGAATAAACCACCAAATTCGTGACTTAAACGACCAGGGGCGCAAGCCTCCTTTTCGGTTTTCTTTCTTTCGCGTTCAGCCTGCTTAAGATTATCCGCATGGCATTCTTGGAATAGTCTCACAAAGTTGCTAAGAGTTTGAGTAGCTGCCCAAAATATATATAAACCCAATAAATCAATAACAATTTTAAACTAAAGATGTCAAGTAGGTTAGACGGGTTGGGTAACAAGTCAAAACATGTTCAGATTGGAAAAAGAACATGTAGGTTAGAGTTTGTGGACATGAAAAACTTTTTGTCTGAATTCGTTAGTTTTAATGTTACTCTAATGAACTATATTAAAGTACCTTGTTCGAAAGGGCAACGGGCAGGGTCTTCACTAAAATATAAGGCCAATCCATCGGCACTTTTACCCTGTAATAGAAACAGTTAAATGAAATAATCCAAAACGCAACTTTCTTATAATACAACGTAAATCATACGTAAAAATATGATTTACGTATGATCCATTTTCATGTTCGCAAATTTAATAGCTTATTTAATAAACTTATAATAGAATGAGGGACTGGTTACCCGTTAAGGGTTAAGCCGATTGAAAGGATGTTCCCTAAAATGGATATGAAATAAAAATTGACTATAAGTATTGACGTGTGCGAATATACACATAATTTTACAATGAAATAACACACGTTTTGCTTTAATATTTATAAAAATGGTTTAGACCTTAATATTAAAACACACACAATAGGGCAAGTGTTGTAACACCCCAACCGATGGCGGAAACATCGGGATGTCACGTATTGATGATTGTTTCAGTAGCACATGGTATATATTGAAATTTTAAATAATTTATTCATAACATAAATATCCAAAATGAAATGATGTCTAAAAATCCCAAATACAAAATGTCAATTAAAGCAAATAACTTCAAATAACTTCATAGTATTTCCTCATGCATACTTTAAGCCTCAGCTTCATTGTTACCTGAAACATGTTAATTTTGAAAATATTTTTGGGTCAACAAAAGTTGGTGAGAATTACATAGGTTTTGATAATCGAATAAAGCTTGTACAATTCAAGTGTCATGGCAAGTCTAGTCCATATGTGAAAACATACTAGCAGGTAAATCGAGTGCATAATCAACCCTTGTGACTAGAATATTGTGGTCCATCCCATACGCTCATGGTTCACTCGATTATGTTATGCGATAACAATCACCCACGCTACCTATGTAGGAGGTACACGTATCCGGGTGGGATTGCCAGTCCAATAGATCTATCATTGTATACCGTCGGCTGATCGATGTTAATGATTATGCTAGAATATTGTGCTTACCCTAGTCATGTTTAAGACATAATGCAACATAGAATAACACATAGACACTTTATGATTGAATTGTAAATAGAATGTTATAACATGTTTCACCCCAAAAATAGTGAAATAGAAAAGGGGCTATGTAAAACTCACCTTAGGTGCATAATGAGTTGCGTTTTATTGAGCGTGCAAACACTTAGTAATAATTCCTTGGAAAACTCGAAACTAGCTAGAGGAGATAATGACGGATGAAAACTTTAGTATATGGGAGATGGGATAATAATGTTTTTTTTTTTTTTGAATGGTATAAAGAGTTGAATGGTAGGCTAGTGTATTTATAGTGTAAAATTTGGAGTTGTAATTAGGGACTACTTTGACTAGGCTAGAATTTAGGAACAACTTTTAATTGACTAGAAGACCATATTTACTAACACTTTGACTTGACTAGGAGACTATATTTACTAACACTTTGACTTGACTTGACTAGGAGACTACGTTTGACTTTTCAGGTTTGACTAAGGGACCTTGAAAGGGTTTAAGTTTAATTGGTTTTAATTAATATCACAAAACACCAAATGGTGTAGTGGTTTGTGTGGTGTGGTTAAGGTTTAGCCCGCTAGGGACTCGGGTTCGAATCCTGGCTCAGGCAAACATTTTTTTTTAACGTTTTTAAATCATAATTTTTAATAAAATCCAATTTAATATTGATTATAAGTCATTATTTAAACAAAAAAATTAATAAAATGGATGGGAAAGATAATGTAAACATGAATCGGATGAATAAACAAGGGAGTTATATATATATATATATATATTTAATTGTGTGATGTTACAGTCTCCCCTACTTTTAGGAACTTCGTCTCGAAGTTTATTAAAAACACAGGGTTGAGGATGATTAGGTAGAAATTAAGTCAACTAGGGTTTATAATTGGTTATCTATCGTAACCTTGATAGAATTTCACACCACCTTAACGTACCTGTAAATTCATGATTACGTTCCAGACCGCAATCACCAATTTACCTTACATTAGGGTTTTGTGTCCTTCTATGACTCTAACACACATGTAAGTAATGCAAAAATAATCTTGTGGTTGAACCTCTGTGTTAATGAGTCCAACTGTTGAGCAGGAAAAAGACTCCTACCAGTTAGTGAGTAGGAACCTCTACCGATTGTTGAGCAGGTTCGATAGCCTCTACCAGTCGTTGAGCAGGTTGTAGGGCCTCTACCGACTGTTGAAAAGGCATGATGACCTCTACCAATCGTTGAGTAGGTTATTTGGTACTCTACTAATTGTTGAGCAAGTACTTCATCCTCTATCAGTTGTTTGATTAAGTGTACCAATTATTACACACATGAATTGCAAATTGATAATATGTACATGTAAGCAATCAAGTATCAAGTATAGCATACGAGTTGTAATAGAGTTTCCCTAGACAAGGTTAATGACTCTAGGTGTGTCTATAGCAAATAGTTTATATTCCATGAATTCTAGTTTCAAATGTTCAAATATGGTAGATAGTCGAATCCTCATGTATAACTAAGGATTATGTTTGATGCAACACACAATCAAGTTTCAATAGTTTGGTTATCATGGGTAACTAGCTCATGTGTGAGAAGGTGAAGGATATGAATTTAGTTCTTGAGAGGATGATGAAAAATCTTGAAGCAGAATCAATGTTGTGAAGATAGTTGATAAAGAGTTTATTTATAGTAAGGAGATTATGTAGCAGTGTAACTTGTGGGGTTTGGATTAAAGATTATAATCAAGTGTATAAGAAAACATGATTGTGGTATATGCCAAATATTGTAAAAATTTGAACAAGTTGAAAATGAGTGAGTGTCGATGGAGAATCTAGAGACTAGATATTATTCCTATGGAAAAAAAAAATTATTTTCAAAATGGTTTTTGTATATAAAGCAAAAGTTGTTAAATAGTACAAGCTAAGTAGGCTTTGATTAAAATATTCCCGTTAGTTGGAGATTTCAAACATGACATTAGGTTTTGAAGATCAAGGTTCTATTAGTGATTTTTAATAGTTTAAAGCATTATATAGAAAATTGTTTGTTACGTCAATAAATAAACAATTGAATTTAAGTTCGAGGACATCTTTTGACAAAAATATGTACTTTGTAAAGTTACTAGGTAATGAAAATACAACAAGATTTAGAAATCTTTAGTTTGTGCTAAGGTATGAGGTTATAGTTTTTTAAAAAAATAAGTAACATGTGGAGAAATGAAATAATATGATTTGGGTAGGGTGTTGAATATTTAAAAAGTGGCTAAGATGGTAAGGTGAAGTGTGATTGTGAACTCCATAGATGGTTATGAAATGAGATTGATTTAAGCTGTAAAATTTTGAGATTTTAGAGCTTAGTTTAAGGAAAGTGAGTGTAATCATTTATTCATTAATTAAAACGAATAAACGAAAACGTTGACTTATCAAAACTTCTAGATTCTAATAACATAATGAAGACATGCTTTAGCCTATAAGTGAACACTCATCCCGAGAATTCCCAGGTAGGCATCCGGGTCCCTCGTCTGATTGGGATTTATGCGCAATGCCAGTCCTAGACAGAAAACTCAGAATACAGGCCTTCACCCTTCCAGATTGCACGTGTTCGTTATTAAAATCTAGAACTTCGACGAGATCTTCAAGGTGGTTCAGGCTAAACCTGAGGATTTGTCCTACTAGTCTAAGAGTAGATCTTGTGATGGAGAGCACTCTTCTTGTAGGGACTAAAGTAAGGATAAGAAGTAGGATAGAGAATATAAACAAGTAAGGTTGCAAGTAAAAGGAGCAAGTACTGATTATAATCCTATGGTTATAGACTAGATTATTTTTCTAATAACCTAATTCCCTATAACCATGGCTCTGATACCAATCTGTAACACCCCAACCGATGGCGGAAACATCGGGATGTCACGTATTGATGATTGTTTCAGTAGCACATGGTATATATTGAAATTTTAAATAATTTATTCATAACATAAATATCCAAAATGAAATGATGTCTAAAAATCCCAAATACAAAATGTCAATTAAAGCAAATAACTTCAAATAACTTCATAGTATTTCCTCATGCATACTTTAAGCCTCAGCTTCATTGTTACCTGAAACATGTTAATTTTGAAAATATTTTTGGGTCAACAAAAGTTGGTGAGAATTACATAGGTTTTGATAATCGAATAAAGCTTGTACAATTCAAGTGTCATGGCAAGTCTAGTCCATATGTGAAAACATACTAGCAGGTAAATCGAGTGCATAATCAACCCTTGTGACTAGAATATTGTGGTCCATCCCATACGCTCATGGTTCACTCGATTATGTTATGCGATAACAATCACCCACGCTACCTATGTAGGAGGTACACGTATCCGGGTGGGATTGCCAGTCCAATAGATCTATCATTGTATACCGTCGGCTGATCGATGTTAATGATTATGCTAGAATATTGTGCTTACCCTAGTCATGTTTAAGACATAATGCAACATAGAATAACACATAGACACTTTATGATTGAATTGTAAATAGAATGTTATAACATGTTTCACCCCAAAAATAGTGAAATAGAAAAGGGGCTATGTAAAACTCACCTTAGGTGCATAATGAGTTCATGCGTTTTATTGAGCGTGCAAACACTTAGTAATAATGCCTTGGAAAACTCGAAACTAGCTAGAGGAGATAATGACGGATGAAAACTTTAGTATATGGGAGATGGGATAATAATGTTTTTTTTTTTTTTTTTTTTGAATGGTATAAAGAGTTGAATGGTAGGCTAGTGTATTTATAGTGTAAAATTTGGAGTTGTAATTAGGGACTACTTTGACTAAGCTAGAATTTAGGAACAACTTTTAATTGACAAGAAGACCATATTTACTAACACTTTGACTTGACTAGGAGACTATATTTACTAACACTTTGACTTGACTTGACTAGGAGACTACGTTTGACTTTTCAGGTTTGACTAAGGGACCTTGAAAGGGTTTAAGTTTAATTGGTTTTAATTAATATCACAAAACACCAAATGGTGTAGTGGTTTGTGTGGTGTGGTTAAGGTTTAGCCCGCCAGGGACTCGGGTTCGAATCCTGGCTCAGGCAAACATTCTTTTTAACGTTTTTAAATCATAATTTTTAATAAAATCCAATTTAATATTGATTATAAGTCATTATTTAAACAAAAAAAATTAATAAAATGGATGGGAAAGATAATGTAAACATGAATCAGATGAATAAACGAGGGAAAGCAATACCGATTACACAATACAACCACCGAGACTAGCATAAAGTAGAGCATTTCAAAACCCATTCCATTTTACCAACTTTGAACACAAATCTACTAAGATCGCTATTTCTACCAAAATAACTAGCAAAGATCATTAACCGTGTCAAAGATCAGTAACGGCACCATTAAGCTTTTAAAACCCTTTTACATGCCAGTAAGCATTTCTAATCATTATTCGACTGACTTTAACCAAACCAATACCCGGTTACAGTTTCATGGTGTAAACTTATTAACAAGTTAACTAGTCTACTACCGGATGATTAAACGGACGGTTTTTCAACATGTATCCGCCTAACACATTCGATAATCATCAAAGTCATTCAAACATAACTACAAATCCATTAACAATGAAACAAGGTTGCACTATGATCATCAAGATTCAGACATGAAAAACGCCAAATTTATACAAAACATGATTACATACTAACGATTGTTTTAAGTACTAACTATTACTAATGTTCTTGCCCGTAGGCGTACGATTAACTAAAACAACATCAAAATAGCATACAAAATCAGATTTGGATCTAAAAAGACTTAAAGGATCAAACCATAAGAATGCTAAAGAGGTGGATTGGATGATGAAGGATGGATCGGATGGATTCCCGAGCTTGTTAAATGGCCTTCCAGCAGCTTGATTCGTCCGAAAATCGCCTCTCCAAAACCCAATAATCGATCAGTGGGCTGAATGGGGAATTTATAGAAGAACAGGGGCCTGTGAGCGGCCGCTCGAAGCCTGTGAGCGGCCGCTCACTTTTCAGACAAGTGGACCAGTTGCTCGTTTGCTGACGTAGGCCTTCTGGAAGGTTTCTGAAAATATCTGGAGGAGCGAGCGGCCGCTCACAGAGAGTGAGCGGCCGCTCACAGGACCTGAGGTCCTTTTTGCGTGCCGAAAACTGCGTTTTTCCTTCAGTTATGCTTCCGGGACATCGTTTAAGACCTGAAACTGCAAAGATACCAAAATAAGCACCAATTCCTGTGTATAAGGTCAAAAACGTCTGAAAATGGGAGTTAAACGGGGACTTTTATATGTGTAAATTAACGTATATCAAGTATGTTCCTTTTACGCCCAATTTGTCCTAATATGACAGTAATAGTTATTGAGATTTACCACAACTTTATAGAAATTTGTAACACTTCTCACTTCCGCCTCAGCGTGGCCAATAAACTTCTCGAGTCTCTTCACAATGTGAGAAAATCTTTATCAGTATTCTAAAAATTCCCAATTAGGGCCGCTAAAGCAGTACGCTAAATAGCAGCCTAAACTTAAGTATCCGGCAGTTCCAAAATTAACAAAGAACATGTCTTTAAATGAACCACTTAGAATATTAAAAGCTAGGTCGCTTAACCCCTTAGCTCTACTGGTCACTTGAGCTATGTTTTATCTCGAAGCCTGTGAGCGGCCGCTCACTTTTCAGACAAGTGGACCAATTGCTCGTTTGCTGACGTAGGCCTTCTGGAAGGTTTCTGAAAATATCTGGAGGAGCGAGCGGCCGCTCACAGGACCTGAGGTCCTGTTTGCGCGCCGAAAACTGCGTTTTTCCTTCAGTTATGCTTCCGGGACATCGTTTAAGACCTGAAACTGCAAAGATACCAAAATAAGCACCAATTCCTGTGTATAAGGTCAAAAACGTCTGAAAATGGGAGTTAAACGGGGACTTTTATATGTGTAAATTAACGTATATCAAACCTCCCCACACTTGAACTTTGCTTGTCCTCAAGCAAACACTTAAACAGAAAATAAATAAAAGACTCGCCAAGTGGCAACAAAGGCAAAATATAGCCTGTACAGATGATAATAGACAAGCCGACAAAGATATATAAACAGGTGATAAGATAACTAAAAAGCAACGACTCACTTCCGATCTACAAGCACGCAAACCCGTACACGACTCACAATGTTCACACACACTCGGTTTTATTTATGATACATACGTGTAATGTGTATGTGTAAATTGCTCCATTGCTAAGACAATGAATTGTGCAATATCATAAGCTTGTCAAAAGATCTAGTCTTCACCAACTAACGTGTGAAAAAGCAAAAATCAAGAGGTCTTTTACGGGTTGTAATGTTAGGCAAAGGTAAGGGCGCGGAATGGATATTTAAAGTGACAAAACGGCTAAAACCCGGCGGTTATGTCTAACTAATAGCAACTACTACAACTGTACAACACAAATGCTAATATAGGCGATTTTTCTTTGGAAACGAGCTAACTTATAATTTCTAACTTTAAAGTTCTAAAAACTGCTCGAATACTGCTAATTTACCCTATTTTAGGGTGTTCTATTTTTTGGATTTTTTTATTTTATATAACATATATATCTATGATATATATATAGGACTAAAACATACGGGTTTTAAATATATAAACCCGAAAACGAACTATTTACAACATAAAAACTAGTCAAACAATAAGCTTTAACACAAAAAGGTTTAAAAGAAAAAGGTTATTTGGTTTAGTGGTGAAATGGTGTGGTAAATAAGAAAAACACGGGATTAGGTTCAACATGGTTAACTAGTGGATAACATTTGGGTGATGGGAAACAGATAGAACGAAAAGCAAGGCTAAATCAAAAGGGTATCCTAAATGTCTCAATCATGTTTGTACAATCTCACACGTATCTGATCTAAATAAGTATGCTAATGACAAGTAAAAAATTACACAAAACATCCGGCTCACTCTCAAGCATGTCAAAGAAATGAAAATCTATTCTAAGGCTCAAATGCTCACGTAACCGGAAGGAAATGGGTGCAAGTGTACGAATCTAACACGCTCGCATCTCATCTGTTTGTCGCGCCTCGAGTTATCTTTATGAAAAATTAGTTAGACTTGATGTTTATAAGTAAATATATACATATATGTACTTTTAAAGGTTTTTTTTTTTAGTAAATATATACATATATATATATATACAAGAGGACAAACAAGACATAATCCCCTCCCCACACTTGAAAGTCACATTGTCCCCAATGTGATAATAGAAAGCGTTTATGAAATAGCTAACTATTTTTGCGAAAAAGGAGAATAAAACTCCCCTGTTGTTGATAACCCGAAAAGCATGTGGATAGCCTGGAGCATCCATATCGGTGCTCGCCTGTTCCTGCACTACCACCATTCTTGACAGAGCAAAAACACATCAAATACATCCATTCATCATCACCACAAAATAAGATAAAATAAACTAAAGTACTGAAATTGAAAATGCAGAAAAGTAAACGGTACGAATACAGAAAGCAATAAAAAGATGTCTTGGGTGCTTGCACCTGAATAACAATACAAAACAAAAAATAAAATAAAAGGATGAAGTACTATCACCACTGATCACTGCTCAATCATCCTCCTCATGATGGGTCCCGGACGAACCCGCTCCATCGCCACCTCTCCTGCGCTTTTCACCCAGCCCTTCTTGGAAGTGATGTGGCTGGTAGCCAAAGTGGGATGTGTGAACCGCGCGCAAGTCCTGGAAAAGGTGGTGCATGCTGTCGAACATGTATCCAAAGTTTTCCCGTGTCTCATCCCTAAAAGCGGTGAACTCTGAGTAGAATTTTTGAGGAGGCGCATACTGCTGCTCGTGCTGCTGCTCGTGAGGCAGTAGTGGCTGCTGCACTGGTGACTGCTGCTGCTGTGATGACTGCTGCTGCTCTGGTGGTGGAAGTGGGTTCCAGATCTCATTATTGTGCCCTTTTAACCGGCACGTCCCATCGTCATACTCATGTAGGATCCCCATGTGTTTGAGCTTATCTAAGTCGACATAAGATCCTCCTGGAACCCGAGTAAGGGTGTTCTTTGCTGCCCTGAGGACACCCATTGATCTAGCTAGAGCAGTCACGTATTCTCCCCATAAATCATACTGCCTGGTTTTGCCGCTGCTGCTGTGCTATGAAAAGAAGCTATTAATGCAGCCAAGTTAACCCGTTGATCACTTACCAGGGCGTATAAGAATAATAAATCTGGTGTGGGGCGGTTGGTGGAACTTTCTTTCTTTGTAGCCGCCGTGCCACAGAGAACCTTCTGAAATACCCGGAGCAATGGGTCACGGATTTTGCTCGCTTTGGAACCTTGGGGGTTGTATTGTGGAAGCCCCGTCAGTTGAGCCCAAAAAGCGTTCCGCAGTTCGTTGTCGTCGGGGAACTTATACATAGCTTCATTGAAGCTATCATCATAAATCTCTTCCTCGGAATATATTCCCAAGTGGTGACCCAGCTCTGCGAGTGAGATGTCGCGCCAGATTCCACCTAGGCGAAACTGCAGCCCGTGTATCCCTTTGCTTGAAAATCCGGATCTTGATGCCTTCTTGGTCTTCTATAGGTCAAGGTGGAGAAGAATTCTATAGTTATCTCCATAAAGACCGGTTCATTTATAGAAAGCAGGTTCTCCATTGGTTGGTCCATCCATTCCCGCAGCCTCTCCTCTTGATTTACCTCTGCTAGAGTATCCAAACAAATCCTACGCAGAGTGGCAATCATTTCCCTCCGCGCATATAGCTCGTCATACCTCTCTAGACACCCGCGTTCTCGCGGGTTTGTCAGGTCAAATCTCAAAAAGCGGTGCACCATTTGCATCAAAATGCTTAAATATGTGAGTTGTAATAGAAGGAATATGACCCGGACCCAAAACACGCTAAACAAAAAAAACAAAAAATCATCACAGAAGGTTTGAGCGGCCGCTCGAAGCCTTGGAGCGGCCGCTCACAGGTCCCTGCGCGCCATTTTTCGTTTCGCAGTCCTGTTTTTCGATCCTGTGCACTGGCTTTTGTCTGGTTTTCAGTGTTTTAGCCAAATGCACTCTAAAAGCGACCATTCAAGCACTTGATTTTTTGAAAAATTTTGTACTTAGGCGATTGAATGGCCGAGATCTCATACTTATGATGTTTTCAAACAAGTTTGGAATTTTTAACACCTACACGCTATGTTTGAAAAACCATCTTAAATTCAAGTCATTTAGCGCAAGGTGTTTAGAAACCAAACACTTATGAAGTGATCTTTGAACTTGGGGCGCGTTTGTTTAATTATGAAGAACGCCCCAAAGTTTTATGAACAAAACACTAACAATCTAAAGTTTTGGGGTTTTGTTAAACATCTATGAAGGAAACCCCAACAAAACAAGATCATGAACACCAAAATATAACCTACAACAAGAGGAATTTGGGGATGTTTAAACATTTATGAAGAATCCCCAAAATTCCAAGAACAAACCTAAATTACACTAACATTACCACTAGCATACAATCCTATTATGAAATTAATGTACATTAACACTAAATTACACTAAACAAATTACTACAAATATTCGAACAAACCATAAAATTTTCGGATTTTTTTTAAGGGAACCCAAAAACTTAAAGATTTGAACAAATAACAAACATTAATCTAGACTATCAAAGCATACAATCCATTCAAGAACACTAGGGTTAGTTAAACATTATGAAGGGACCCTAAAATCAAGAAAAGATTGCAAGAATCTAAATTAATCTACACTAGAACAAGGAAAATTGCAAGAAAACTAGAGATTCATACCTTGTTCTTGAAGATTTGAAATGGAATTGAAGGGTTTGTATGTGGGTGTTCTTGAAAGCAAAACATTGTAAGGATTGGGTCAAAAGATGAAGTGAGCGGCCGCTTTATGAGTATTGTAGAGTTGGTTTGTGAGTTAAAAATGTGAAATACCAACTTTACCCCTGAAAAACTCTTGCAGACACCTCCGAGCGGTCGCTCGCCCATGTTTTTTTTTTTTTTGACTGACCTGGGCGTTTGGAGCGGGCCGCTCGGAGCCTCCGAGCGGCCGCTCAATGTGTCTGCGCGTGCATTTTTTGTTGCAGTTTTTCACCAAAAAATGCCTGCACTTGTCCGTTTTTGACCCAAACAACCAACATACCTGTCTCAAGACGCTTCTTAGTACTCTACCTCTGTTGTGAAGCGACTTTCCACATCTTCATAAGGCGCCGCCCATACACGCCGTGCTATATTTATTAACGAGTTGCTAGCTAGACTCACTTCCCCACACTTATTAAGTGTGTGGGGTGTAGAGGTCGATTACCTCCACGGATTGGTCAACCGGTCCGTCGATATAGACTTTAAGGCGATGACCGTTGACTTTGAAAGTCAAACCCTCTGAATTTGCAATCACGACAGTTCCGTAAGGATATACTTCCTTAACGGTGTACGGTCCTGTCCATCGGGATTTCAACTTTCCTGGAAAGAGACGCAGGCGCGAGTTGTAAAGCAGGACTAAATCGCCTACCTGAAAATCTTTCTAGCTTTTCAGGCGACTATCGTGCAGTCTCTTCGTGCGCTCTTTGTACAATATCGAGCTTTCATAGGCCTGTTGCCTAAGCTCTTCTAGCTCATGGATCTGCAAGAAACGGGTCTCACCGCCGGTCTTAAGATCCAAATTCGCTGTTTTAAGAGCCCAGAATGCCCTATGTTCTAACTCGACAGGGAGATGACACGCTTTGCCATAGACAAGCCAAAAGGGAGTCGTCCCAATAGGCGTATTGTAGGCAGTCCTAAAGGCCCATAACGCGTCATCCAGCTTGTCCGCCCAATCCTTGCGGTTTTGATTAACTGACCGCTCAAGGATTCGCTTCAATCCACGGTTAGTGACCTCCACCTGTCCACTTGTCTGTGGATGATACGGGGTGGATAACCTGTGGTGGACACCATAACGTGCTAACGCGCGATCAAGCTGCGCATTGCAGAAATGTGTACCACGATCACTAATCAGTGCCTTTGGGGCACCAAACCGCGAGAACAAGCTCCTAACAAACCTCACTACAACTCGGGCATCATTTGTGGGTAAGGCTTGCACCTCGGCCCACTTTGACACGTAATCAACTGCCACGAGTATATATTTATTGCCCCGTGAGGAGGGGAATGGTCCCATGAAGTCAATGCCCCAAACGTCAAAGACTTCACAGACTTGGATGGGGTTCTGCGGCATTTGGTCGCGTGCCGATATGTTCGTCGCCCTCTGGCACGAATCACATGCACCGACCAATATCTGAGAGTCACGAAAGAGTGTGGGCCAGTAAAACCCGGAGTCTAACACTTTCTTAGCAGTGTAATTCGCTCCATGGTGACCTCCCGTAGGCCCCTCGTGACAATCGCGCAAGATCTGCGCCGCCTCTACCCCGAACACACAACGGCGAATCAGCTGATCCGCCCCGACCCGGAACAAAAATGGGTCGTCCCAGAAGTAATGCTTGAGGTCTGCGAAGAACTTCCTCTTTTGCTGGTGCGACAATCCTTTGATAAGAATTCCGCACGCGAGGTAGTTCGCAAAATCCGCAAACCATGGCGATACATCTTCCACAGACTCGACACTCATCAAGAACTCGTGGGGAAAATTGTCATTAATGGTATCCCACGCGGAGTTCTCGGCATCTTCATGCTTGAGTCTGGACAGATGGTCAGCAGCAACATTCAGGGCACCCTTCTTGTCCTGAATCTCTATATCGAACTCTTGCAGGATCCACCTAATCAGGCGCGGTTTCGCGTCCTGTTTGCTAAAAAGGTATCGGATCGCTGCATGGTCCGTATAGACAATGGTCTTCGACAGCACTAAATAAGATCTAAACTTGTCGAATGCAAATACTACAGCTAGAAGCTCTTTCTCCGTGGTGGTGTAATGCTCCTGAGCATCATGAAGAGTCTTGCTAGCGTAGTAGATCGGGTGGAAGTGCTTGTCCTTCCGCTGTCCCAAGACCGCCCCTATCGCGAAGTCACTCGCGTCGCACATAATCTCGAATGGCAGCTCCCAGTCGGGTGCTACCAATATAGGGGCTTCCACAAGCAAACACTTTAAAAGCCCAAAGGCTTTCACACACTCTGCACCAAACACAAACGGTGCATCCTTTTCCAACAGACGGGTCATCGGACGGGCGATTTTTGAGAAGTCTCTGATAAATCGCCTGTAAAAACCCGCATAACCCAAAAAGCTGCGGATCGCTCTGACAGAGGAGGGTGGAGGGAGCCTAGAAATGATATCTATTTTGGCCGGGTCAACCTCCAACCCACTTTGGGAGACCTTATGCCCCAGGACTATTCCTTCCTTCACCATGAAGTGGCATTTTTCCCAGTTTAGCACAAGACTGGTCTCCTCGCACCTCTGATGCATCCGCTCCAGATTCCCTAGACACTGATCAAATGAACTCCCGAAGACTGAAAAATCATCCATGAATACCTCCATGGAGTCCTCAATCATGTCATGAAAAATGGCAACCATGCAACGTTGGAAGGTCGCCGGCGCATTGCACAGCCCGAAGGGCATACGCCTGTAGGCGAATGTGCCAAAAGGGCATGTGAAAGTCGTCTTATCCTGGTCCACAGGATCGATAGGGATTTGGAAATACCCTGAGAAACCATCAAGGAAACAATAATATAACTTCCCCGACAGTCGTTCCAACATCTGATCGATGAATGGAAGCGGGAAGTGATCCTTGCGGGTGGCGTCATTGAGCTTGCGGTAGTCAATGCAAACTCTCCACCCCGTGACGGTCCTCGTAGGAATCAACTCATTCCTATCATTCGTGACCACCGTCATGCCACCCTTCTTGGGCACGACGTGCACAGGACTAACCCAAACAGAATCTGAGATCGGATATATCAATCCAGCATCAAGTAGTTTAATGACCTCGGACTTAACAACTTCTTGCATGTTCGGGTTCAGACGCCTCTGGTGCTGCGCACAAGGCTTATGGACATCCTCCATCAATATTTTATGAGTACAGAATGAGGGATTAATCCCTTTGATGTCCATGATCTTCCAGGCGATTGCCTTCTTATGAAGTTTCAGTATACGAAGCAACTCGCTCTTTTCAACTGCAGATAGAGAAGATGAAATGATAACAGGCAGACGACCCTCCTCGTCAAGAAAAGCATACTCCAGATGCGGTGGGAGCTCCTTCAGCTCCAAAGACGGTGGATCTTCAACAGACGGCTTCGACTTATCACTCTCCTCACGCTTAATCTCCACGAAACGCCCCGGGCTCTGGGAACTATCATCACCGATCTGATAGACCGGCTGCTCATTTCTATGGCCCTCCTTCATAATGCCATCTAAGTCCCCACACAACAGATGTGTGCCCGAAACATTCCCCTCTATCGTGCTTCGAAAGTGAGAACTGACACACTGGTATACTATATCAAGATAGTATAGTGTGTCATCCTGACTCTCGGGATGACGCATCGACCTCTGAACATCAAAAGTCACATGCTCATCATTCACCCGGAGTGTGATTTGGCCTGCAGCCACGTCAACAATCGTCCTAGCCGTGTTAAGGAAAGGACGTCCGAGGATCAGAGGCACTTTAGAGTCCTCATCCATATCAAGGATGACAAAATCCACCGGGAATACAAATTTGTCAATTTTGACAAGCATATTCTCAACAAATCCCCGAGGATATTTGATCGAACGATCAGCAAGACGAATACTCATCCTGGTGGGTGAAGGCTCACCCAGATCCAGCTTCTCAAAAACCTTATAAGGCATAAGGTTAATGCTCGCACCCAAGTCTGCCAGTGCATTACTGACAGACATGTTCCCTATCAGACAAGGGATGGTGAAACTACCTGGATCTCCCATCTTCATGGGCAGTCTATTCTGCAGAATTGCAGAGCAGTTCTCGTTTAAGAGCACACAGGACAGGTCTTCAAGTTTTTGCTTATTGGTGAGGATGTCCTTCAGGAATTTGGCATACTTAGGCATCTGAGCCAAGGCCTCCACAAACGGGATGTTTATATGTAGCTATTTGAACAGCTCGAGAAATTTCCCGTATTGCGCCTCCTCTTTTTGTTTCCTAAGTCTGCCAGGGTATGGAACAGGAGGAGTGTAGTCAGTGACTGGCTTCGGCAACTGTGTTGTACTTTCTGGGACTCGCCTAGCGTGCACCTCGTCCGAAGACTTAGTCTGGACCGTCTCAGTGATCGGTGGTGAGCCCGATGTGTCAGATCCCGTGGTTTTACCACTCCTCGTCATGATGGCATTTGCATGCCCCCTTGGATTAGGCTCAGTGTTGCCCGGGAGATTGCCCTGCTGTCTCTTAGACATCATCTTTGCCATCTAGCCTACCTGGTTTTCAATGGCCTGCATGGATGCCTTTTGGCCCCTCATCTCTCCCTCATAATTGGAGAAGCGCTCCTCATGTTGCTGGTAGCGCTGCTCAGCAATTTGGTTGGAATTTGTGGTGTTGGTGAGGAGTTGAGACATTATTTCCTCCAACCTAGACGTACCGCCTTGGGCGTGCTGCTGGGAACTGCCCCCAGCGCCTTGGTTCTGGTACTGGTTCGGCCTGGGTTGGAAGGATTGGCCATGAGATTGGTAAGGCTGTTGTTGTTGGGACTGTTGGGATTGGTGAGATTGGAGTGGTGCGGAGGCTCTTTGCTGAAATCCGAGAGGGTTCTGGTTCGAAGTACCAGATCTCCACCCGAAGTTTGGGTGGTTTCTCCATCCCGGATTGTAAGTATTACTGTAGGGGTTATTTTGGGGTCTCGACTGATTGCCCATGTAAGCCACATCCTCGTGGCCAGTATACATAACCCCTTGAGCACACGAGCCAGGCTCGTGAGACACCCCGCACTGATCACACAGACTTTGGGCCTGGGCTACACTTTGTTGAGATCTGTCAAATCTCGTACTTAGCGCCTCTATCTGTGCAGAAATGGCCGTGTAGTTATCCACGGCATGTACACCCGATCGGGCAGATGAAGACCTTGACCGGTCACTCTTTCGAGATTTATACTTTTGGGATGCCTTTTCAATAATGGCCCATGCTTCATTAGGGGACTTTGTTCCGATGTCTCCCCCAGCATATACATCAAGGCGTTCCTGTGAGTCATACTCGAGCCCCTGATAGAACATTTGCACCAGATGTCTTTTTGAGATATCATGGTGCGGGACGCTCAAGAGTAGGTCTTTAAATCTCTCCCACGCGGTGTACAATGATTCCTCGTCATCTTGACGAAACGTCATGATGTGATTCCTCAATTTCTGTGTCTTTTCAGGAGGAAAGTATTGCTGCATGAATTATTGGGACAACTCTGCCCAGGTCGTGATCGACCCTGCGGGTTGTGACAGAATCCAAGTCCAGGCCTTGTCCCGCAGTGAGAATGGGAAGAGTCTAAGACGGATAGCATCATCGGAGATGCCCGTCATCTTAAAGGTGGCTAAAACCTCTAAGAATGCAGCAATATGTCGGCCTGGATCCTCATGCTCCAGTCCACCGAATTGCACCGAGTTTGGTATCATGTTCACGATACTGGATTTGATCTCAAAATGGTCAACCAAAATAGCCGGCCGGACAATACTCGGTGCCAGTCTATCTCCTCCTGGACGACCACTGTAACACCCCAACCGATGGCGGAAACATCGAGGTGTCACGTAAGAATGAGTATTCGGTAGCACATGGTATTCAAGTTTTAATCGAAATTTATTTAAAGGAAAATATCCAAAATTTGGAAATACATAACAAGACTTGAATGAAATTCTAATACATCAAATAGCCAAACAAAGCATAAACTTCAAATTGTCTCTTCCTGCTAGCTCTAGACTTCAAGCATCATTATTTCCTGTTGAGTTTGTAAAAATGGGGGGGGGGGTCAACTAGAAGTTGGTGAGAATACATAAGCCATGTCAAGCAATTAAGTTTAAGAATAATAAAAGTTTAGCAATTCATATGTCTATCGTAAGTTTAAGTCTACATGAATAAACATGAAGTATAGTATGCACATAATCAAACCTCCGACAAGTTTACGTCCATCCCGTCATCCACGGTTCACCTTAATATCATATTGGAACGATAACAATCAACCGCGCTCCCCATAAAAGATGGTTAACGAATCTAGGTGGGATTGTCAATCCAATAGATCTATTATTGAGTATCGCCGGCTTGGCCATAGCTAATGATTATGTAGGTTTAAGTTTAAGTCTAACAGTAGTTGTCTAAGTCATGAGGCATTAAAGTTTACAACTAGACATGTATGTAGAATTGCTTAAGTATAAAGTTTCAAGTATAAAGAATTGCATAAACATGGTTACGTAAACTCACCTTAGCAAAGTGTTAAGTCTCGTGAAATAGAATATGTGTAGCCCAACGTTGCCAAGTATTACCCTATGTATAAGGTAATAAATAAGTCTAAGTCTTTCTAGTCTATAAGTATTTTCTAGGGTTTCGAATTTGGGGACAAGTATTCGTTTGATTATTAATTAAATTGTTTAATAAATAAAAGAAATTCGATAAATAAATAAACAAAAGTCTTTTTGTAAACTTTAGATTAAATATGGTCACATTATAAGGTTATAAGTATGAAAATAATTTTTATAAAATTATTTTCTTAAAAAATAGAATATTTAATCTATTTATTTCAATTTGTCAAAATATAACTTTAATATCTAAAAATATTAAAATTAAAGAATTTTTAAATTAAAATTTTTATTTCTGTTCTAAATGGACAGAAATAATTTATAAAAAAATTTGGTGCAAAAATATTGAACAATGAATTTATTATGATTTATTTATGATTAAAATAACCAAAATTGATTAAAAATATTAAATAATTGATTTTTCAGAAATAAAAATCATTTCTGGAATGTTTACTGTTTTATAAACTTAGAATAATTTTGTAGAATTTTATAAAATCGTTTTTATATTTTTATAGAATTTTATAATTATAATAGAATAAACTTGAAATATTTATTATATATAATAAATAATTAATTTTTGGAAAACTAAAATTTGTATGATAAACTTTTCTATTAAAACATCATAAAATATTTTTTTGTAGAATTTATAAAGCAATTTTAGTATTTTAAAAACTATTTTTAAAAATATTAGTGAATATATCTAAATCTAAAAGGTTAAAAAAAATGTTTTGCTTATGCTAGGAATCGAACCCGGGTCTGGTGACCGGTTCGTGTTTTATATCACAAGCCTAGACCATCTGGTCTAGACCCTAAGAACGATTAAACCATGGTTGAAATAATTATATAGTTATACTTGAAACACATTTATAATCTTTATAAAAGAAATGAAAAGGTGTGGGTGAGACGGGATTCGAACCCACGTACCCTCGTATACAAACAGACGGCACAACCACTTGATCTAGACAATGTGCATAGTTTCATCGATTTGCACATCTTCAAGAGGGACATGGAGGTTCTCATCTGCTAGGCATTTCTTGAGATTCGAAACGTGAAAGGTTGGGTGAACATTGCTTAACTCAGGTGGAAGATCAAGTTTGTAAGCCACTTTTCCAATCCTGTCAAGTACTTTGAATGGGCCTACATATCGAGGAGCTAATTTTCCCTTTCTACCGAAGCGAATTACTCCCTTCCAAGGAGATACCTTAAGAAGTACAAGGTCCCCGACTTGAAATTCCAAGGGCTTTCGACGTTTATCAGCATAACTCTTCTGACGACTTCTAGCCTTGAGAAGATTATCCTGAATGAGTTGGATTTTATCTGTGGTTTCCTGGATCAGTTCAGGTCCAGTGATCTGGGCTTCACCAACCTCAGTCCAACAGACAGGTGAACGACACTTGCGACCATAGAGTGCCTCGAAAGGAGCCATGTTAATGCTGGCATGATAACTGTTGTTGTATGAAAACTCGACCAAGGAAAGATGAGAATCCCATGCGCCACCAAAATCAATGACACACGCCCTGAGCATATCCTCAAGTGTCTGGATGGTCCGTTCAGTCTGACCATCTGTTTGAGGGTGATAAGCAGTACTCAGGTTCAGCTTGGTACCCAAAGCGTCTTGTAAAGAATCCCAAAAGTGAGAGGTGAAACGACCATCACGATCAGAGATAATGTCCAAAGGTATACCATGACGACATACGATTTCACTTACGTACATCTTCGCTAACCTTTCCACAGAATATTTCTCACGAATAGGTAAGAAATGGGCTGACTTGGTCAAACGGTCGACGATTACCCAAATGTTGTCAAAACCTTTGGGTGTACGAGGGAGTTTAGTGATGAAGTCCATTGCTATGCTCTCCCATTTCCATACAGGAATTTCTGGTTGTTCAAGAATACCAGATGGTCGTTGATGTTCAGCCTTGACCTTTGAACAAGTAAGGCATTTTGCAACGAAAAGAGCGATATCTTTCTTCATACCAGGCCACCAATACGAATAACGAAGATCTTGGTACATCTTGTCAGCTCCAGGATGAATAGAATAACGAGACTTATGAGCCTCGCTCATAGGAAAGGTACGAAGATCATCACGGTCAGGAATCCAAAATCGATTGAGAAAATAAAGTAGACCATCAGGTTTGGTTTCAAGCTGAGTCTCAGCACCACAAGACATTTCCTCGTACATGTTTCCTTGGGTGACTGAAGTATGTTGAGCCTGGAGGATACGATCCTGAAGATCAGTACGAACTCTCGCACAATGAAGTTTGATGTGCTCTGTACGACTGAGTGCGTCAGCCACAACATTCGCTTTGCCAGGATGGTAGCGAATCTCGCAATCATAGTCGTTAAGTAACTCAACCCAACGCCGTTGCCTCATGTTAAGATTTTTCTGGTCGAAGACATGTTGGAGACTTTTGTGGTCCGTGAAAACCACACATTTGGTTCCATAAAGATAGTGTCTCCAAATCTTAAGAGCAAAGACGACAGCGCCCAATTCAAGATCATGGGTGGTATAATTCTTTTCGTGGGTCTTGAGTTGTCTAGACGCATAAGCAATAACCTTGCCTCGTTGCATGAGAACACAACCAAGACCTTGGTTTGATGCATCACAATAGACCACGAAATCATCATTACCATCAGGTAGAGACAGGATAGGAGCTTCACAGAGTTTCAGCTTAAGAGTTTCAAATGCTTCCTCTTGTTTCGGTCCCCACTCATAAGGTTTACCCTTGTGAGTTAAGGCAGTGAGAGGAACAGCGATCTTGGAGAAGTTGGCAATGAATCGACGATAATAACCGGCCAAACCAAGGAAAGAACGAACTTCTGTTGGAGTTTTAGGAACACTCCAATCTTTGACAGCTTCGATCTTCGCGGGATCAACATGAATTCCGTTCTTATCAATGACGTGTCCCAAAAATTGAACTTCCTTAAGCCAAAATTCACATTTCGAGAACTTGGCATACAGTTGTTCTTTCTTTAGGAGACCCAAAATTGAGTGAAGATGTTGTTCGTGATCGGATTTTGATTTTGAGTAAATCAAAATGTCGTCGATGAAGACGATCACGAATTTGTCAAGGTAGGGTCTACAAACCCGATTCATTAGATCCATAAACACTGCGGGAGCGTTGGTCAATCCAAACGGCATGACCATGAATTCGTAATGACCATAACGTGTACGAAAGGCTGTCTTGGGAATGTCTTCATCGTGAACTCTAAGCTGATGATAACCAGAACGAAGATCAATCTTCGAGAAATGGGTTGCTCCTTGTAGTTGATCGAAAAGATCGTCAATCCTAGGCAAGGGATAACGATTCTTGATGGTGAGTTTGTTGAGTTCACGGTAGTCGATACACATCCTGAGAGATCCATCTTTCTTCTTAACGAACAAAACAGGGGCTCCCCATGGAGAAGAACTGGGGCGAATGAAACCTTTATCAGAAAGTTCCTGTAGTTGACTGGAAAGTTCTTGCATCTCAGAGGGTGCAAGACGATAAGGAGCTTTGGCGACAGGATTTGCACCAGGAACAAGATCGATCCTAAATTCCGCTTGTCGAGCAGGAGGTAAACCAGGTAAATCCTCTGGGAAGACTTCAGGATAGTCCCGAATGATTGGGATGTCTTGGATACTTTTGCCCTTGTCTTTCTTTTCTATCACGTTAGCTAAGAAAGCCATATACCCCTTTCGTAAGTATTTTTTAGCAGTAGTACAAGACATGAGCTTAAGCTCGCCACAAGGCTTCTCACCATAGATCTTCAAAATATCACCAGATTCGAGAGGAATGCGAATGACTTTCTCAAAGCATAGGATTTCAGCACGATGGGTTGACAACCAATCCATGCCTACTATGACATCAAAGCTTCCAAGATGCATAGGAATGAGATCGATAGAGAAGGTATGCTCATCAAGGTTCAACACACAGTTACGAATAATAGAATCGATCGAGATAGACTTCCCATTAGCTACCTCTACCACTAAAGGTTCCTCTAGGTTAGTTTGGGGTAAGTTAAGTAAGGGTTCAAACTTTAGTGATACAAATGACTTATCAGCACCTGAATCAAATAATATGGATGCATAGTGGTTATTAATGAGAAACTTACCATTAACCACCTCATTGTTGTCGCGGGCCTGATTAGCATTGAGGTTGTATGCGCGACCTCGAGCACCTTGGTTCTGGTTGTGGTTCTGGTTTTGATTGCGGTTTTGGTTCTGGTTCCCAAGTCTAGGGCAAGCATCCCTATAATTTTCCGTACTTCCACATTCAAAGCACTGGCCACGAACAGGCCTACCATTTCGAGCATTAGGAGCTGGATTATTTCTGGCAGGGTTGTTTTGAGTGGCAGGGGCTTGGCAAGTATTAGCAAAATGTCCATACCGCTTGCAGTTATTACATTGGCGGCATGGTCTGTTAGCAGCATGGTGATATTGACAATTGTTACAAAGAGGGTGGTTCCCGACATACGGTTTCTTGGCTGGGGTTTGCACTGCAGGTGGGGTGGTAGCAACCATGTAGTTCCTAGACTTGCACTTCTTGGTTGGTTGAGGTCTCAGGCTTAACCTCAATAGCGGGCTGAGGAGTGTCTTTTGCAGCAGTCTTCTTGGTGTTCTTGCGAAAGAGAGTACCGTTCTTCACATGATTATCGGTGAGAGTAGCCGCCAGGCGTTTGGCTTCCTCCAAGGTGGCAGGATTCCTTCCCCATACCGTGTCCTGGATTTGCATAGGTAGGCCACCGATATACTTCTCGATGGCTACAGGTAGGGGAGTAACTTTATGGGGCAACAACAAACTGAGCTCGTGAAAGCGGGTATTATAAGCAAGGTTTTCCCCACTATCCTGAGCAAGGGTGTGGAACTTGTCTTCCAGTTTCTTAACCTCGTTACGGGGACAAAACTCATCTTTCATAATCTCCTTGACTTGATCCCAGGTCATAGCAAGTGCAACTTCAGCTCCGCGGGTGCGCTTTTCCTCATTCCACCAAGTGAGTGCTCGTTTGTGAAGAACACTCCTGGCATAACGGACCTTAAAGTTATCGGGACACTCACTGTTAATGAAGGTATTCTCAATACCCTCGAACCATTGTAGAAGACCCGTAGCTCCTTCATCTCCACTGAACATAGGGGGATTACAGGTATTAAAGTGTTTGAGAGTGCATGCTGGGAGACTATTCCCGTTTCCATTCCCGTTTCCATTGTGGTTTCCATTTCCACCGCCGTTTCCATTTCCGTTGCCATTCCCATTCATCTGGATGACTTGAGCCAGTAAGTTAGGAACAAGAGTTGCTATTTGTTGCGCCATTTGTTGGGAAATGATCGCAGCCAGTTGGGCATCAACGCCATTGTTGTTGTTGTTATTGTTGTTGTTGTGGTTAGTGTCGTGGTTATGGTTGTGGTTGTCGCTACCTTCCTCATGATTCCCACCATTGTTATTGCGAGTGCTGCGACGTGGAGGCATGATCTGTAAGAGACACAATGAAATGAATGAGGTAATATAAGGAATGTAATCATTTATCCATTAATTAAAACGAATAAACGAAAACGTTGACTTATCAAAGATTCTAGATTCTAATAACATAGTGAAGACATGCTTTAGCCTATAAGTGAACACTCATCCCGAGAATTCCCAGGTAGGCATCCGGGTCCCTCGTCTGATTGGGATATATGCGCAATGCCAGCCTAGACAGAAGACTCAGAATACAGGCGTTCACCCTTCCAGATTGCATGTGTTCGTTATTAAAATCTAGAACTTCGGCGAGATCTCAAGGTGGTTCAGGCTAAACCTAAGGATTTTGTCCTATTAATCTAATGGTGGATCAGGATTGCAGCAAACGAATAAGAGCAGTCAACTTGTAAGGCTTAGGGTTGTATAAGGTGTAGGATAGGGATAAGATTAAGGAAGCAATTAGGGTTACAAGTAAGAGAAGCAAGTACTGTTTTAAATCCCTAAGGTTATAGTCTAGATTATTTTTCTAATAACCTAATTCCCTATAACCAAGGCTCTGATACCAATCTGTAACACCCCAACCGATGGCGGAAACATCGAGGTGTCACGTAAGAATGAGTATTCTGTAGCACATGGTATTCAAGTTTTAATCGAAATTTATTTAAAGGAAAATATCCAAAATTTGGAAATACATAACAAGTCTTGAATGAAATTCTAATACATCAAATAGCCAAACAAAGCATAAACTTCAAATTGTCTCTTCCTGCTAGCTCTAGACTTCAAGCATCATTATTTCCTGTTGAGTTTGTAAAAATGGGGGGGGGGGGTCAACTAGAAGTTGGTGAGAATACATAAGCCATGTCAAGCAATTAAGTTTAAGAATAATAAAAGTTTAGCAATTCATATGTCTATCGTAAGTTTAAGTCTACATGAATAAACATGAAGTATAGTATGCACATAATCAAACCTCCGACAAGTTTAGGTCCATCCCGTCATCCACGGTTCACCTTAATATCACGTTGGAACGATAACAATCACCCGCACTCCCCATAAAAGATGGTCAACGAATCTAGGTGGGATTGTCAATCCAATAGATCTATTATTGAGTATCGCCGGCTTGGCCATAGCTAATGATTATGTAAGTTTAAGTTTAAGTCTAACAGTAGTTGTCTAAGTCATGAGGCATTAAAGTTTACAACTAGACATGTATGTAGAATTGCTTAAGTATAAAGTTTCAAGTATAAAGAATTGCATAAACATGGTTACGTAAACTCACCTTAGCAAAGTGTTAAGTCTCGTTAAATAGAATATGTGTATCCCAACGTTGCCAAGTATTACCCTATGTATAAGGTAATAAATAAGTCTAAGTCTTTCTAGTCTATAAGTATTTTCTAGGGTTTCGAATTTGGGGACAAGTATTCGTTTGATTATTAATTGACAAAATTACATAAATGGACCTTTATGTATTACCTAAACTACAACCTATACCTTTCACTATGAAACTCACGCAAACCAACCTTTCACTAACCATTTTGTTGCATTTATCAACCTTTAGTCCTAACCCCGTTATAAAATGACGTTAAGTCACCTCACATGCTTTGCATGTGAGGGTAATTTAGTCTTTTTACCAGTTATTATTTAAATGTGTTTTTTATTTATAAAAACACAAACACCCATCTCAGACTTTCATTCCCCCAATTCACATAAACCCTAAACAATCACTTCCACTCACTAACCCTAAATCCCAAATCCGACTTCATGCCTACAATTTATTGCAGATGTGGGAGACCTGCAACAATCAGAACGTCATGGACACGAAAAAACCCAGGTCGTAGGTTTTATTCATGTCCAATTACGGGTTCACAGTGTGGAGGGTTCCTTGGATGGGTTGATGGCAATGTTTATAGACCAAGCACATGTAATGCAGTACCCGAATTACTGAGGACAAAAGAGGAGCTTGAAGCTGCAGTGCATGAACTTGAAGCATCAAAAGAGGAGCTTGAAGCTTTGAATGAAGTTCTTATGGAGAAGTTGAAATCAAAGGACCATGAATCAAACAGAAGGAAAAGATATTTGATAATAAGCTGGGTGTTCTTTGTTTTTGTTGTAATTCCCACTTTATTATGAAACTAGGGTTTATGGTGTGCTTGCCTAGTATGTTTTTGTAAGATGGTTATGAACCTTTGTAATGCAGTATTATGATGGTGAAATTAAAGTTTGTGCATCAGTTTGTAGTATTATGATGATGAAATGAAATAAACAGTTTTGACCCATTAAGACTGGACATCAGTTTTGACCCATTACTAATGTGCATCACTTTGTTCATCAGTTTTGACCCATCAGTTTTGGTTGCAACAATTTAAACATGACCCATTAAACATACTTCATGTGTACATCAGTTTTACCCTTACTTCCAATATTACCCCTTTTCTTCTCAACTGCTACACCTGTACATGTCCTGCTGTTATGGCCTTTCCCTTTGCACTTGCTACAAGTACCAATCACATTCTTCCTAGATAATTTTCCTACGTAGAAACTATTATCATTCCCAAAAGCCCTTCTAGCTTTCCTTAACAGTTTCTTCCTAACATTGCCAAGGTTCTCATCAGAATCACTATAACTATCAAAGTTATCATTGTCAAGCACATCTAATCCTTCACCCACCTCATGCACTGGATCCTCAATAACATCAGGATATATTCCATTGTCTAAGTCACTCGAAGGGTCACAAAAGTTAAAGTAATGAGGAACCTCATCCGTGTAACCTAACTTCTTCTTAATGACTTCTAAATCAGCAAATGAAAACTTATTAATGTCCAGCAAATCAAAGAACGAAACCCTCTCATTAACATATGTCCTATCCGGTGGATCAGTGAAATAACCCCCATGGTACATAATCATAGAGAATAAAGTTTCATAATCATCTGCATTTCATATGTCGAATCAAAATTAATAATAAAAAAATCAAAATTTAACCTAGGTATGACTCAAAGAATGAATTAATACCGTATATTAGGTCCAGAGCAAGATCATCATCCTTCTGTCTAACCTGAATGGGTTTGACGTACAGCACCTGAGGATCGGGTTGTTCTGGTTCATCAGACATGGCTGTTGATTGTGGATTTTGGGGGTTTGATTATGGTTGTTGGTTCATCAGAATGAGGGTTTGGTTTGTGTTGATTATGGGGGGAATGAAATTCTGGTGTTTGTGTTTTTATAAAGTTTGTGTTTTTATAAATAAAAAAACACATTTAAATAATAACTGGTAAAAAGACTAAATTACCCTCACATGCAAAGCATGTGAGGTGACTAAACGTCATTTTATAACGGGGTTAGGACTAAAGGTTGATAAATGCAACAAAATGGTTAGTGAAAGGTTGGTTTGCGTGAGTTTCATAGTGAAAGGTATAGGTTGTAGTTTAGGTAATACATAAAGGTCCATTTATGTAATTTTGTCTTATTAATTAAATTGTTTAATAAATAAAAGAAATTCGATAAATAAATAAACAAAAGTCTTTTTGTAAACTTTAGATTAAAGATGGTCACATTATAAGGTTATAAGTATGAAAATAATTTTTATAAAATTATTTTCTTAAAAAATAGAATATTTAATCTATTTATTTCAATTTGTCAAAATATAACTTTAATATCTAAAAATATTAAAATTAAAGAATTTTTAAATTAAAATTTGTATTTCTGTTCTAAATGGACAGAAATAATTTATAAAAAATTTTGGTGCAAAATTATTGAAAAATGAATTTATTATGATTTATTTATGATTAAAATAACCAAAAATTGATTAAAAATATTAAATAATTGATTTTTCAGAAATAAAAATCATTTCTGGAATGTTTAATGTTTTATAAACTCATAATAATTTTTGTAGAATTTTATAAAATCGTTTTGATATTTTTATAGAATTTTATAATTATAATAGAATAAACTTGAAATATTTATTATATATAATAAATAATTAATTTTTGGAAAACTAAAATTTGTATGATAAACTTTTCTATTAAAACATCATAAAATAATTTTTTGTAGAATTTATAAAGCAATTTTAGTATTTTAAAACCATTTTTAAAAATATTAGTGAATATATATAAATCTAAAAGGTTAAAAAAAATGTTTTGCTTATGCTAGGAATCGAACCTGGGTCTGGTGACCGGTTCGTGTTTTATATCACAAGCCTAGACCATCTGGTCTAGACCCTGAGAACGATTAAACCATGGTTGAAATAATTATATAGTTATACTTGAAACACATTTATAATCTTTATAAAAGAAATGAAAAAGTGTGGGTGAGACGGGACTCGAACCCGCGTACCCTCGTATACAAACAGACGGCACAACCACTTGATCTAGATCAGTGGTTGTGTTTGTTTTGTTTTCTGTTTATA
Source organism: Ambrosia x helenae (assembly GCA_030844895.1). Taxonomy (NCBI): domain Eukaryota; kingdom Viridiplantae; phylum Streptophyta; class Magnoliopsida; order Asterales; family Asteraceae; genus Ambrosia; species Ambrosia x helenae. The sequence goes on from CM061233.1 coordinate 13,610,933, forward strand.
TATAAAACGTGCAGAAACAGAAGTTTATCCCTAAATCGTGGCTTACGAGCCCTAGATTCTTAATAATCAAAATTGACAACCAATAGCCCCTGATATGATGGGGCTATTGTTCGTCGGGTGCCGATGATCAAAACCAATAAACAAATTGAAAACTTACAAAACGATTTCGTGTGATTTGATTCAGTCAACGAAAAAGTCAACCGTTCTTGATTCTTGATTGAAAATAGTTTGTTTACAGAAATTGGGAGTGGGGGTTTGTTTTTCGGCGAGTTTAGCTTGCAATGAGGGGTTCAATTTATAGTGGGAGGTTCGTGTGTATGAAATGGTAATGTGATAAAAGCTAATTAGCGTGTAATGGACGCGAGTCAATCATAACAATCATCAATCAAGCCTTAACAGGATTATTAATGCGGATTGATCAAGTATTTTAGGAAGTTGGGATCGCATATTGACTTTTTGAAAGTCAACTGCAATCCTAAGCATAATATATATATAATCTAAATCAGAATTATTCCAACTAGAAGCTGTAGACCAGCTGGTTTGTGTTGTGAGTGTATTGGGTTGAACCGGCCATGGGCTCGGGTTCGAACCCCGGCCCATGCCATAATTTTTTGATAATTAAAACAATAATATAATGATATTATATGTATATAGTATGGTACTAGGGGTCCAAATGCGTCACGAAATATTTTTTAAAAGGACGATAAATGATAAAATTCAACGTTTTATTAATAATCATCGTAACGTACATAGGATTAAATGCGAAATGTTACAACCACTATCATTCAGCGGAATGTCGTCGTCCGCCATGATAATGTCACTGTGGGCTTCCGACCCCTCGTCGTCAGCCAGATCGTGCCTCGCCTCGTCAATTGGGACCTCAACTATAGGAGCAGAAATAAGAATATCAGAAACAAGACGCAACTTATGAAGTCTAATCCTCTCACTTCTCCTCAGGCGCCTTCGCTCCTCGTCAGAAAGATCACCAGAAGACCCAGGGTTCGCGGACATCAACCTACATGTAAGAATGATACAGTTGCAACAGGCGAATCAATAAATTCCGCGAAAATAACGGAAAGCTATATATTCAAGAAAATCAAATAAAAAAACTAATAGAATCAATAAAATGAACAGAAATAAGCAGACTAAGCCTAAAACTATACAAAGAATGAAATTAATGATTAGTCCAAATGCGAACAAATAAATCTAATTAATCAAATAACGAACAAATCAAATTCATAGACAAACCAATTAATCCAATATTCAATAAATTAAATCTATCAACATCCTAATGAATGAAAAATCAAATCAAACAATCCTATAAGCAGATAAATGAACGAATCTATATGCAAACCTATAAACCAATCTAAAATCAATCCAAAATATCTACAGACAGATAAATTTAATAAAAATTCAAATAATCATATATGCAAATAAATAAATGAAATAACGAATCAACGCAGTATAAACAAGTATTCACAAGCATGTACACTGGTAAAAAGTTGACTCGGTTCGTTCCTAAAGCTCGCCGCGTCCCGGCAACGGCGCCAAAAACTTGACGTGTGCGAATATACACATAATTTTACAATGAAATAACACACGTTTTGCTTTAATATTTATAAAAATGGTTTAGACCTTAATATTAAAACACACACAATAGGGCAAGTGTACCCTGTCATATATGTAGTAATGTGTAGATAAAAACCAGATATCGATCCATGGACGCGCGCGGAGCAATGGTACTAAAACTCTATCCCCGATTTACCAGTAGAAAAAGATAGTTTGAGTTTGTTTATAGCTAAATTAATTCTAACACATGTAAATAACTTAACTACGACTCCAAATAGAAAATATAACTATATAAACTATAATACGCCAATCCTAGCATGTCATCCACATATAATAAGAAATAACGGCGTGATCAACATTCCCATTTTCCAACAGTTAGTGTCCCTTTCGGGCATCCTAACATGACAACTATATGGAAAGCTAACACGAATACACACGTTAACCACCTCAAGTCGTTTATTAGCGAGTAGCTGTTATGATCTCATGTGAATCTTCTAAAGATAAGTTAGTCATCCGTTAAGAGTTTTCTAACCTCACTAATCAAGGAAAGCAATACCGATTACACAATACAACCACCGAGACTAGCATAAAGTAGAGCATTTCACAACCCATTCCATTTTACCAACTTTGAACACAAATCTACTAAGATCGCTATTTCTACCAAAATAACTAGCAAAGATTATTAACCGTGTCAAAGATCAGTAACGGCACCATTAAGCTTTTAAAACCCTTTTACATGCCAGTAAGCATTTCTAATCATTATTCGACTGACTTTAACCAAACCAATACCGGTTACAGTTTCATGGTGTAAACTTATTAACAAGTTAACTAGTCTACTACCGGATGATTAAACGGACGATTTTTTCAACATGTATCCGCCTAACACATTCGATAATCATCAAAGTCATTCAAACATAACTACAAATCCATTAACAATGAAACAAGGTTGCACTATGATCATCAAGATTCAGACATGAAAAACGCCAAATTTATACAAAACATGATTACATACTAACGATTGTTTTAAGTACTAACTATTACTAATGTTCTTGCCCGTAGGCGTACGATTAACTAAAACAACATCAAAATAGCATACAAAATCAGATTTGGATCTAAAAAGACTTAAAGGATCAAACCATAAGAATGCTAAAGAGGTGGATTGGATGATGAAGGATGGATCGGATGGATTCCCGAGCTTGTTAAATGGCCTTCCAGCAGCTTGATTCGTCCGAAAATCGCCTCTCCAAAACCCAATAATCGATCAGTGGGCTGAATGGGGAATTTATAGAAGAACAGGGGCCTGTGAGCGGCCGCTCGAAGCCTGTGAGCGGCCGCTCACTTTTCAGACAAGTGGACCAGTTGCTCGTTTGCTGACGTAGGCCTTCTGGAAGGTTTCTGAAAATATCTGGAGGAGCGAGCGGCCGCTCACAGAGAGTGAGCGGCCGCTCACAGGACCTGAGGTCCTTTTTGCGTGCCGAAAACTGCGTTTTTCCTTCAGTTATGCTTCCGGGACATCGTTTAAGACCTGAAACTGCAAAGATACCAAAATAAGCACCAATTCCTGTGTATAAGGTCAAAAACGTCTGAAAATGGGAGTTAAACGGGGACTTTTATATGTGTAAATTAACGTATATCAAGTATGTTCCTTTTACGCCCAATTTGTCCTAATATGACAGTAATAGTTATTGAGATTTACCACAACTTTATAGAAATTTGTAACACTTCTCACTTCCGCCTCAGCGTGGCCAATAAACTTCTCGAGTCTCTTCACAATGTGAGAAAATCTTTATCAGTATTCTAAAAATTCCCAATTAGGGCCGCTAAAGCAGTACGCTAAATAGCAGCCTAAACTTAAGTATCCGGCAGTTCCAAAATTAACAAAGAACATGTCTTTAAATGAACCACTTAGAATATTAAAAGCTAGGTCGCTTAACCCCTTAGCTCTACTGGTCACTTGAGCTATGTTTTATCTCAAATGGGTCAAGTTAACAGGTGGAACGGGCTAAAGTTACCCAAAGTCTAATTTCAATGCACGCAACCTCTTAGTTATTGTTATAAAATATTATTTGTAACTAATTAACGAGTTAATATTTTTCCAAAATTAGAAATTGGACATAATAATTATGATAAGCGTGACTATAGGGGGCTTTACACCCAAGCTTTATCCTGTCTAGAAAGTATGTAAGTCCATGTTATGTTATGAAATTTGAGGTTGATTAAAGTTAGGAAAAATAAAATCGCCCTATAAAAAGATTAAAATCTTGGTGATAAAATGTTCAAGTTTGATATTATGGACTAACAAGTTCGGTTTGTAGCGGAAACCAAAAGAAAATTGTTAGATAGTGTTGAAGTCAGAATGTGGGGTTTGAGATTAGGAGGGTGGATCGGAAGCAGAGCAAATTCCGATAGAAATTAATGCCCCCTTTAATGTGGCCAACCACCCAGTATTTATAGCCTGAGCCAAAGGCTTGGCATTAATGGCGAGTAATGATTAAGTCGGCGTGAACAGTGACGGACGTCACTGTAGCCGCTGACAAGGGATGGTCGAAATATTATTCTAATTGATTGCGGCTATTGTCTGGTGGATAATAGCCGCTTTTGTTTTACCTGTTGTTTAATTGCTACTTTTGTGTTTGTCCATCAGTCCTTTGTCCTTTGGTCTATCCATTCGGTGTCCTTTGTCCTTTGGTCCGTCCGTTCTGTCCGTTCGGTATGTCTGGTCCAGTTATTTGTTCTATTTTTGGATCGGTCGTCCTAGTCTTTTCCAATCGGCCCGATTCTACTAATCGACCGGATCGGTTACTTTGGTTTTTAATCAATCATCCTAATTTCATTTTACCTTTGTAATTCGCCTAATATGTTCATTCTAATGCGTCATTATCCATCCCATGTCATCAGCCCCCCCCCCCCCCCCCCGATTGATGAGTGCCTTCTTGAAGAAACGCTCATCAAACTTATATACCGATTCATGCCTTTTGTTTCAAGCTTACCGATTCATCTAATCGGTCCCTCCGGTGTAAATTGTTAGCATCGTTTTCTGGGTTTTATTAATTACCAAATGATTATTATTTTAAGGATGGACACGTGTCGGCCTAGGATTGGCTGGCATCGTAACCGCCCAACTGTTCATTGACATGACGTTTCATCAGTCTTCGTTATTCCCCCAAATCTCACTATATATACCGCCTTCACGGGGTAAAAAAGTTTTTACCTTTTCTTGATCGGCTGGAGAGCGTCTGCCGTTTCCGATTGATTCGGGTTCGTCCTTCCTTCTGTTTTGATTTCGTCATTATGGTAGGCAGGAGCGATATGCACCTTCATACTTCCGTAGTTTCCGAATCATCTTTAACTACTTTCTGTAGTAAATACTTCGACACTTCAGTATATAAACCCATCATTCCCGATCCGCATCATCGTATTACTGATTGTCCGAAAGGCCACGTAGGGTTTTATACTCGTCACTTCGATTTTTCATCGATTCGGCTTCCGTTGTCCGTTTTCTTTTTAGAATTTCTACAATTTTATAAGTTAGATATCCGTCAACTTAGCCCTTTGGGGGCTATAAAAGTGACCCATTTTGAAGTAGCTTGCCGTGCTTTCGGAGGCGAGCCTACCATTGGCCTGTTTCGTCAGTTTTTTCACCTGACTACGGCCGGTGATTGGTTCACGGTTGGCGAGATTTCTAAAAAGAAATCCATGCTAAAGGAAACGTATTCCAGTCTTAAAAAGTGGAAGAACCGTTTCTTTTGGATGCCAGAAAATGTTGTTCCTTTCTTGATGCCATGGCATGCACCCAAAGATACTCTAAATCCCGAACAAGAAGACACTTATGATGGCAAACTTTTCGATTAGTTATTGGCCGTTCCGACCCCACTTCAGGTGTTCCCGGAACCTATTCTCATTTTGACAGGCATCAGCCGAATGTGGCCGTTCCAGAATGTGGAACCCATAATTAAGAAAGGGAGCAAGGGTACGACCTCCCCCTCAAAACCTTCTTTCATTCCGTACTGCTTTGCCGTCTAACGCTTTTATCTTGTTCCCTTGTGCAGAAATGAGTGTTTTAAGCTTTGTGAAGCGGAAAGGCGAGGGCATGAAGATTACCTCCCGGGCCAAACGGGACGATGAAGACGAAGTGTTAGACCGTACCACTGCCGTCACTTACAGCGTTCCCCTGTCGGAGAAAGACGATGAATTTCGTACTCCCGGCTTCAAAAAAGCGATTTCTCCTATTGATCAGACTCCCCTTCAGTCTCCCGGATTTGCGAAGGAGACCGTCGAGCGAACTCCTGTTTCTGACAACCAAAATCCTAAAGACAATCAGCCGTTGGGTGGTCCCTCGGTGGATATCATTAGCACCTCTTCTGGTGCTGAGGCTGATAAGGTGGTGATTGGTGTGGAAGCTAGTAAGGTTGGTGGTAAACGAAAAGAGCATCATCGCAAGAGAAAACAGGTTGAAGGAGATGTGGATGCGACGGCCGAATCGGAAGGTAAGAAGTTGAAAGCTGCCGATATAGAGGAGTCAAAAGAATCTTCGGAATCCTATGCTGTTGAGGAGACTTACATTCCTAGGTGGAAGGTGAAGAACGGCGACACCCTATCCGATACACTTGTCTGCCATCAAGTCCTCCATCATGCTATACCCCCCGGTGAAATCGACCGGTTAAGTTAGCAGGGTGAGGAACGAGCCGTTGAAATGGCTGGTGTGTCTGCTGTTCGTACCTTGAGCTTTGTCTCCGAGCTGATCCAGAGTTATTATAAGAAGGCTGCTATAGAAAAGAAACTGAAGGTTCGTATAGAGCTTTACCGTGCGGAGGTTGAAATGCTAGATGCCAAGGTGGCCAAACGAAAGAAGAGTGAACGTTCGAGTGTGAAGAAAGGTAAAGAGGCTGTCAAGGCCATGGGCGAGATGAAAACGGAGCACGAGAAAGAGGTGGGCCTTCTCCGTTCTAATATTGCTGATCGTGAAAAAGAAATTATCGAGCTTAAAGATAAACTACGTCAATCAGAAGAGAACGGCCTCGTCTTGTCCCGATTCGTTTCCGAATTGCAGGTGCGTTATGTGTTAGTGTTTCAGGAGAGGATTTTTGTAAATCCGTGTTCTGCCCACCCTTCTTATTGTATATATTTTTTCCTGTCTCAGGATAAAGTGCAGAAGGCCAATGAGGAGAAAAAGGCGTGGGCTGTGTGCAAAGACAACTATGACAAAGCCTTAGAGGCTGGAGATGAGTTGATTGCAGGACTTCGATCGGCTCTTCAGACCGTTGAGGAGGATCGGGACCGCATCATTGTCGAAGGGATTCCGTTGACCGTATCTAAATTGATGAAGTCTGTTGAGTTCTTACAGCCCCTTGGAGAAATGGAATCTCTGCTGTACAACTCCACTTATCATGACGGTCTAGTGGCAGGTTTCCAAGCAGGTACTTCTGTTGCAAAGATAGAAACGGTCGATGGTTACGACGTCCAAGCAACCAAGTTATACGAAGATGGTGCTAAAGCTTGGGACGCGACCTCTTACGAGTTCGTTGAAAATTTCAAGACCATGAAGGGCAAAACTTTCAAGGATGTGAGTGAATTGGCCCCGTCTGGGGTGCTTCCTGCCGTTTAACCGTTTCTCTTTTATCCGATATGGTTGTAATTGACACAAACTTGTTTCGATATGGTTGTAATTACTCTTAATACTTTAAACCGCTTCCGTCAAGGAATCGGCCTGATCATGCTGTTTTGACCGATCTATTAAATGATCGTGTTTTGATATGGTTGTAATTACTTTCAACACTTTGAACCGTTTCCATCAAGGAATCGGCTTTATTATAATATTTTGTCCAATCTATTAAATGATTGGTTTAGGTTTTGCCGTTTTGTAACGTGTTTATCGGAAATCTTTGTGAGTCCAAGGCTATTCTAAGGGGTCGATCCCTTTTGTCAAGTAATGACCTCGACCAGCTAAATTCTAAGGAGCTGACCCTTAGGAATAATTTGGCTTATCCCTCCGGCTATTTTGAGGCGTCGTACCATGTTAACAACAGTTTTTCAAAACGGTCATTCATTTTCATTAAGCTTGATTTTTGGCCCGTACGGGTCCTTACAGAATGACAGGTTATTCATTACATAGTTATTTAGACAAAATATTTCTTCAACTGCGCAACGTTCCAGTGTCTCGGAACGGCCTTCCCTTCCATCGTTGCCAACTTGCAGGAACCTTTCTCATGAACTTCCACCACCACGTAGGGTCCTTCCCAGTTCGGTCCTAGCTTTCCCGTATCTTCTTTTCTGATGGCCTCATTGCATCTTAGCACCAAATCCCCTGGTCGGAGGTTCAGTTTCTTTACCCTTGCATCATAATACTTTTTCATCTGATGCTTATACTTGGCTTCTTGTACGGCTGCGTTCATTCAGTATTCTTCAAGATTATCCATGTTAAGGGCTAAGGCTTCTTCATTCAGCTGTTCTTGTACCCCTAGTACTCTTTTTGTGGGTAAGCCTACCTCAGCAGGAATCACTGCTTCTGATCCAAAAACGAGGCTGAAAGGTTATTGGATCAGTATTGCTCTTTGTATGAACTTGCTAGTGAACACTTAAGTGTCTAGCAAGTTCTTTATCAGTAATAGCACAGTGGAATGATATAAGTTAAAGCTACACTTATCAACAGAAGTTATTACTCCCCCTGGATGTTTGATAAAACTAAAGACAAGTATTTAATGAGAATCTAAGCATTGAATGAGAATGAACACTTAAACAGATTCTCAGTAAATTAAATGGAAATAACAATGATAAACTTTGAAGGATTTATGTATTAAAAATCAATGTCTAAAACAGAGGGATGAACCCATCTATTTATAGACTTTACAAATACATGAACCTTGCCAAAAAGCAAGTTCAGAGACAAGTTGCAATCTTGGAACTTGTACAAAAAGTTAAAGTAATACTAAACTAATAAACTACTGAAACATAAGGCGGTGGAAAGATTCTTGAACAAGTGCTGATGAATGACAAACTACTGATGAATAGTTTGTCTTCAGTAGTTCTTCAGTGAATTGTCTGGTTTGGACTTCAGAACTTCTGATGCATTTCTTCTTCAGTACTTTTAGAATCCTTCTTCAGCAGTTTAGTCTTCTTTCTTCAGTAGTTCTATACATAGAATAATTTGACAGAAGTGAATTAGACTAAGGTTTGCAAAAGTGGTTTCACCAATCCTTTTTGTCCTAACAATCTCCCCCTGGATTGATGAAGCCAAAACCTTTCTAATTCCTTATTGTTTTCTTATGTCATTCACAATCTTCCATATCCCTTTGAACATGGAATTCTTCAACTGGTTTAGTTGTTCATCAGTGAGAGATCCTTTTTGTGGTTCTAGATGCTGGAATGTAAGCAGGTCTTGAGTTGATAGCTTTTTCAGATCATTCATCGACTTATAGGCTCTGCTTGTGAGGTCTCTTCTTGTCACTTGTACTGAGTTGTCATCAGTAAAGGACCATCTGATGATAGGCACTTTAGACTTGTCAAAGTCTAAAGTATAGGGAACCATGCTGGTACCCTGGGATGCTCCTGAGTGTTGGATGTCTTCGACTTCAATGACTCTCAGGTGGGATTCTCTTCCTTGTTCTTGTTGCATCACATTAGGTAGTTGAAAGGTTGGCAAGTGATGCTCAGTAACTACCTTAGTGTGCAGTTTGTCTTTAATGGTCTTTTGAATTTGATAGGCAAAGGTGGAAGGATCCCTGAATTGGGTTAGCAAAGGTTTCTCTTCAATGTCGAAGTCAGAATGGACTACTGTACTTCCTTCTAGTAGTACCATCCTGAAATCAGTCTTCACATTCTCCTCTGTCTTTTTCTTTGTAGCAGGTTTTCTTGAAACACCAGAAGTTCTAACTACTGAAGTTGACACTTCAGCAGTTTCAAACTTCTCTGGATTTGCAGCCCTTGCAGCCTTGTATTTTCTATAAGTGTCCACCATTCTTTCTTCTTTCCATTTGGACACAGAGGCTTTTGAACCATAACCATTTGCTACTAATTCTTCAATCATCTGGGCTCTCTTGGCTTTTCCATCTTTACTTGTTGCAAGTTTGTGTGCAACAAGTTAAGCTCTTCTTGTTAGCTCTTCCATGGAGAGTCCCTTCAATGTATAGGCTTTGGTCTTGCTATTCTTGGTGATGTAAGACATCAGTTGTTGTCTTTTGTCTTCCTTAGCAATTCTTTCCAGGTTAGCCTGCCTTTGAAGTTCTGCTTCATAAGCCTGTAGCTGTTCATTGAGGTTTAAGTCATCCCTTGCTTCCAAAGCATTCCAGATCTCATCTTCCTTAGCCTTTCTTTCGGCTGCAATTAAACTCTTCTCAAGTAGTTCTTTGGACATTGATAGAGGAGAAGGGTTCAGCACAGTCATTGTTGTAGTTGTAGTAGGCTTTGGAATAGAAGTTGGTTGAGTAGGTTCAGTTGATCTGGAAGGCTGTTCAGCAGTTTCAGTGTTGGAAGTGTTGACTTCTGATGGGTTGACAACTACTGAAGGTCTGTCAACTACTGAAGGATTGTCTTCGGTATTTTTTGAGTCTTCATAAGAACTTTTACCATCAGAAGTTTCTTCATTGTGGCCTTGGGATTCATCAGGCTTTTCAGCATCTGCTATTTCTTGTACAGAGACACCAAACTGTTGGGCCAGTTTTTCTCTTCTGGCTTGGTCTCTCTGTTCTCTTTCTTGGATAGCCACTCTTGCCCTTATCCTAGCTTCGAATGACTCCCTAGGTTCCTTAGTTTTCTCCCCCTTTTTGGATTCATCAAGCTTTTTCTTTGAGGGTTCAGAGAAATGAACTATAAGAGTAGCAATCTGTTTGGAGTTGAAGTCAATCTTGTTGGACAGATCGTTCATCTTAGTCTGTATCACTCCAAATTGGTTTTTGATGGACAGCTCCAAGTCAGCTGTGTAGGTTTGGAAGTGATTTTTGATGAGGGTGTTCATCATGTGATATAAGGGACCATCTGGGCTGCATAGCTGGTTCATGTCTATGCTGGATGGCACATGGAATTGGGTAGGCATTTGTAGTGAGGGGTGTGTTTTGGGGAGATCTTCTTGTTGTACAGAAGATACCACTATTGGGGAATCAGGGATTAAGTGGACTTTAACCTGATCTGGTGTGACTAGCTTCTTGAGCATAGATACACCAGGTGCAGGACCTTCACTTGTAGCCGTCAATTCAGTAGTTTTGTGTTGTGAATCATCATCCAAGTCAATGGAATCATCTGAATCCCTGATTACATCCTCAATGAGGACTGTATCAGTTACAGCATGAGCTGAGCCCAACTCAGTTTTCTCATGTACCTCTTTGTCTTGGTTCAGAGGATTTCCTACATCATGCATTAAGCCTTCATCAGTAGTTGCCACAGTTGAGGTCTTAGCTATGTTGCTTCTTTCCTCAGATCCACCACTGGGTGGTAAATGAGTAGTAGCAGCCTCAAAAGTACCAAGAGTTTCTAAGTTTGGGCTTAGAGACCCTGGTTCATCCTCATCTCTTTGGTCAGGGCTGTGAGTGTCCACATCCATGTCAGAATCTGAGGCTATGTCCCCTGTTTGATGTGGTTGTTGGGGACTGACATTTTCAGATGGGACTATCTCTTTTAGCCCAGAGAGAAGTTTGGCTATTTCCATATCAGGTTCAGAAATTTGGGGCGCTGGTTTAGTAGTTTGGTCAATGGATTCAGCAGTTTCAAAAGATGAGTCAATAGGAATAGTTTTCTTTAGTCTTTTTCTTTTGAAAAGTATGGTGATTGGTGCTCTTGGTGGGGTTTGAGATGGATGAGACTGAGAGGATGTTTCAGTCACATCTTTATCAAGTGCAGATTGCACATTAGCTAGTTCAGGCATCTCAACCTCCTGAACTGCTTTTCTTTTTTGGGTTGGTGGGTTTTTGTTTTTGTTGCTTGGGTTTCTTGGCCTTTGTGGGTGTAGGTTTGGAAGATGAGGGTTCCATGGGGACTGTTTCTGGTTCCCCTTGGTCATCTTCTGGCCAGGCAGCTGGTTTGTTGTGCCTTGAGTATGCTTGTGAGGACAAAGGGTTTAAAATTGTAGTTTTACCCACAAGCACCTCTTCTCCAAGTTCTTTTATTATGCAATGCATAATAAATCTTGGGTACAACAAAAACTTCTTTTTAGTATTGAGATGATGTAACACCAACTCATTAAAGAAAAGTGATGATGCCCTGAATTTTGTTTCATTCACTATGGAATGAAAAATAGGTTGAAAAGTTGAGGGCATCTGATCATAAGATCCAGTTTTTGGACTCAAACACATAATAATATAATGAAAAAGCAGTTTATACTTTGGTTCAAAATATTTCTTAAAGATTGTAGCATGTGAGAGAGTACCTTGGTAACCACACTCTGTCATGGTTAAATGAATCTGAGAGTTTGGAAATTGGTCTGGGGCATTTATGTAACATTACGCATTTATACTTGTACGTTACACAATCATTATTAATAAAACGTCAAGTTTCAATATTTTTGTGTGTATTAATTATTTTTGTCGCATTTGTGAAACCCTAATACTAAATATTATATATATATATATATATATATATATATATATATATGGATTATGGCTTGGATAATAATCAAAAAAATGATGCTTGGGCCGGGAATCGAACCCGCGCCCAAGACCGGTCCAACAACACCCAACACACTAACCATCTGGGCTGGCCTTCATTTCTGATTCAAATCAGGCACGTTATAATTATATCAATTGCTTAAATCATCACAGTTGACTTGGAAAGTCAACTGTGACACACGACTTGCCATAATCAATCACTTTAACTCGTGATTTGCATATTATTGGTAACACAACACGATTACCGGTCCTTTCTGACTAGGATACACGTTGATTATCATCTAATTGATACCCAATTGACCAATTACGCGTTTGACATTCAATGTTGGTCAACTCATACCATTTCTTCGATCCAGTGCTTAACACTATAAATTGAACATTCACGAGCATTCCCAACTCGCCATTACATCTTTCTCCACCTCTATTTCTTCATAATTATACTCTGTTTGTTCATCACGATCGCGATTTTGATTAATTGGTTTGACCGATCAATCGAGCTCGAAACAACATTGTAAGTACAATTATTTTAGTGGGATTTGTTCATCGGCATCCACACATCAATAGCCCTAAGATTAATTAGGCTATTGATGTGTGAATCAGACAAATGATAAAGCTAGGGTTCGTGATGTTTAAATTGGGGATAAACTGATTCAGCTTAGTATATTTATTTTAAATAAAACAGAAAAGATCACAACCACTGGTCTGGACCAAGTGGTTGTGACTGATGCTAGTTTCCCAAGCCACCCGGGTTCGAGTCCCGGCAGTGGCGTCCCTTTTTGCTTCTTTTTCATTTTTTTAACAAATAATTATATATAATACATTTAATCTTATAAATTCGTTTTTAATTATTAAAACCCTTTTATAAATTCTAAAAAAAATTACTTTTAGTTAATCTGATATAAATGTTCCACCTACAATTTTTAGTTTTCAAAACTTAATTTATTTAATATATATATAATAATTAAACCAATTTTATTCTATTATATTTATAAAATTCCATTAAAATATCAAAACAATTTTATAAATTTCCACAAAAATTATTCTGAGTTTGTATAATAATAAACTTTTCTGAAATGATTTTTAATTCTGAAAAATCATTTATTTAATATTTTTAATCAATTTTTGTTAGTTTTAATCATAATTAAATCATAATAAATTCAATTTTTAATATTTTTGCACCAAAATTTTATACAATTTATTTCTGAATATTTAGAACAGAAATATAATTTTTAAACTAATAATTCTTTAATTTTAGTATTTTTTTTAAATATTAAAGTTAAATTTTAACAATTAGTAATAAATAGATTTAATATTCTATTTTAAAGAAAATAATTTTATAAAAATTATTTTTATACTTCAAACACATTATTGTGAACATCCTAAATTCAAACTTTATAAAAAGACTTTCATTTATTTAATTATCAAATTTCCCTTTATTTATTAAAACATTTTATTAAAAATTCAACAAATGGATATCCCCAAATCGAAACCCTAGAATATACTTGTAGACTAGATAGACTTAGACTTATTTCTTGCCTTATACATAGGGTAATACTTGGCAATCTATTGGGCTACACTCATACTATTCCTCAATACCTAATACTATACCAAGGTGAGTTTACGTAACCATGTTTATGCGATGCTTTATACTTGCAACATTTTATTTAAGCAATTCAACATGCATGTCTAGTTGTAAACTTTATTGCCTCATGAATTAGTCAACAACAGTTTCAACGAGTTTCAACATTACATAATCATTAGCTATGGCCAAGCCGGCGATACTCAATAATAGATCTATTGGATTGACAACCCCACCCGGATACGCGTACCTCCTACATAGGTAGCGTGGGTGATTGTTATCGTTCCAACATATTACTAAGGTGAACCGTAGATGACGGGATGGACCTAAACTAGTCGGAGGTTTGATTATGTCGATTCAACATATTATGCTATTTCATGTAGACTTAAACTTACAATAGACATATGAAATGCTAAACTTTTATACTTAAACTATATGCTTAACATGGATTATGTATTCTCACCAACTTCTAGTTGACCCCCCCCCCTTTTTACAACTCAACAGGAAATAATGATGCATGAAGACTAGAGTATTTTATGAAGACAATATGAAGTCTATGCTTGCTTGAGCTTTGTGATGTATTAGATTTCCACATTAAAACTCTTTATGTATTTCTATTTTTGGATATTTGCAATTTAAATTTATTTCAATTAAAATTTGGTTACCATGTGCTACTGTATACTCATTCTTACGTGACACCTCGATGTTTCCGCCATCGGTTGGGGTGTTACAATTTACATCATCCAAACCCAGCCTAATTGTCAAAATAGCCGGTGTGATTGCCATTCTTCTCCCTTGGATGGTTGAATTGAGGGAGATCACTTTGTTGTTCACCGTCACCGTCTTTGTGTTTGCCCAAAACTCATTTAGAGCTTCAGTGTGGATTGGAGGGACGATGGTGAGGGCGGTGAGGTATTGGGATTTGACGACCAAATCAATGATTTCGTCGTATTGGGACCAGGCTTCTTGTTTTTCGAAGTAGCCTCTTTGATTGTGTCCCTGTTTCAGTACTAGAGCCATGTGGTTTGTGTGTGTTTGTGGATCGAACAGTGTTTTTTGCAGGTTTAGGTCTTGAGAGTGTTATGTGAGAGAGAAGGAGGGAATTTTTGCTTTTTGAAAGGATAAGTGTTGGAAAATGTATTTATCAGAAGTTTTTAACCGCCTAGGTCAAACTTCTGATGTGGGAAAAGTATGATTTACCCTTTTTGACCAAACTCCTGATGAAGAACAGATATCATCAGTAGTTCCCACTTTCTCTTCCGTAGTTTTGAACAACTGATGAGAATGCTTTATAAATACTTTATTCATAACTTCTGAAGTTTATTTTATCAGAAGTTAATCATTTTCCAGAAAAATATTCCCATACTGATGTTTTGTTCATTAGTAGTTTCTCTCTTGTTTGTTTTTCAGAAGTTTTCAAACTTGAAAACAGATGTAAGTGAAAAATGAAAATATGTGCAGAAAAGTAAAAAGAAACACTTACAAATTTAGCATCCCAAGCATGGATACTAACTTCTGAAATGTTGATGTGTCAAGGGGTTTAGTGAATATATCAGCTATTTGATTAGCTGTTGCTACATGTTTCACTTCAATCTTGCCTTTTTCATAGCAATCTCTTATGAAATGATACCTGATTTCAATATGTTTGGTTTTGGAAAACTGAACAGGATTTTGAATGATGCTAATGGCAGATTTGCTGTCTACAAGCAATGGTGTCTTGGTCTCTTTGATTCCATAATCAAGAAGTTGATACTGGAGCCATTGTATCTGTGATGTACAACTTGCAGCTGCAATGTATTCAGCTTCAGCAGTTGAAGTTGCAACAGATGTTTGTTTCTTTGATTGCCAGGACACTAGACAGTTTCCCAAGAATTGACAACCACCAGATGTTGATTTTCTTGACATTTTACACCCTGCATAGTCACTATCTGAAAAAGCTGATAACTTGGTATTGCTTGAAGCAGGATACCAAATTCCAAGTGTTGGAGTTCCTTTCAGATATCTGAAGATTCTTTTGACTGCAATGAGGTGTGATTCCCTAGGAGCTGATTGATATCTAGCACAGACACATGTTGAAAACATAATATCCGGTCTAGAAGCGGTTAGATATAAAAGGGAACCTATCATACATCTATACATGGTTTGATCAACCTGTTTTCCTTGATCATCTGGTTCAACTTGTGTGGTTGGTGTCATGGGAGTGGAACATGATTTACAGTCTTGTAAAGAAAATTTGTTTAATAATTCTTTAACATATTTTGATTGATGTATAAAAGTTCCATTTGTTTGTTGTTTAATCTGCAGTCCCAGAAAGTACTGCAGTTCTCCCATTGTACTCATCTCAAATTTTGATTGGATGAGTTTCTTAAATTCATCACACAATTTTGTGTTTGTTGAACCAAATATGATATCATCAACATACACTTCTTCTTTTATTTTCCCATACAAAAAATGCACTTTTAACATCCATTTGAAAAACTTTGATTTTGTTGGAAATGGCATAGGCCAGAAATAACCTGATGGCTTCAAGCCTTGCAACTGGAGCAAAGGTTTCATCATAATCAATTCCTTCTTCTTGAGAGTAACCTTGTACTACCAGTCTTGCCTTGTTCTTTATAATCATACCAGCCTCATCTTGTTTGTTCCTAAAAACCCATCTTGTGCCAATTGGTTGCTTGTTTGGTGGTAAGGGACAGATTTCCCAAACCTGTTGCTTTTTGAATTAAAGCAACTCATCTTGCATGGCTTGTACCCAGTTGTTGTCTTTGAGGACTTCTTGGTATTTTTTAGGTTCCAACTGAGAAATAAATGCTGAGAAGAAGCAAAAGTTGGAAAGCTGGTTTCTTGTAAGAACACCTGATGCAATATCACCCATGATTTGTTCAAGTGGATGATCTTTGTGTTCAATCAGTTGTTGTAAACCACTGATAGGTGTAGGTGGCTCTTGGACTTCATCAAACAAACCACTGAGGTTTATAATGTCCGGTTCAGCCGTTTCAGTGTCTTCAGTAGTTTTAGGTGCTGAAGCAGATGTTTGAGTTTGTACATCAGCAGTTCTTGAATCAGAAGTTTGTGAAACTTCTAATGGTTTGGAAGTTGACTTAATGACTGTTTGAGGAGTCCATGGTGTTGGATCCTCATCATCAAACCTTTGATCACCATAATAAGTAGGTTTAGATGAAGTAACAGTCTTTTCAGGTCCAAAGTGGAAGCTGTCAAGGTCAAAAAGTTCAACAGGATGTGCTGGGATAAGAGTGTGTTTTGATTCATTGAACTTGACATTCAGTGTTTCTTCTACTATCCTGGTTCTTGAGTTAAAAACCTTGTAGGCTTTTCTAGTGGAAGAGTAACCAAGAAAGTAACCTTAATCAACTTTGGCAGCAAACTTTGAAATAGAGTCTTTGATGTTTAGAATGAAACATTGACATCCAAAAGCCCTGAAAAAGGAGATAAGGGGCTTTATGCCATGAAGAACTTCATAGGCAGTCTTGGAGTGTCTCTTGTTGATAAGGACTCTATTTTGAACATAGCATGCAGTGTTAACTGCTTCAGCCCAGAAATACAATGGTAGGCCTGAATCAGCTAACATTGTTCTTGCTCCTTCAATTAAGGTTATGTTCTTCCTTTCTACTACACCATTTTGTTCAGGAGTTCTGGGAACACTGTATTGTCTAATAATCCCTTTAGACAAGCAGAATTCATCCAGAGTTTTGTTCCTGAACTCTGTCCCATTGTCACTTCTAATGGCTTTGACAGATAGAGAATATTGTTTCTCTACTTGTAGAATGAAGAACTTGATGATTTCAGCAACCTCATCCTTGGAAAATAAGAAGAATACCCATGTAAATCTTGAATAGTCATCAATGATGACCAAGCAGTACTTCTTCTTACCAAGGCTCATGATTTTTACAGGCCCAAATAAGTCCATATGGAGTAGTTGAAGACATGCAGTAGTTTTTGATTCTTCAATAGACTTATAGGAGGACTTATGCTGTTTTCCCTTTAAACAGGATACACAGTGTTCTTGACACTGGTATACCTTTAAAGGTAGACCTCTGACCAAGCCCATTTTTGTGACTTTATTTATGGTTTTAAAGTTCACATGGCCAAGTCTCCTGTGCCAGAGATCAGTCTCTGAAGTTGATGCCATTGAGAAGAAACAGGCAGTGTTGTTCAGTACTTTGTCCTTTTCAATGTCCACTGCATAGACATTGCCACATCTTTTGGCTATCAACAAAGTGTGATCTTCAATGATCTTCTCTATCAACTTCTGGCCTTCTGGTGATATGATCTTGCATGCTGTCTTTGTGAAAAAGGAAGAATATCCTTTATCACACATTTGTGACACACTCAGCAAGTTGTACTCAAGGTTTTCAACCAGATTGACCTTGTCAAACTGTATTTTGCCAGAGGAGACATTGCCATGTCCTAGCACATATCCCTTAGCATTGTTCGGATACACATCCTTCTCTTTGACTGATAAAATTGTTTATCAGGTATCTGCATCCTGTCATGTGCATTGAGCCTCCACTGTCTACATACCAAATGCTATTTAAGCCTCTGGAAACTCTCTGCACAAGATAGCAAATTAGTTAGATTTGGGAACCCAAGCGAGTTTGGCTTTGGGTTTGCTCTTGAGAACATTTACAGTTTGTTCTTGACCAAGTTGAGGAATCCATGTCTTTTTGGCAATGGATTTTTCATTAAGAGCAATGGTGGTATCCTTTTGAGGACCACCATCAACTTTGGTCATCAGTAGTTGTACCATGTTCATGAGATCTTTAATCTCAGCAGTTTATGAAACTGCTGATGATTTAGGTCTAACTACTGAAAGAGAATTTTGAGAAAAAGATTTTTGTTGAGATTTTGTCTTTTTCTGAGAAAAGGTGTTTACTGGTTGTTGTTTCCTGGGAGAAAAAGTTTCTACAAAATCATTTTCGATTTATTTTCCCACAACCAGTTGTTGAATTTTCTTGTTGTACTGAATACCTTTTCTGTATCTGCAAAATTCTGTCTTGTGGTTGAACAGACCACAGATTTCACATTCTTTTGTCTTTTCTTTCAAAGACAAGTTTCTGACTGTATTGATTGGTTTTTGGTCATCAGTAGTTTTCAGGTTCTCAACTCCTGATGTAGTTGAAACTACTGATGGCTTAATGTCAGACTTAATCAGTACTTCTGAAGAACTTTCTTTGTGAGTTTTTAGAAAGTTTTCATGAAAATATGTGCATTCTTTCTCTTCAGAAGTTTCACCTGAAACAATTTTTCTCCCATCTTCAGTTGTTTTGGGGGAAAATTTTGTTGGTGTTTCAGTGTGATTGTACCCTATGCCAAACCTAACATTTGAAGCACTTTGTTTGTTTAGAAATAGTTGGTACCCTTTACAAGATTCAACCCATTTTTCACATGTGACCTTGGTGTCAACAAGCTCTTGTCTGACATTTCCTAGGTCATTTATCATGATTTTAATTTGTGCTTGGGTTTCAATAGCAGTGTTAGCTAATTTAGAAACTTCTTTTGTTTTTGCAGAAAGTTTTCTTTCTAAATCACATTTCATCTGAGTGAATTTTCTCTCAGAGTCATTTGCTTTACCTTGTAAGTGCACATTGGTCTCTCTTATGAGAGCAAAAGATTCTTTACAAGAAGTTGAACAAAGTTTTGTCAAAGATTCTTTTGATACCTGTGACAAGGCAGATTTTGAGGTGCATCCCTCAAATGCCATTAAGGCAAAGTTCTTTCTGCCATTGTCAGGCTCTCCCCAGTTGATGTCAAACATCTTGTTGTCTGCATCAGGGTTACACTCAGTAGTGTCAAAAGGAAGACTGCTCCAGTCAACATACCCTGAAGTAAATAAACTTTGTTGTGAGGGTTGCTGAGTCTGTGGAGGTGGTTGAGCAGCTGGAAAGGGAGGGATTGATTGTTGGCTCTGCATCTGTTGAGCAGGCATCTGTACATATTGTACTTGTGGCACATATTGATGTTGTGGAGCTTGTGCCTGTACAAAATGTGCACTCCCTTGTGTTCCATTATTCCTGTTATAACTGGGGTTAAAATTATTTCCAGACTGAGATTGGTTAAAGCTAGAGCTTCTACAGTCTCTAGCAAAGTGTCCCAACTTTTGACACTTGTGACATCTAAGTTTAGATTTGTCAAAACCAATTTTTGTTGAGCTGTTGAGTCCTGGAAACTTACTTCCTGACCTTTTGTAAAATTTGTTTGTTTTTAAACTTAACATGGCCAGTTGGTGTAGAATATCCATTTCTTCCAAGTCATCACTGCTGAAATTTTTTAAATCATCCATGATAAAACACATGTTATCAGCAGTTATGTCAATATGGTCAAAAGATCCAAAACTATTTGAACAAGTTGGTGAGTCTTGTCCCAATAGTGCTGTACTACCTGGTAGATAGTCATCAGTAGTTTTACCAGAACTTTGTAACTTTTTCTTTTGATCAATTTCTCTTTCAAAAGTAAGTAATCTCCCATGAAGTTTTGTAAGAGTGAGGGAGCTAAAGTCTGGTGAAGATCTTAAGACTATAGAGTATTTTCCCACTTTTCAGGTAAAGACCTTAAAAATCTATGAAGCATAGATACAGTTGTGTAGATCTGACCATTTAATTTTAGCTCAGATATTAATGAGGAGAATCTTTCAAATTGTTGTGTTAAAGTTTCCCCATTAATGTGAGCAAAAGTTTCATATTGTTGAGCCAGGATTTCTCTGGTGTTGGCAATCACCTCTTCAGTTCCTCCAAACTGTTCTTTGAGGCAGTCCCAAAGCTCTTTGGCACTATCACAATGTAATAGGCCAGAGTAGATTTCATTTGGGAGTGCCATTGCCAACATAGAGAAAGCTTTAGCATCAAGCTCAAGTTTTAGGAAATCATCATCTTTATAGTCTTTTGGGTCTTTTAGAATTTCTTCTTTAGTTTCAAGATTGATATTTACTGGTTTATGAGGACCATATATCACAGATTTCTAGGAACCTGTGTTGGTCTGTGATAAGGTATGTGCCATTCTCCTTTGCCAGATATTATATTCATTTCTTACTAGCATAGCAGGTTTATTGGCAGAACCAGTATTATGAGGATCCATTTTAAAGAGTATTGATTTGTCAAATATCTCTTAAAGTGATGGATGTTGATAAAAGTGAACTTTTAATCCTTTATTGAATATCAATAAGAGCCTGTGTCTGATTCTCAATGTGTTAGATTGATATGTGATCAGATAAACCAGTGCTCTGATACCAATTATTGGATCAGTATTGCTCTTTGTATGAACTTGCTAGTGAACACTTAAGTGTCTAGCAAGTTCTTTATCAGTAATAGCACAGCGGAATGATATAAGTTAAAGCTACACTTATCAACAGGAGTTATTACTCCCCCTGGATGTTTGATAAAACTAAAGACAAGTATTTAATGAGAATCTAAGCATTGAATGAGAATGAACACTTAAACAGATTCTCAGTAAATGAAATGGAAATAACAATGATAAACTTTGAAGGATTTCTGTATTAAAAATGAATGTCTAAAACAGAGGGATGAACCCATCTATTTATAGACTTTACAAATACATGAACCTTGCCAAAAAGCAAGTTCAGAGACAAGTTGCAATCTTGGAACTTGTACAAAAAGTTAAAGTAATACTAAACTAATAAACTACTGAAACATAAGGCGGTGGAAAGATTCTTGAACAAGTGCTGATGAATGACAAACTACTGATGAGTAGTTTGTCTTTAGTAGTTCTTCAGTGAACTGTCTGGTTTGGACTTCAGAACTTCTGATGCATTTCTTCTTCAGTACTTGTAGAATCCTTCTTCAGCAGTTTAGTCTTCTTTCTTCAGTAGTTCTATACTTAGAATAATTTGACAGAAGTGAATTAGACTAAGGTTTGCAAAAGTGGTTTCACCAATCCTTTTTGTCCTAACAAAGGTGTTCGCCCCGTGCTCGTCTTTTCAGTAGTTCGGAGGGCCCAGAGGACGCTAGGTAATTCCGCCAACCAATTCTTCCCCTTTCCCAGCCTTGTCTTGAGTCCGGTGAGGATACTCCGATTCATTCGTTCTACCTGCCCGTTAGCCTGGGGGTGCGCCACCGATGCGAATATCTGTTGGATGCCCAGACTTCTGCACCAAGCTCCAAATTTCTTATCAGCAAACTGGGTTCCATTATCTGTAATCAACTTCCCGGGCAGACCAAACCGACAGATGAGATTCTCCCATACAAAAGTTGTTATCTGATTGCTTGTTATCTTACCAATTGGCTTTACTTCCACCCATTTGGTGAAGTAATCTATAGCAACGACCAAGAACTTGGCTCCCCCCTTTGCTACGGAAAAAGGCCCCAACAAATCCATGCCCCATTGGTAGAAAGGCCATTGGGAAGTTATTGGTACCATGCCATGCTTGGGCAGTCGTGGTATCGGGGCATGCATTTGGCATGATTCGCATTTCTTGGTCAGCTCTTCACTATCTTGCCTCATCGTAGGCCAATAATATCCCAAATTAGCCGCACGCGTTACCAACGACCTTGCTCCGACGTGTGCTCCGCACAAACCTTCATGTATTTCTTCCAGGACTTTAATCCCCTCTTCCCCAGAGACACAACGGTAGGAAGGTGAAAGGAACCCTTTTTTAAATAACACCCCTTTGTACAGTTCGTATGACTTGCTTCTCTGAACATCCTGTTCATCCTGGCCTTCCGTTCTTCCTTCCAGAATGCTGACTATCGGTGTCCTCCAATCATCGTCCTTTCTTACATCCATTATGGCCGACGCTGATGGTCCTCTGATGGAGGCTTCGTCCAACTACTCTACTGTTATCATCTTTTTCAGGTGGGCAAATGCTACTGAAGCCATTTTACTAACGGCATCTGCTCCTTTGTTTTTACTCCGAGGGATTTTTACAATAGTGCACGTGTCGAAAAGTGCCATCATTTCTTTTACGGCCGTCACATACCTTTTCATGACCGTTTCTCTTGCTTCAAAGTCGTCGTTAACTTGGTTAGCCACCAATTGTGAATCAACAAACGCCGTCAAGTTCCATAATCCCATCTGGATGGCTATCCGGAGCCCTGCGAGTAATGCTTCATACTCGGCTACATTGTTTGTACACTTGAAATTAAACCGAAGGGCATACACCGTTTCAATACCATGAGGATCAACCAGGATAAGTCCGGCCCCTGCCCCTTCTCGGCTGGATGCACCGTCCGTATACAAGCACCAACCTTCACGGGTTCCTGAACTTTCTGCTTGGTCTGGTGCGGTGTCCACGAGCATCAAGTCTTCTTGTTGACCTGTATTTTCTACTAAAAAGTCTGCTAACACTTGTCCTTTGATGGCTACTCGTGGCTTGAATTCTATGCCAAAGGTTCCCAGCTCAACGGCCCACTTTGTGAGTCTCCCAGCCACCTCCGGTCGACTCAGGACCTCTCTCGGCACTGAATTGGTAAGCACCACAATATGATGAGCCTGAAAGTATCTTCGTAGCCGCCGAGCAGTATGAGTTAGGGCCAGGGCTAGCTTCTCAATGGGGGAATATCTGACCTCCGCGTCCCTTAGACACCTGCTGACAAAGAAAATTGGCATAAAACCGTTTGGTCAGTTAGCACATAAAACGCTACTAACAGCTTCGGGCCCCGCGGCCAAATAGACAAACAAAGTTTCTCCCGTTTCAGGTACCACCAGAGAGGGTAGGTTGCC
Organism: Ambrosia x helenae; assembly: GCA_030844895.1. NCBI lineage: Eukaryota > Viridiplantae > Streptophyta > Magnoliopsida > Asterales > Asteraceae > Ambrosia > Ambrosia x helenae. The sequence goes on from CM061233.1 coordinate 13,634,366, forward strand.
GATACGATGCTTCATCTGCTGAAAGGCTAACTCTGCTTCATCAGTCCAGCCAAGACCTGCTTGTTTGGTATGATTCTTGAGGACTCTGAAAAATGGGAGCGACTTTTCAGCCAGCTTCGACAAGAACCTATTGAGAGCCCCCAATCTTCCATTTAGGCTTTGGAGTTCCTTAAGGGTTTGGGGAGACCACATCTCTTGTATTGCTCGGATCTTCTCCGGATTGGCTCGTATGCATTTCTTGGAAACAATGTGCCCCAGGAACTTGCCTTCTTCCATCCCGAAGAAACATTTCTCCGGATTCAGCTTCATATTTACCCTCCGCAAATTGTTGAACGTCTCAGCTATGTCTATCAGGAGCCGTTCCTCCTCTTGACTTTTTATCACCAAATCGTCCACATAAGCTTCCATGTTTCTTCCAATTTGGTTTTGAAAGACCTTGTCTATCAGACGTTGATACGTAGCCCCTGCATTTTTTAAGTCGAACGGCATTTTTCTATAACAGAACAAACCTTGGTTCGTGTAGAAAGCAGTCTTTTCTTCATCTTCCCTTGCCATTTGTATCTGATGGTACCCCTTATACGCATCTAGAAAACACTTGAAGCGGAAGCCAGCCACCGATTCCACCTTTGAGTCGATTTCTGGCAGCGGATAATGGTCTTTAGGGCATGCCTTGTTCAGATCTCTAAAGTCTATGCACATTCTCCATGATCCGTTAGCTTTTTCGACCATCACCGGATTGGATACCCAGGACGGGTATTGTACCGGCTTCATAATCCCGGCCTCCTCCAGGTTTTGTACTTCTTCTCGAACCACTTCACTCCTATCTGGGGCTAGCGATCTCTTCTTCTGTACGACCGGCTTACAATTAGGATATACATTCAACCGGTGTTCAACGACGTAGCAAGGTATCCCTGTCATGTCGCTGGGTGTCCATGCAAATACATCTAAGTTGCGTATAAGATATCTGTACAAGCTTTCTTTGCAGTTCCGGCTCAGGGTTCGCCCTACGGTAAGGGCTTTGTCGGGATGATCATAGTTAAGGTACCACTTTTCGGGCTCCTCCCCCGTGCCCGAATACCCGATCTCCGGACCCCGGACGAGGGTCTGCAAAGTGGTAACCCCCTTAGAGTCGGGAACTTTATCATGTCGTGCTTACTTGATGTTACCATACCGAAAGTCCGGATCCCCGGCCTTCCGATTAGCATGTTATGGGGCGTGTGTGCAGGTACGACGATGAAATTCAAAGCTTCCACTCTCCTTTCGGGTTCTTCTCCTATCCCTACGAAGAGCTGGATCTGCCCCCTTGGTGAGACATATTCCCCAGAGAAACCTACCAGAGGGTAGGAAACGAGGATCAATCCGGCTTATACATGGGGAGGGAGTTGCTCAAAACAGTGTTCATACATTATATCGGAAGCCGCCCCTTCATCCAAGTAAAATCGGTGTACTAATTGATCCCCCACTGTGACTTGTATGATAAGGGGGTCCTCTCTTGCTTCGTGAGGTTTTATGGACGGGAAACTGATGGGAAGCTCACTCTAATGCATTACCTCACCTTTCTCTTCGAACACTACTCGTGGCCGCTTCAATGCTATTTCTGGCCGGACCATGAGTATCTGCTTATCATCTCTTCCTTCCTTCCTTCGTTTCCGATTCCGGATATCTTTGATCAGGTGATCGAGCTGACCCGATTGTACGGCTTCTTCTATTTGCTTCTTAAGCTGGAAACACTCGTTAGTGTCATGGCCTTTATCTTCATGGAATTCACAGTACTTTTTAGAACTCTCTTGCTTGGCAGTCTTCTGAAGGGGATATAGAGGTTTGAACTTCACATTTGTTTCGGTCGCTAGGATTTCCTGCGGGGTTTTCGTCAATTCCGTAAAAACAAAACTCCTTTTATCACCCCTTTCTGATCCTTTGGGATGATTGTCCCGGCCATGTGTATCGCTTGCCGCGCCCTTATCCTCTTTGGGGAAACACCTATGGCTGAACCGGTCCTTCTTTTGAAACGTTCCCTTTCGGGGATCATCTTTTTTGAACTCTATAGCTTGTACGGCTTCTTTTCCCATAACAAAGGCTTCGGTCCGTTCTATGGCCTCTTCCATTGTGGTCGGTACTCGCGCATTCAAATTTTCCACCAGCTGTTTCGTTCGTAAACCGTGCAGGAAACCCGATATTCTCATCTTCTCGTCCGCATCCCTTACATGCAGGGATTCTTCCTTATATCGAGCTACAAATTCTTTTAAAGTTTCCCCCTCTCTCTGCTTGATGTTATGTAACTCCACTGGATCTCTCATGTGCTTCCTCTGTTGCCGGAAGTGTTCTAGAAACCTGACTTTCAGATCATGGAAGTTGTCCAAACTTCCCGGGGGAATGCTATTGAACCACACCCGAGCCACTCCGGCCAACGTTTGCACGAACATGTGGCACCAGGAAGGCATCGGCCACCCCTCATTGCGTGCCACACTATCGAATAGTAGGATGTGGTCCTCCGGGTCTGCTGTTCCGTCATACACCCTCACATTGGATGGCATCTTGACTCGTACTGGCGGAATAAAGTCCGTTATCCGGGCGGTAAACTTCGATCCTTCGGGAGGCCGATACGGTCTATTCAGATCATCTTCACCACCCTCTCCAAGCAATTCGGCTCTGACGATCGGCCTTGGCTCGTGAGTTGTAGGCGCTACAGCGGTGACTTGCCCGGTGCTAAACGTTCGGGCATTCCGATGTACCATGTCATCCAGCCACGATGCGGGCGTCACAACTGGCCCTTGACTTTGGTGCGGCAGGGGAAAGGTACCGATGTTGGGAACGACCTCGTCCTCGTCAAAGGATAATCGGAGTGCTAGACCCTTCGCTCTCTCTTCCCTTACGTAGTCGTTCATGAGTTGCCGTATCTGCAGAAAGTTGGATTGTACCAGTTCGGGTGACACGGTCAAACCGGCACTTGGGGTAACGTTATGGTTAGCCGGTGCGGTAACATTACCCTCGGAGGGGGTGACGTTACCCGGATCCGGCAGGTTGGATGAAGACATGTGGGGAAAAAGTATCCTCGAGTGGATTATCTTCGGCCCCACGGTGGGCGCCAAAATGTTGAAGTCAGAATGTGGGGTTTGAGATTAGGAGGGTGGATCGGAAGCAGAGCAAATTCCGATAGAAATTAATGCCCCCTTTAATGTGGCCAACCACCCAGTATTTATAGCCTGGGCCAAAGGCTTGGCATTAATGGCGAGTAATGATTAAGTCGGCGTGAACAGTGACGGACGTCACTGTAGCCGCTGACAAGGGATGGTCGAAATATTATTCTAATTGATTGCGGCTATTGTCCGGTGGATAATAGTCGCTTTTGTTTTACCCGTTGTTTAATTGCTACTTTTGTGTTTGTCCATCAGTCCTTTGTCCTTTGGTCTATCCATTCGGTGTCCTTTGTCCTTTGGTCCGTCCGTTCTGTCCGTTCGGTATGTCTGGTCCAGTTATTTGTTCTATTTTTGGATCGGTCGTCCTAGTCTTTTCCAATCGGCCCGGTTCTACTGATCGACCGGATCGGTTACTCTGGTTTTTAATCAATCATCCTAATTTCATTTTACCTTTGTAATTCGCCTAACATGTTCATTCTAATGCGTCATTATCCATCCCATGTCATCAGATAATTTCTAATTACATTTAACACATTAGTATGCAATTAAATTGCTTAATAACAGTCAAATAAGCTAGCATTTTTCTATTTGCATTAGTTACAACACCTCAAGTTGAGTTGAGTGTTAAATTGTATATAGCGTATTTAGTTTGTTGTTGAGAGAATCTCATATATCTCCACCTTAACTTGCAAAACATCACGTACAAATTCTTCAACCGGGATTTGGGGAAATATGTAACTTTGCACGTTAGAGAGGGATTTATGAAACTGCTCCGTTGTTTTATTATTTCTTTCCTGTGTATAATGCGGGTTCCCCTTTATCGGATAGATTCAGATAATTCCATTCACTATACATTACATGATAATTCTCTTTGAGTATGAAAAGAAAAAGAAACCTTGAAAATGTCCATTTGTTAGCAAGGTCGGCTCAACTTTCTTTTACACTATGAAAAACGAATATTGTAATTTAAGAGCTAGGGCTTGTTATACCCTACATAGCTAATGCTCCGTTGTTTTATTAGCAAGGTCTATCTGTCAATTTCAAAAGACTATACAACTTGTAACCAGCTGCTACACCTGCAAATTTGGGATAACATGAAGAAACTTATATATAAGTACATATATCTTTTTTTCTTAACAAAGGTTTAGTGATGTTATTACCTCAGAGCAGTTCCTTGATTAGATGTATTCCCCAAACATAATATTCTCTTCATAACTTCCTTTTTATTTGACAGACTTCCAGACCTTATAAACCAACCCATATATAGCCAAACTATTGGTGGGGTACGGAGAGGGTGGGATGTAGGCAAACCTAGAAAATCATGCCTAACCCACTCTTCGCAAGTCAATTTCGGCCAACCACTACTCCCCCTTCTCTCCATAGTGAGAGTTTACACGATTCTAACTGCGGTCATTGTTTGTCTCCTCCTAACATGCCCAATCTATCTCAACGTCCCTTCCCTTATTTTATCCGATATAATAGCCACACCTAATCTCCCCCTTAAAAACCTCATTTGCTTATATTGACCAACCTAGTGTGCCCCCACATCCACCTCAGCATCCTCATCCATGCTACCTCCAGCTTACGCGTTTGTGTCTTCTTGATAGCCTGACAATATGCTCCGTATAACATAGCAGGTCAATCTGCAGCCCTATAAAATTTACCCTTTAATTTAACTGGGAACCTCTTGTCGCACAAAACCCCGTGACTGCTCTTCACCTTATAAACCAAAAACAATACTAAATCACTTATAAATAAAAACTAGAATATAAAAAAGAAAACAAGAATGTAGCAGCTGTAATAATGGAGCACCTCATCACATGCAGATAGTGTATTTTGTTAAAGGCTTCTTAAAATCTGCAAGCTGGAAAAAAAGTTAAACTGGGATCATAAATTGTACAATGATCAAAACATGTAAGAATTAGCTGGCATAATCACAAACTTGATATATAAATTGAATTCAATAGCATAAGATCAGTAGTTGGAATACATGATATATACTAATATACATGCATGCACATATGCATATTGCACATTACAGCATGGGGAAACAGAAACATGATTTTGACTAGCAGGTTTCAACGATTTTAACAAAAGAAGAATGAAACAACAAATAACCGTATACTTTTATCACAGTTAATAAAAAATAAAACGTAAACGGTAGTTTAAAGGATGGGGTACTCACTTTAATTTTTCAGGTTTTAAACAAGAAGTTGTTTTCTTCTCAGCCTCTTTAAGAGCCAGCTATTTTGGGGACTGCATCAGAACAAAGTGCCTCAAGTTCTGTCAGACTAGAATTTCATTAGCACAACATCAGTAGTTCAAATAAATGATATATACAGGCAAATATGTACATATTGCACCCTACGGCATGGGGAAATAAAAATATATGGAACAATGATGGCTACCTTTGTCTTTGAAGTTCTCCCACGCTCTACCTCGGCAACCACCTAGTCAACCATGTAGAGGTGGAGAGCCAGCTAAAGGTCCAGTTTCTCTCCAGGTGGTGGTGGTGGAGTTGAAGCGCCTTGCATAGGGGGGCTGGATGTTATAGCTGGAGACGAGGCTTCATGCACTTCAGGTGGAGATGTAGGATGGGATACAGGTGGTGGCAACATAGCATCTCCATCTCCTTCTAGGCTTTGTTTTCTTTTAAGTTCATCACATTCAAGGTTCTCCTTATGACATTTTAGGAATAGTCTCACAAAATTGAGAAGGGTTTGAGTAGCTGCACAACCAATAAATGGACATAACGCAAATGGTACAGAGGTTGGGTTAGGTACCAAGGAAAAAACGAGTTTAGGTAAAACTAAAAATGAACAATTTGGCGTGGATTGAAACTAAGGGTGTGAATATCTGGCATGACATAAAAGTCGCATGTTTGTGTGTAGGCTAATGGGTTCGGGTTAGTTAAAGTTGGAACATGTAAACATGTTAAGCTAATTGGGTCATGTTCAGGACAACCTGGTGGATTTTGCAGGTTGACCCGTTTAATGTTATAACTTAAACTTATTGCGTATTTTATGCCAAGATTTATATGATAAAAGAGTAACGACGTAAATATTTAATTTACTTTTTTTTTTTTTTTTGTTAATTTGTAATTTTAGAGTATTAATATGCAAATAAAATAATAAAATTTGGGTTAAACGAGTTGTATTCGTGTAAACCAACGAAACTCGTGTTGTGTTGAAGGTCATGATTTCACTCAATATAAACATATGCAAGTTACCTTCTTCGAAAGGGCAACGAGCAGGGTCTTCACCAAAATACAGGGCCAACCCATCGGCGCTTTTACCCTATAAGAGACAATTAAATGAAATAATCCAAAAGATTACTTTCTTATTAAAAAAAGGGCAAATCAACGTTTAAGGAACTTAAGTTCATTCGATCTCTGTTTTACGTAACATACATTCAAAATCAACATTTAAGAGCCTATTTTATAATCTTATAACTGAATAAGGGCCAAGTTACCCGTAAAGGGTTATAAACCGATTGAAAGTATGTTCCCTAAAATGAAATTATAATTTGACTATAAGTATGTTCCTTTTGCGTCCAATTTGTCGTAAATTAACAGTAATACTTATTGAGATTTACCACAACGGTAAAGAATTGTGTAACGCTTGTCACTTCCGCCTCAGCATGGCCAATGAACTTGTTCAATGTCTAACAATGTGAGAAAACCTTAATCAGAATTTATAATACTAAACAAGGAATCAGTGTTCCTACATCCCAGATTTGGGCCTGCTTATGCATCCCACAAACCAGCCACTTCAGCTTTAGCATCCCACAAATATTTGGTTAGTAACTAATAATTTAAAAAGTTTTTTTTTAAATAAATATATATATATATTACATTGATCGACATTTGACCCTTAACTCTTGCTTAACGCCTGTAGAACACTGCTTGGAAATTAGTTAAAAAGTGACATTTTCGACCCACTTATTTTTCAATGGGTTACCTTGGGTGTGCTTAATCTCAAACCGTCAAATTAACAGACTTAAAAAAAAGGAAACGGGACGATTTTAACTCAAACAATATTTGGTTTTATCTAAAGACTTAGATTATTATAGTAATAATATTGTTTTGTAATCATAACTAACAGATTAATTATATATTTAAATAAAATGACAAAAAGTGATAAGGGATCAACCCGATGCAGCTCAATCGATTTGGACCCGTACTAAAATACGACCTGCTTCAACCTGAACCCGTTACTATCCACCTTTCTAGGTGAAAACAAAACATCTCTCATGAATTACTTTAGCACATTTAAGGTTTACCTACCATGTGAAAGCCTGTAGATACGGGGCCATCATTTGCAGATGCATCTAGTTCTTGCTTCACTTTTTTCAGTCCATAGGAAAGGTCTTGCATTTGTTCTGCTAATGTTTTCAAATGTATCTGCAAGTTAATTATTAAGCCTTTTATGAGTAATCTACGAAAAGCATCGATGTTAAAACTAAGCAAAAAAAAAAAAAAAAAAAAGTCAAATTCAAACCTTTGTTGCAGCTTCTAGGCTAACCAAATCTTCATGGAAATCTAAAAGATCTGGTGATTTGGTGGCAAGAAGCTGTACAATGGCGAAAATGTAAAACCAGGTCAGCAATTGAGGTACATTTGGATTCAAAATTATTTTTTAAGTGTGGGCCCTAAAATGTTGATTAAGTATGAATCGGGTGGCAATTCTTGACATGAAGCGAGTACGATACGAATATAATCAAGTTTGGGGTTGTCTTATATAACCCATTTAATAAACACTCGTATTTGGATTGATCAGTTTAACCAATTTAATATAACAGGTTGTGTTCGGGTTCACTTGTTTTAGAATCTTCAATTAAACAGGGTCAACCCATTTAACTGAACAAGTCAATCCACCAACCAACCTTTTAACCCAATCATTACAACACACCAACCCGTTTTACTCATTTAGATCAATGGGTTAAAAAGATCGTGTTCAGCTTACACGAATTTGAGTGTGCCTGGGTTAGGGTAGATATCTTTGTTGCAAATAAATATACGAGTCATCAATTCAATTCGCTAATCCAACATGATTAATGTCAGTGATAAGTGCCACATTTTAGGTTCCTACCCATGCCGTGGCTGTGCACACCACACCTACTTCTTCATGCATACGCATCATGCAACATGGGTTGTTGAGTCTTGCAATATCCATTTGACATCCAATGGTGTGGATGGCTTGTGTGACGGCGTCGAATTTGGTGGTGCTGCAGAAGGTAGTGTGGGTGGTGGGTGTTTAGGGTCCTGGTTAGCTAGTAGGTTGGCGATTTGGCAATGGTTCGGTTTGTGTACATTGCATGTATGTGACTAGTTTGTCGATCCGTTTGGTAGTGGCTGTCGATATTTGGATGAGTTAGAGTGGTTGTTCTTGCAGTGTAGGGTGTGGTTCATCGTTGATTGGATCACGGCGAGGAGACATAGGAACGACTGAACGAGAATGAAAGCACCAAATGATAGGAAGCGACTCGAGAAGATTAATCTCCCAAAGAAATAGAGAAGAACGATAGACAATATGGAACAATTTTCTGATTTGATTATTTCATATTTCCTAATATTGAAACTTCCCTTTATATAGGCTCAACCAGAATGGAAATAACAAAAGTAAAACAAAGAAAACACGAAGCAGGAAGAGCATGAACTAAGCACTATGTGGGGTAGACCTAAAATGTGGTTGTAGTGTGCATAAACACGACGTGGGGTAGACCTAAAATGCGGCACGTATCGGTCAACTTATCAGTAAGATGGTCTCAATCGGGTTATTTTTTTTGTTTTTTTCTTTTTGGAGAAAAAGTAACATTATGAGTAGCAATATATGAGATTCTGATCATACCTTGCAGAGATAATGCATAAAAGTCGCGTTGCTGTTTGATGCCCGTGTTTCAGTCAGTTTCAAAAGACTATCCAACTTAAAACCAACTGCAGCACCTGCAAATGGGAAATTTGAATATTGTAAAATGCAAACATTCACCCAGAAGGCCCGAACCCACTTTGACCCGTAAGCCAACCCACCCACTTTGCAATCTCTTTCTTTTTCTTAACATGAAACAGTAATGTTATTACCTATGTCAGTTCCTTGATTTAATGTATTCCCTAAATATAAAATTCTCTTCATGATTTCCTTCAATTTAACAGACTTCCTGACCTAATAAAACAGCAGAACTAGATTTTGTTAAAAGAAATACAGAAAAAAAAAACATTATTTATAAACTAAGAGCACCTCATAACATGCAGATTTGACGGTGTTTAGTTTATTCTTAAACTCTGCAAGCTGAAAGAATGACTGATGTGAGATGATCATAGAATGAACAAAAAACAGAGCATGTACTCAAATAGTAACCACAAACCTGAGAATTAAAATGGCTTTTGAACATCAAAGCATTTAATTTGGACTCTATACGCGGCACCTTCATTAGCTCCAAGAAATACTGCAAGATAGTTCACTAATAATATAATAAATGGATTAAAAAGAATAACTAAAATTGAAAAAAACACATAAATTTTATAATCTTGATACTAACTTGTTCACACTGGCCCAGTTTATCCTTATCACCGGTGTAACTCTGAACAGTCACAATGCAGAAGATCAATACATAAATGGGATATATGTTTCGCTCACATTTTCTATTTCATTTGATACCATAGTTTATTAGTCGGTTACTTTGACCGCAATTAATATTTCAGAAACCAAAATAAGCATTCTCCCATTTGAGTTTTATCTAACATTTTTTGCTTCCGTCCTACGCCATCATTACAAACCCCTAAAATGCCTTTGACCATATGATTATCCTTACATTTTCAGTTGTGTCCCACTTTTAAATATACAAAAACCTACAATTGATTTATATAGTTTGTGTTCATCCTTTTTGCCCTACACACTCAAGGACAAAAGGAGGCAATGCATGATGCCTCTAACAAATTACAGGTTCACCTTGAGTATCTCCATCTCTTCTTTCGTTGGGAAGAATTTTAGAATATTTTCTATTTGATCAACACCTAAAACTGTGTCATCCATAGCCAAAACTGCATCCTGCATATTCAAATCTTTTATTACAAAATATATCGTTTTACAAAAATGGATACATCTACAAGTGAGAAGAGAATATTCCGCTCGCATAGATAAGAAACCGAAGTAAGTAAATGCAGAATTAAGAAGCCAATTAGAACCTGATATCTACACTTACCACAATACAAGGAAGTGGTAGCTTAACATCTATAAGCATGATTTCTGTGTTATTTGCCCTCAACGGATCAATCTACAATAATAAGTAGACTTTTTCATAGTTAGTACGCATTGTCATAATTTTATTTCTTATATTATAGAGATTACATATTACATTACCAGTTGGACTTTTTCAGGTATTGAACTAGAATCTTTTCTCTCCTCGGCCTCTTTAGAACTAGCTATCTTTGGGGGGATGTTAGAGAAAAGTTGCTTAAGTTCTGATACATCAATTTCTGGTGGTGCCCTAGAATTCAACATATGTTATTGTATCGTTATTAGTTAAAGCGTATGTAAGTTAGCAACTGCAACATTTCTGCAAAAGAACTATGAAGTGACAGAATTTATAAGCCAGCTTATTTTTTGGGAAAATCACCAAAATGACCATCTTGACCAATGAGTTTGACAAATAGCCTTGACTTTTAAAAAGTTTCCAATAACCAGTGTTTGACAAGTGTCCCTTGATGTAACATATCCATTCTCCTTCACTGGATGAAAATTTGCTACGCCATGTGAAAGCTTCTGGTCGGCTGAAACAATTTCTTAACTAGAAAACAAGAAAAGTCAAATGATATTCTCATAAAAGAAAAAAAATTCAAGGCTATTTTGTCAAACTCATTGGTCTAAGACTCAAGATGGTCATTTTGGTGATTTTCCCCTTTTTTAATACCCTTGAGAACTACTAACCAACGGGACCAAGTAAAATATAGCTTGCGTTAGGTAGGTCATTTTCAGGGGGTTACAGGCACTAGATTAGAACGTGGGAACGTTGCTAGACGATTTGACGCTTGCCAGTTACCACTGCGCGTCTAAGGAAACTTTAACAAAGATGAAAGTGGACGTGGAAGAGGTAGTGGTCAAGGAAGCAGAACAAAAGGACAAGTTAGATGTTATGAATGTGGTGGGTTTGGTCACTTTGCATATGAATGCACCAAATGGAAGGACAAGGATAAAGACAAGCAGCAAGAATCAAATCTCATCTATAGGTGTGTCATTTCATACAGTGGCGAAGCTTGACCCGAAGGTTCGGGGGGTCGAAAACCAGTTTCGGGGGTCTAAACCCTATATTTTCAAAATTTTCTATACGGATACTATATAATCGGAACTTCTGCGCGGAAATCCGGGGGGGTCGGCCGCCCCTCCCCGCCCCTACAAACCTTCGCCAGTGATTTCATAAACGATGCGTCTGTTAGGATTAGGGTTACAATAAATAAATTAATTGTATTGTTCATCCATTTTGTGTTTGATTTCCTACCTCCATTGAAGTTTATAAACCAAATTATATTAAGGATGTGGAGAGCATAATAATAATAATAATAATAATAATAATAATAATAATACCTTGGAGGGTTGCCATCATGTATTTGCAATTCCTGCCACAAGCTTCCTTCTAAAGCCCTATTAACCTTGTCCCAATTCAATGGCTTTAAGGTACATCTTCCTGCAGCGGGTCCCTGATCCATAGGCGGTGATGATGATGATGGTGATGGTGGTGGCGGTTGTGTCGATGGACTTGTGACTTCACCTCCATCCATTGCAGCCAATGGTGGTGATTCATTATTATTATTATTGTTATTATTATCCTGATCCTGAGCAGAAGGTGATGGTGGTGCCTCCACTGGTTTTATTAAACAACAATATTATTATTTTTTTAAAAAGGAAAGAAATGGCGGGAATGAGAAAAGAAGGTACCGACCGAGAAGGGAATCGGAGGTATGAAGGTGGCGATCGCGATCGCGCTGCTTACGGTAAAAGAAGCGTCTGAAGAGGGCCATGGAATGGAATGGAATTCGTGTGAATAGGGTTTGGTTTTTTTTGTTGTGAGGGAAATTAGATAATTGATGATGAAAGGGAATTGAATTGATATTGTTGTATTTGAAGGCCGTTATAAATGAAATTATGGTTATTCTTTCAAAATCTCCCTCCTAAACTTATGCTGCCTCACTCATTTTATTTGATTTGTGCACCTTTTACAATTATAAATTTGGGGTCCCTTTTTTTGTAAAAAGAAAAGATTGTTTTAAATCATATGATCTTTGTGTTTAGAGATGAGCTCGAGACGGTATTGGCACCAACCGGTACGGTATCAGTTCGGTATCAGGATGGTATCGGTATTTTATCTTACAATACAGATATCATACCGATCTCGTACCGATACCAAAAACCTCTAAGTGTAAGTATCAATACCGAACACCCTCGATTTAATACGGGATCGATATAGGTTCAGTATTCGGTGCAATATGCTTATCCCTATTTGTGTTTACATCACAAAGTCACTACCAAAGCCTAAATTGCCTATTATATAATTATTACTTTTTTAATAAATTGGGGGTGTAGAAAGTTTAAGCCGAAAGCTCTAACTTTACTTTAGTCCCCTTTAAACCACCACCTCTATTTACAGACGACATTAAGATTTTTTTTATTTTTTAATTTTTTTAAACGGTTAATTTTTTTGTCACTCGTTGGATTTGATCCCCTCACTATTTGAAAAAGCAAAGTCTTATCCAACACCTTAATACAACGACATTTAGATGACATATAAATAACAAGTTCTTACAACAGTTATTCAACAACCAAAGATCTAAATTAGGGTTTTATGATTCATACACCCTGTGACATCATATTTGGAGGGTATGACATCACATTCTGAGTATGTGACAGCTTCCTGTTGGTCTATGATGTGAGCCAGGATGTATAAATCCTAATTATAGGGTAATACTACTACTTATTATTAGTCAAACTTTACATACAATTATGAAAAACAAACATTAATGAGCACAAGCATCAAGAAACCTCAACACTAACTCGGTATGCTCCGTGACCTTAACATCCTTTGCACTTGTGTCCAAAACCAACTTGGGCACCTCACCCACATCATAATCAGTGCACCCATTGTAACCTTCCAACAACCTCTCCATATCGCGCCACGTGGCCGGCTTATGCCAACTTCCATCACAACCATTTTTACCCCTATTCTCCAACCTTCTTCGCCACTCAACCTCGTCCTCGGGCTTGCACTCAACCACCACGAGTTGAGTGCCCTCAAAAGACTCGGCTAGCTTAACTAGCCGGTCCAAGTGGGCCCGATGGGAAAGAGGCGAGTCAATGACCACGCTAAGCCCAAGACTTAGTTGGGTCTCGACCATTCGCCATATCACTTCATATGAAAGATGGTTAAGAAGTTTTTGGATAGTGGCATCCGACCCTAATTGTGACTCGATTGTAGAAGTCGAGTCACGCACGTCGTCTTTGTCGATGAGTGGGCACCCTAGCGATGCGGCTATGAACCGAGCTAGGGTGGTTTTGCCTGAGCCAGGGTGCCCTTTCATCGCTACTATGACTCGTTGTGGTCGAGTTTCTTCCTGGTCCATGGTTGTTTTTGCTTTTGGTTTTGGGTTATATGGCCTTGATGAGTGTAATATGTTTTAGTTTTATAGCGTTATGTCATTGTCACTTGTACATATTAAAAATAAAATATCTCATTTTTTCTTATAGTTTTAGATAATATAAAGTGAAACATGAATCATAAATTTTTTCTAGTCATTTCTGGATAAGGATGAGAAAGAGACTCATGAGTTTGTTGTTGATGATAAGTTTTGACATGTCACAAAACGATGATGACATAGATTTTTTTTGTTGTTGTTACAAAGAAGTCCTTGTTTTATGAGATCATTTGCACAAATAGCCCTCAACTCTCACTTTTAAGGATCTAGCCACCATATAAATAAAGAGACTGAGTCAAGCCGAACATCAAGAGGGCTCGGTTTGACTCAATGGTGTATACTAAACTCGAACTCGACATGAAAGCTTGAAGAAGTTTCTTGACTAGACTTGTTAAAATTAATAATACACATCACTTTTATATAACACATCATGTTATAGATTAATATAACTAATATATGGTTTTATTTTGTGTTTTGTATATATTATTGGACGGGATTGTACGAGTAGCTGAGCCCAAGAAGAGTTGCTGAGCCCAAGAAGAGGTGCTAAGTTGCTGAGCCCAAAAGGATCGCTGTCAAGCCCATAGTCAAGCCCATTAGCCCAGTTTTTAAACGAAGTTGTTGGCTCTGCTTGTTGATCACGAGGATTGCCAGCGTGTACTGTCACACCACGACAAAGGCGGAAACACGTGGCGCGACGGTTCAAAAGCATAAAGTCAAGGTTATTGCTAAACACAAGTAATTTAAGAAAATGGGTCATTTATTATGACGTCAAATCTGTTTCAAATATTACACAAAAGTTAATTGTTTTTGAAATAAACATAGAGGTTTCTCATATATATCCCAAATGCCTTGGGAAATAAAGGTGAAACCCCACAAAAGTTCGACGTCGCATTGGAGATTCCCCGACCCTGCTTGCCTGATCTTTCATCATCTAGTTACCTGAAAGATATGTTTAAAAAGTTTCGTCAATATAAATATATTGGTGAGTTCACAGGTTTTCAGTTTCTAAAACTTGAATACTTGGGAATACCATGTTATGACAATATATAGGAGTTGCAAATTCCTATAAATCTACTTGAGACTATAATCAAACCAAGACGTAAATAAATAAAATGCCCCGCTCCAAGTCGTTACTCGGTTTCCCACGACTTAAGTTCAGAATATTTGCACCCCAGGCATAACCTAATGCACAATCGACGCTATCGATTAGGGGTGGGCCTTGTCAGGCACCAATAGTACTATTCGAATATTCCTCCGGTTTCAATTTCCCTGAACAAATGATTATAGAGGCGAGGACTCAACCCCGAGTGGCGGTCACACCTCAAGTATTAAATCCGTCAAACATTATCCCTAACATATCTTTCCCCCGGAAAAACGTAAAAATAGTTTAAAATGGGGCCGTGAAACTCACCTGAAACTGCGTCTGGCTCAAAAGGGTGAATAGCAAGGGGTGGTCTCGCACCTACAAACGTCCTAGACGTATAAGTCACTATTCCTATAGTGCATGTGCCTTGGCAAGTTGTACACCCAACTCCCGACCACAAGTTGTTCCAAATCCCGTTTAATTAAGCGTGTATCCTAGGTTGTGTTGGCGTTACATTACCCTTTGTGTTACAAGTTATATATTACTCTTGTTAATATTTCCATAACTTGTATCTTATTATCATCGACTCGACTTCACTTAACATATAATTATTTTCCCATTTAAATAATTATACTTAAGATCGCATCGCTCGATATAATATATATTTCAATCCTCGACCCGACTCACTTTGCCACACATTTGTTTTTCCCATTTAAACAAATATGCTAAGATCTTGTCGTTCGATCGTATATTCTTAACGTCCGATTCAACTCACCACACCGTATATTTATTTTCCCATTCAAATAAATATACTAGGATTTCGTTGGTACGACATACACATACATATATCCTTGTCTTCTCGTCGCGGCTTTCCTTCCCGCATATCTACTTTCCCATTAAGTAGATATACTAGAATCTTGCCGAGACGAGCGTACAAATATATATAAATGTGTAATTTTTCTTGTTAAGTATATACGTTTGTTTTAACGTCTTATTCGCTTGTGTCATGTGTTTCTCCCACGAATTAATCCTCCAACACTTAGGAAAGTGTTTATTTGTTTTCACCCATAATGTATATATATTTTACTTCTTAAAATATATATTTTTCTTATCTTGCCGCAATGGCATTTTTCTCATGTTTGTCCGTGTACGGTTCGTTAACGCGTTTTAGTTCGATATCTTAACTTGATTAGTTAATTTTTCTAAGTTTTTTCCCAACATGTATTTTATAGAAATATTTATCCATATTTCTTCCTATTTTCACATGTTACTTGGATGGTTACAATACTTATGTATTTTTAACCCCACTTGTCAACTTAACTACAAAAATGTTTCCAACACTTTTATATTCCCATTTATATAAAAGTATTCATTTTTGTATAAGTTTCCCAAGTTTGTTTAATATTTTTATAAAATCTCTATTTTATAAAAATCCTTATGTTAAAACCCTTTATATTTTTATAACTTTCAAAAATACACTTTTATACAAGATACCCAAGTATTTTTACTAGTATTTACAAAAATCATCCTTAGACTTTAATACTTACATTTTTGACACCAAACTTTCCATACTTGTATTTTTGGATTAATAGTTTCTAAAATGTTCATTTTAGTCCCTTAACTTTCAAAGTTACAACTTTAGTCCCTTAACTTACAAATGTTGCATTTTTCCACTCTAACTTCCAAAGTTAGCATTTTTCACTCAAAATAGTTAACTTTGAAGATTCAACTTTTTATTGGTAAGTTATTTTTGTATCAAAACACTTATGTTAGTCATATATTCCATATGAAAGACTAATTATATGTGTGTTTTATGTATTTGTCCATTTCCTCAAAATATCATTCATCCAAGTGAGTTAACTTTAATTTTCCATCTTATTCATTTATGAACTTCTAACATGTTTTACCACATATTATAACTTAAATGATCATAATAAGATGAATTAAAGTTAGTTTTAACATATTCAAGTTCACTTCAAAATCTTAACCAAAACATCATCCTACTTAGTCTTACATGTAAAATTTATATATTTTCAAGACTAATACATCATCATCAACAAATCCATGGTTTATTTTCATATCTTTAATCTTCCATTTTACACATGAAAACCTATTAAAGATTATGTTCAAAACCATTTTTAAACCCTTCATGTACAACTTGCTACTAGGAACACATACATGAATAATAACAATCAAAAACAAGATTAAGAAGCTTACTACTAGCACAAGGCTAGGGAAGACAAAAACCTTGGATTTGAGAGGGGTTTAGTGTGTTCTTCCTTGTGGTTTAGCTCCAAGCTCTTGAAACACACAAAAGGGGTTTGGATGATGGATGATTTTAAGTATTTTGGAGATGTAGAAACTTGAATGGCAAGTGCGTATCCCAATTACCTCCGAAATCGATCGCGCATGCCCGTAACATATCTTCCAAGGTCTGGATGGTTCGTTCACTTTGACCATCCGTTTGGGGGTGATACGCGGTACTCATGTCGAGGCGAGTACCGAGGGCTTCATTTAAACTTTCCCAAAATCTGGAAGTGAAACGACTATCCCGATCGGAGATGATAGATACAGGTACACCGTGTTTAGATACCACTTCCTTAATGTACAAACGGGTCAGTTTCTCCAACCTGTCCGTTTCGCGAATCGGGAGGAAGTGTGCAGATTTCGTCAATCGATCTACGATTACCCAGATCATGTCATGGCCGCTTGTTGTCTTAGGTAACTTGGTAATGAAATCCATGGTGATTCGTTCCCATTTCCATTCCGGTATTTCCGGTTGCTGGAGCAAACCGGAAGGTCTCTGGTGCTCAGCCTTGACCTTTGCGCAAGTCAAACATCGCGCAACATAGGCTGCTATATCCCTTTTGAAATTCGGCCACCAATAAAGTTCCTTCAGATCGTGGAACATCTTGTCTGCACCCGGGTGAACCGAATATCTAGAACTGTGAGCTTCGGCCAATACTAGCTCACGCAATCCACCATATACTGGAACCCAAATTCTATTCATGAAATACAATGTCTGGTCCGCTTTTGGCTCCAGTGAATCAACCATCTTTCGTAACCTTTCACCTTTGACATTCTCGGGTTTGAGGGCGTTAACTTGGGCTTCACGAATTCGTTCGGTCATGTTTGTGTGGATAGTCAATCCTAAAGCTCGAACACGCAATGGTTTAACCCGTTCCTTGCGACTCAAGGCGTCGGCTACGACGTTCGCCTTACCGGGATGGTACTTTATCTCACAATCGTAATCGTTTAATAATTCAACCCATCGCCGTTGTCGCATATTCAAATCTTTCTGATCAAAGATGTGTTGCAAACTCTTGTGATCAGTGAAAATCGTGCACTTGGTTCCGTACAAATAGTGCCTCCATATCTTGAGAGCGAACACCACTGCACCTAATTCCAAATCGTGTGTAGTGTAGTTCTTCTCATGGATTTTCAGTTGCCTGGAAGCATATGCTATTACTTTTTCTCGCTGCATCAATACACAACCCAAACCTTGATGCGAGGCATCGCAGTAAACCACAAAATCTTCCGTACCGTCTGGAAGTGACAGTATCGGAGCGCCACATAACTTGTCTTTTAACAATTGGAATGCTGCCTCTTGCTTTTCCGTCCACTCAAATTTCTTGTCCTTCTGGGTTAGCATGGTTAAAGCTTGCGCTATCTTTGAAAAGTTCTCGATGAACCTTCTGTAATAACCCGCGAGGCCTAGAAATTGTCGTACTTCGGTAGGGGTTCGAAGTGCTTCCCAATTTTTAATTGCCTCGATCTTGGCGGGATCAACGTGTATGCCCTTCTCGTTCACCACATGGCCTAAAAAGTGAACTTCCCGAATCCAAAAGTCACATTTTGAGAATTTAGCATAGAGCTTCTCTTTGCGTAATACTTCAAGAATTAACCGAAGGTGATTCTCGTGGTCTTCTTTCGTGCGTGAATAGATCAAAATATCGTCAATGAAGACAATGACGAATTTGTCCAGGTATGGCTTACACACGCGGTTCATTAGGTCCATGAAAACCGCTGGTGCGTTGGTCAAGCCGAACGGCATTACCAAAAATTCATAGTGTCCATACCGGGTTCTGAAGGCTGTTTTTGGTATATCTTCTTCTTGTATACGCAACTGGTGGTAGCCTGACCTCAAATCGATCTTGGAGTAATAGCTGGAACCTTGGAGCTGATCAAATAAATCGTCGATCCTGGGGAGAGGATAGCGGTTCTTGATGGTTAGCTTGTTCAGCTCTCGATAGTCGATGCACATGCGAAATGTGCCATCCTTCTTCTTCACAAATAAGACGGGAGCTCCCCAAGGTGAGAAACTCGGTCTTATAAAACCTTTGTCCAATAATTCTTGTAGCTGGCTGGACAGTTCCTGCATCTCAGATGGAGCTAGGCGGTATGGCGATCGTGCCACAGGAGCTGCTCCGGGAACGAGGTCGATGCGGAACTCGACTTGTCGAGGTGGCGGCAACCCCGGCAAATCTTCTGGAAACACATCCGGAAAATCCCTGGCGACTGGAATGTCTTCCAACTTTCGCTCGTCGGCCTTCTTGTCCACTACGTGTGCCAAGAATGCGACAAGCCCTTTTCTCAGACACTTACGAGCCTTCATGCTCGAAATAATCCTTAATGGCGTCCCGTGTCTTTCCCCTTGAATTGAGAGAGTTTCACCGCTTGCGAGGGGAACTTGAATAACCTTATCGTTGCAAACCACAATGGCACGGTGCGCGGACAACCAGTCCATGCCAACAACGATGTCGAAACTTCCCAATACAACCGGTAATAGATCAATCCCAAACTCGTGCCCACAGAGTTCTAACTTACAATCTCTTGCTACCTCTCTCGTTTCAATAGTTTTACCATTAGCCAGTTCTATAGAGTAGGGTGTAACTAGTTTGCTAGTTTTTAAACCAAGTAGTCTTTTAAACTCAATGGATACGAAGCTAAAGTCAGCACCGGTATCAAATAATACAGAGGCATAATGACCATTTAGAGGAAACGTACCAGTGACCACATTGGGGTCTTGCCGTGCGTCACCGGCTCCAATCACGAATGCCCGGCCGCGGGCCTGATTGTTGACTTTGGGGCAATCTTTCTTCCAATGGTCCAATGACCCGCATGCAAAACAGGGTCTGGCCCCTCCGTTCTTTGGTGCTCCAGATCGGCACTCTTCAGTCTTGTGCCCGGTGCGGTGGCACTTCCCGCAAGTTAATCCATTGTTTCTCCCCTGGTTTCCCTGTTTGTTACCGTTACCACGTCCCGTGGCGGCATACCCCTTTCCTTTCTTGTTCGAGCTACCCGACGCTCGATCCCTTTTTCCCTCATCCCTCTTTCTCTTCCCAAACCTCTGCCTGTTATCCTGATCATTAGTTACAACAGCTGCACTTGATCCCTGGTTCTTGGCCTCAACACTACTTGCTTCAGAAATTTTTAATCCGGAAACTTGGCGGATTAGTGTACCCATGCGTATGGCATCTTCGGTGAGACTGAGCGCAAGATCAATAGCCGCGCGCATGGTCGTATGTAAAGAGCCGTGTGTATGTATGTAGAGATAGGTGGTTTCTTGCAATCTTGGTTAAATCTTTATAAGGCATCATGATCCTACATCCAAGACCCATCACATACATGCATACTCTAATGTAATGATGTTTTAGAGTTGGTCTTGGACTCTTATGGCCTAATGGCCGAAAATTCCTTCAAGGGGGACAAGGATAGGTTGCTTTTGTACTTAATGTTCACTTACACCTTTTCTTCCACTTTTGTCTTATGCATAAAGCATGCTTTACTTAGGCTTAGGTGATTATTATTACAACTTGTGTGGACACATTTCCTTGGCCTTTAGGCCGGCCCCCAAGTGGTTTATGTGGGGTCCACAACTTCAAATAAATACCCATTGTTTGTTAAGTTAAATCCCCCGTCGTTCGGGTGTCGTTCGGGTATCTTTCGGGTTTTGATCACGCGTTATCCGGACATTAAATATACCTTTAATAACCCTTAAATATAGTCTATTTTAAGCGTTGATTGGTTATTTAGGCCTTTGCCGGGTGAAATTATGAGTTATACGCGTATCGGGTGCGATACGCGCATTTTATTCGTTACCGGGAGATTTGTACAAGACGTTTTCATTTATGGTTTTGGAGTTCCAAAACTCATTATATCTTATGAAAATACCCTTTATTTTATATCCTGGGTGTCCGGGACCCGTTTCGTTTATTTAATTATTACCGGGTAATTGCCAACGTCCATACCGGATAGCTTATTCGCACATGATCCAATCATGCTTTACCATTAAACGTATGCATTCCTATGCACTATTTGGAAATTGCTATCTCCTAAGGCCTTGATAATTAAATCACACATAATTGCATTTAATTACGTTAATCATATATTAATTAATTGTACGGAATTACCTTATTTTTGCCGGTTGTTACATGTACATTTTAGACGATCCAGATCATTCTGAGTTGTGTTTTCTCATCATTGATCAACGGTCGTGGTTGGTTCGTATGTGTTTGTTACCGAGCCTATCTGACATCTATATAAAGGAGTTTACGAAGCTCGTTATCAGTTTTGACGAGTCGTTCACTTTCACTTGAGTTTCTCTCTTTAGTTCCCTTTCAGATTTAGGGTTTTGTGAGATCATCAGTCAATGATCTTTACTTTCTTTTCATCTGAGATCATCTGTTAATGATCTCAGTTTAGTGTATTGGTTATAGATCATCTGTTAATGATCTGAGATAGTATTTTTGGTTTGATTCTTTGTTTGGTCAAATCTTTTGTATTTTGTTTTTTGTTCATTTAATCTTTCGTCAATAAAGATTTTTGTTCTTCATTCTTGTGATTACCATATTTTGACATGGTATCAGAGCTGTAAGGCTCAGATTTGTTCGTCTTCCGCTCATTATTAGGGTTTCTTGTGCTGAGATTTAGAGATTGGGGTTGATCTGCTTCATAGCTTGAGATCTTCGACAAAAAAGGAAGGTTGTTATTCTTGCAATCTAGATCTGAAGTTCATCATCAGATCTAGGTTTTGGAGGCTTAAAGGATCTATCTCGGATTCTCTGGGAAAGCTTATTTTCTGCTCTCTGGCTCGTAACCCTAAGTGAAGGTTACGAGTTACGAGTTTATTTTGGCGAAACCCTAACTTGGGTCCTTCTGGTGAGATTGTTCTATAACTCTTGTTTTGTTTAAGTTGTGAGTCTAGGAGCATTGACCGGGTTAGGGGGACCGGTATTGGCTCACCTATTTGAGTGTCCTAGTTGAGATTGTGTTATCAGTCAGTTGTGAGTATTTGAGTGTGCATAGGTAGATACAGACTCCCTTGTTAAGACATGTCCAGGCACCCTTGAGTGATGAACCTGGAATCTTGACACTGACAGGGCTTCGTCTGTTGCATACTTGAATATTTTTCAATTTGATTGTGTATATGCAATCTTGACTATTACTTGCTTAGTTGTCTGATTAATTGGTAATTGTTGTCAATATGTCTGATATCGATGATAATGATAATAATGATAATGTGCATAGTAGCAGCTCTAGTGAGGGTAGAGAGAGACTTGGAGGAGTTACTTTAATTAGTAAACTTGATTCAAGTGATCCTCTCTATCTCCACCCAAGTGATTATGCTAATCTTACTATCATTAGTGTTAAGCTTAAGGGCACTGAAAATTACACTATTTGGTCTAATGCTATGATTCTTGCTTTACAAGTTAAGAACAAATTGGGTTTCATTAATGGTGATTGCATTAGATCTGTGGATGATTCTGTGTTAGGTAGACAATGGGATCGTTGTAATTCTGTTGTTCTTACTTGGATTTTAAATTCCATTTCTGAGGAATTATATATGGGTCAGGTCTACTCTAAACTTGCATCTGATGTTTGGAAAGATTTAAAAGATACTTACAATAAAATTGATGGGTCAGTCATATTTGATACTTATCAAAAGATAAATCATTTTAATCAAAATGGTATGACTGTTGCTGAGTATTATCACAAATTGCATATTATGTGGCAATACTTGGATCAAATCTTGCATATCCCTGCCTGTACTTGTGATGCATCAAAACAATTTAATGACTTCAGTCATTTGATTAAATTGATGCAGTTTCTTATGGGGTTGGATAATGTCTATAGTGGTGTGAGGTCTAACCTGTTGATAAGGGATCCTTTACCTACAGTAAAGGAGGCCTTTGCAATTGTGTCAAGAGAAGAATCACATAGAAATTCTAATGTGACTGTGTCTAAAGAACAGGGTCCTACAGTTGGTTTTTTTGCCAAAACTAATCAAAACATTGAGTCTAGGAAAAAGAATGCTAGAATTAGTAATCAAAATCCTAACCTTAAGTGTTCACACTGTGATAAAGTTGGGCACACTGTGGACAAATGTTTTGAAATAATAGGGTATCCTCCATGGATGAAAAATAAGATAGCACAGAATAAAAGGAACATTATAAGTAACAATGTTACTAGTGGTCCTTCTCTTGACACTGGAACTAAAACTACTGTGAGTACTCTTACTTCTGATCAGGTTTCACAGTTGCTTAGTTTGTTGAACAAGAAGAGTGAAGAAGGTACAACTAGCTGCAATTCTGCAGGTAGGTCTTGTAACTTTTTCTGCTCTGCTAGCAACACTAAACCTGTGTTTTCTTTTTCGAATGTTCATGCATTATTTAGAAGTTTAGGGTGGATAACTGACTCTGGTGCTAATCAGCACATGGTCATGAATGATGAATTTGTAATAAATAAAATTGATGTAAGTGATTTAAACATTAGTGTTAATCATCCTAATGGTACTAGTGCTAAGGTTACTGTTATAGGAGATGTCAAACTCACTGATGAAGTCACTTTGTATGATGTCTTTGTTGTTCCAAATTATTGTGTGAACTTAATGTCTGTTCATAAACTTGCTAAAGATAGCAAGTTAGATGTTTTATTTAATGAGACAAACTGTTATATACAGGATTCTTTAACCAAGAGAGTCCTGGTGACTGGTAGTCAAGTAGATGGTTTGTACTTCTGTGGTGAGTCTTCTGTGTTCACTGGAATGTGTTGTAGTAGTTTTGAAATGAAAAATCTATGGCATGCTAGGCTAGGACATCCATCTAACATTGTGTTAAAAGTGTTAAAAGATGACATTAAAATGAATGTTGTGACAAATAATGATCATGAAGTGTGTGATGTCTGTCATAAGTCAAAACAGCATAGAGAACCCTTTCCCATTAGTGACCATAAAACTACTAGCTTAGGTGAGTTAGTTCACTTAGATGTTTGGGGACCATATAGAGTAAAAAGCAGGGAAGGGTTCAGGTATTTCTTGACTATTGTTGATGACTATACCAGGTCAGTTTGGGTGTATCTGATGAGGTTCAAGGATGAGGTTTTTGATAACATTTTACATTTTCTAGCTGTTGTTAATAATCAGTTTAAAAGAAATGTTAAAATTTTTCGAAGTGACAATGGAACTGAGTTTGTCAACTCAAAAATGAGAGACTTGTTAAATAAAACAGGAATCTTACATCAAACCTCATGTGTATATACACCCCAACAAAATGGTATTGTTGAACGAAAACATAGACATTTGTTAAATGTTGCAAGAGCTTTGTTGTTTCAAAGCAATTTACCTTTGTCATTTTGGCCTGAGTGTATTCTAACTGCTGTTTATCTAATAAACAGGACTCCCTCATCTGTGTTAAATGGTAGGTCACCTTATGAAATGATGTATGGATTTAAGCCCTCTTATAACTTTCTTAGGGTCTTTGGTTGCTTGTGTTATTGTACTGTTTTAGACAACTCTGATAAATTTGATGTTCATGCTAATAAATGTGTGTTAATTGGATATTCAAATGAAAAGAAAGGATATAAGTTGTGGAATCTTGATTTAAAACAAATTGTGTTTTCTAGAGATGTAAGATTCTATGAGTCAATCTTTCCATTTAAAGAGTCAAAAGTGTTAAAAACATGTGATTCTAATGATTATCAAAATATAAATCAGTCAATTTTTTTTGATTTGTTTGAAACAAATAACAACACAAGTAGTCATGATCCTGATGGTCCCGATGATGAACAGAGGGCTAATATAGAGTCTGATCGTCACTGGTCTCAGCAACCGGTTAACAACACTGAATCTTGTCCTGGTAAGGCTGGAACACAGCAACCGGATGATTCAGGAGTTAACAGAGGTGGGGCTGAGGGTGAAAGGTCAGAACATGATAATTATGATGACTCTGAGGGACAATCATCATCAGCTGGTCATCCTACTGTTGTTAGAAGGTCCACTAGGAATGTTAATTTTCCTAAAAAAACTAAATGATTACATAGTTGAAGGGAGGGTTAAATACGGCCTTGAAAAGGTTGTTAATTATTCACATCTTTCTTGTGAAAATTTTTGTTTTACTTCTACACTAAATAAAACTAGTGAACCCAACTTCTATTATGAAGCATGTAAAGATAAAAACTGGGTTCATGCTATGAATGAAGAAATAGAAGCGTTAAACAGAAATAATACTTGGGAAATTGTAGAGTTACCTAAGAATAGAAAAGCTATAGGATGTAAGTGGATTTATAAAATAAAGTATAAATCTAGTGGAGAAATTGATAGATACAAAGCTAGGTTGGTAGCAAAAGGGTATAGTCAAAGAGAAGGGTTAGACTTTGATGAAACCTTCTCTCCTGTGGTTAAAATGATCACTGTGAGGTGTGTCTTAACCATTGCTGTCCAAAATAGTTGGTCTTTGTTTCAATTAGACATCAATAATGCTTTTTTATATGGTGACTTGTTTGAGGATGTTTATATGAAGTTACCCGAAGGGTATTTTTCAAAAGATGATAATCGAGTGTGCAAGCTTAAAAAGTCCCTTTATGGACTCAAGCAAGCTCCTCGCATGTGGAATGCAAAGTTAATTAGTGTGTTATTAGAACTTGGCTTTGTACAAAGCAAATGTGATCACTCTATGTTTGTTATGTCTTCTAAAGACATTTTATGTGTGTTACTTGTATATGTTGATGACATAATCTTAACTGGTAATAATGTTGAGTTTATAGATCATGTCAAAACATATTTTAAATCCAAGTTTTTAATTAAGGATTTAGGTTCCCTAAAGTATTTTCTAGGAATCGAGGTGTTAAAAACTGATGTTGGTTTGTGTTTAAGTCAAAGGAAATATTGCATCGAACTACTTGCTGAATATGGGTTAACAGGCTGCAAACCTGTAAAATGTCCAATTGAACCTAACCATGTGATCACTAACTTGTGCAAACAAGAAAGTGAACCATTGGTGGACATTACTGGTTATCAAAGGCTTGTGGGTAAATTAATTTATCTATCCCATACTCGGCCAGACATCACTTATTCAGTGCATGTGTTAAGTCAGTTCATGCACAAACCAACTAAAGCCCACCTAATGATTGCTATGAGAGTACTTAGGTACCTTAAACTTGCTCCTGGTAAAGGAATACACATTTCTAAAGGATCTGATCTGAATCTATGTGCATATGCCGATTCGGATTGGGCCAAGTGTGTTGAAACCAGGAAGTCGGTTACAGGGTACTGCATTTTTTTAGGGAAGTCTCTTATAGCTTGGAAAAGTAAAAAGCAAACCACTATAGCTCGATCCACAGCAGAAGCTGAGTATCGTTCTATGTGTACTGCGACATGCGAGATAATATGGTTGATTAATTTGTTGGCTGAGTTACACGTTAAGGTTAGTTTACCTGTTAAATTATTTGGGGATAATTCAGCAGCTATTGCAATTGCAGCCAATCCAGTTTTTTACGACAAAACAAAACATTTCGAAATAGACTTATATTTTTTACGTGATCAAATTACCAAAGGGTGTGTTCAAACTGAGAAAATATCAACGGAAAAACAGATTTCTGACATTTTTACAAAAGGATTAGGTATTTCTCAACATGAACAAATTTGTGATTGGTTACATATGATAGATGTGTTTGGTTATAAAAGTGAGGGGGGGTGTTAAAATTAATAATACACATCACTTTTATATAACACATCATGTTATAGATTAATATAACTAATATATGGTTTTATTTTGTGTTTTGTATATATTATTGGACTGGATTGTACGAGTAGCTGAGCCCAAGAAGAGTTGCTGAGCCCAAGAAGAGGTGCTAAGTTGCTGAGCCCAAAAGGATCGCTGTCAAGCCCATAGTCAAGCCCATTAGCCCAGTTTTTAAACGAAGTTGTTGGCTCTGCTTGTTGATCACGAGGATTGCCAGCGTGTACATTTTAGACGATCCAGATCATTCTGAGTTGTGTTTTCTCATCATTGATCAACGGTCGTGGTTGGTTCGTATGTGTTTGTTACCGAGCCTATCTGACATCTATATAAAGGAGTTTACGAAGCTCGTTATCAGTTTTGACGAGTCGTTCACTTTCACTTGAGTTTCTCTCTTTAGTTCCCTTTCAGATTTAGGGTTTTGTGAGATCATCAGTCAATGATCTTTACTTTCTTTTCATCTGAGATCATCTGTTAATGATCTCAGTTTAGTGTATTGGTTATAGATCATCTGTTAATGATCTGAGATAGTATTTTTGGTTTGATTCTTTGTTTGGTCAAATCTTTTGTATTTTGTTTTTTGTTCATTTAATCTTTCGTCAATAAAGATTTCTGTTCTTCATTCTTGTGATTACCATATTTTGACAAGACTCTTGTAAGTTTGGTTCAATAAAGATGTTTGCTTAACACAAGAAGGCACCAGTCCAGCACGAGTTGTGTTTTACCTCATCTCATTTGTTAAAAAGCCCAAAAGATTTTACTATTTCCCCTACATTAAGATAAAGCAAAATTACTTTATGTTCGCGTGCTGAGATGAAATGCAGATAGTTTATGGACGAGCCTGCACTATTTGAGGCCGATGTCCTTGGGAGCACAAATCTGCTCCTTCCCTATCGCTGACATCACACTCACCACCAGGCCCCTTTCCCTCTGCAAATCCATCCTTGATCTGCATCCATAAAAATGTATATTGAGGAGTTTAGATCCTGAAGGCCGAGGCGCAAGGTTCACCTTATTTTGTGTACAGCCAAAAGTTGCATTTCTCTCGTCTCTTTTGCATAACAGCCTTTTAATCAAGTAAACCATTTACAATATCTTCATCGGAACAGTCATTTTTTCATACCAGCCATTCCATATTTGACAAATTTTGACCCACATATACATGAAGCGCTGGCTTAGACCCTGAGGTGAACTTTTTAAAACTAAGAGCATGATGAAGCTGAATGGCATGATATGCCTGTATCAAAGAGAGGGTCATAAGTTGGGAGCTTTAGATCATCCTTGGGGTAGCCATTTTCAGTCGGCAATCTCACCTGCATAAGTTGTTTATGATCAAAACTCAAAACAACATTTCGTAAGTAATTTATCAAGGCTGGACATGAGAAAACATACAAATTCATCCTCAGTAATATCAATTATCTGGTAGTCATTACGGCTGACATGCGGAACCTGCAAATCAGATAAACAAAAAGGATGACTTAGTTCCATATATTAAATTTAAAATCAGAAAAAAGAATGGGTCATTCATTTATATGGCAAATAGCTAAAGGTGAGCGCTAATGTCCCACTAGGGGCGAGTTGGTGCCAGAGAAATCCATACCGGGATGAAACTAGTGATCCACGATCATAAGCAGGATGGAATACCCACCCAGATGACAGTCATGACTCATGACACTAAGTAAGCTTCATCTTTGATCCTAAAATTGTTTCCATAGCTACCCATACCATCCAAAAATACGAAGTCAACGCAACAGATTCAGATGACACTAAGTAGTGTACTAATGTTGTAACTTTTATGTAACTTATCTTAGTATGAGATATACTTCAAAGTTCAAACCAACCTATTGCTCATAAATTAGTATGAAATTTCCATACCTAATAACACATGTAAGTAAAAAAAGAATGCAGCTTTTCATCATTCGACATCTTGAATCATGATTAAAGAGAATAAAATGCTTACTAGATTCCGTATTGAATATGAGGATGTTCATATGAGAAAGGACACAACTTATACCATATCTATAGTCAAAAGTCTAAACAAAGTTAAAATTAAAATATTGTATTTCTAATAAAAAAAATCTGCAATCATATTAATACTGTAAAAGAAGAGTGTTACAATGTTTTTCCATTTTGCTCTTGTACATGATCCATCCAGCTACTTCCAGGAACCTTGACCAGACCCTTTTCATGTATACTCATTCTTAATCTCTTAGCATCATCCCACCGACCGGCACCCGCGTATATATTAGCAAGAAGTGAACCATAACCGCTGCTATCGGCTTCCAACTCAAAGCAATGTTTGGCTGCAATTTCCCCCAACTCAACATTATTATGTGTACTACAAGCAAGAAGCAATGCACCCCAAACACCAGCATGGGGTTGCATCGACATGCCCTTTATCAAGTTGTGGGCTTCCTCCAGTCGCCCGGCCCGACCCAAAACTTCAACCATGAGACTATAGTGGTCAGGCGTGGGCACAAGTCCATATCTTTTCATGGAGTTGAAGCAATGGTAACTTTCTTCGACCAAACCAACGTGACTTAATGCGGTTAATAGTCCTGAAAATGTGACTAAATTAGGACGGATTTTGGACTCCATCATTTCGTCAAACAGTTTGATAGCAATCTGTTCTTTCCCGTTAATGGCGCAGCCCAAGATCATGGCTGTATAAGCAACGACATCTTTCTTGTACAACTTGTGAAATAACTCAAAAGCTTTATCAATGGAACCACATTTTGCATATAAGTCGATTACGGCAGTACGTAAGTGGTCATCCATTGTAATGCCCATTTGCCTCATGTAAACCTCATGAATCCATGATCCAAAACTTAAGTCTCCGAGTTGGGAACACGCGGATAGCACAGTAGCTAACGTCATTTTATCTGGTTGAATGTTCACATTCGGTTGGAGCATCTCATCAAACAGTCGAAGCGCTTCATTTGGTCGACTGTTTTTAGCATAGCATGCGATCATAGCAGTATATAACAAACAATCCTTCCTACCTATCTCATCAAACAGCGCACGTGCGGACACAACATCCCCACATTTTGCGTATCCACCAATCATCGTAATGCAAGAAATAGTATTTCTTCCCGGCATTAAATCATAAAACTTCCGCGCTAAATCCACTTTTCCACTCTCAACATAACCACTAACCACCGCATTCCACGAAATCTGATTCCTCTCCGGCATTTCCTCAAACAACCGTAACGCCTTCTCCATATCCCCAACTCTCGCATACCCCGAAACCATCGAGTTCCAAGAAACCACATCCTTATCTGCCATACGACTAAAAAAACCTTCCGCCATCTCCAAATCCCCTAATCTCAAATACCCATCAATCATAGAGTTCCACGACACCACATTTCTCTCAGACATTTCATCAAACACCTTACGTGCATTCCCCATATCACCAACTTTCATATAAAACCCAACCAAAGAAGTCTCCACATAAACATCCCCACAAAACCCATATCTAAAAACTTGGCCATGAATCATAACCCCACCATTTCCATCACTAACTCTCCCACATGCTTTTAAAACAGATGCAACTGTAAATGTGGAAGGTGAAAGTCCTGATCTTTGTAACCCTGAATACAAATCAAGTGCTTCTTGAAAATTATTATGTTTGCAGAGATACCGTATGACTGATGTTGATGAATCTACATCTAGGTGTTTTGTATGATAGAGGATTAATTGAAGGTAGTGACTAATGGGTTGAGAGTAAGTGGTTTGAGAGGTTATAAGATGGTAGATTATTAGTTTATTGAGGTGATTAAGGCCATGAATGAGTATTAATCCATGAAGTTGCTTCAATTGTTTGGTTGTTAGAGAGTGGTTGAACAAGGTAGTTATTTTTGGAACCATCATTTGTTAACGTTCTTCATGAATACAAAAGAAACTCCGTTCAATATAAAATGTGACAGCCAACGAGCTTATAGCTCAGCGGCGTCCAGGTAAAGATCATGAAGAGTTTTTTTTTTTGCCAAAATAGTACGTTTTCTAAAATACTTTGTCTTTAGTAGATGTGAGCTGAAGTTTTTGAAATTTGGAAGACCCGCAATCTTAGATTGCGGGAGTGAGGATGTGGCATGCCACCGTGGACGAGCAACGATGGACGACGACTGACTGGGATTGCAATGTTTGTCTCGCTGCTGACTAGGCATTCCCGCAATCTCAGATTGCGGGAGTTGGATAAACCGCACTCTCGTTGCAGCCAAAACATCGTTCGACTTATCTGTTCGAAGATGATGTTGGTCATGCCACAGAGCTTGATATTAGGCGGGCGACCAGGCATTATTTACTAGCATTAAAAAAAATCCGTTAAACCCCAATGTTGAAGAGATTGTTAGAATGGCAGGCTTTGGTGGGGTTCTTGATGTTGGATACCTACTTTATGACCGTGGTTTGATAACCGCATTGGTAGAAAGATGGCGTCCAGAAACTCACACGTTTCACCTATCGTTTGGTGAAACGACGGTGACTTTAGAGGACGTGAACGTGCTCTTGGGATAGTGAGTCAACGGTCCACCATTAGCAGGATCAGAGGAAAAATGGTTTGCAAACGTTCATAGCGAGTATGTGCAGTCATAATATGACCGCAAAAATAGAATAGTGGGCGGGGAAGAAACGTCATTTCCTTCCGTGTATCCCGGTTATATGGAATGGTACTTAGAAAGAACCGTGGGATACATGACGAACCCAATGTCCATCCCGGTATCGCAATCGGGTTTCAGAGATGATGCTGGGATTGCCCAAGTGATGGTATATATATGAATTTTTTTTAAATATATATAAGTGTATATTTTAATGATAACTTTTTTAATATTTAAGTATTTGAATTTTATAGATGGAAGGATACACGTAGATTCACCAGGAAGTGTCCCAAATCATGAAGACTGTCCCTGCCGACTTTAGCTCCAATCTTGGGGTTATTCAAAGCACTGCCGAAACAGTGATGTCACAATTTGGTGTGGGTGATCGTTTGAACTACCCCTCACGGCTTCACGGTAGACCTGCTGCCTCGGTTGCAGACAGAAAATGAGGTCCGGGGCTTTTTGTGAGGCCCGGGATCGTGTCACGGACAGTCTCGTAACACCCGAACCAGCGACGGTGCTGTTATGTCTCCCAAGGACACCACGTTCGACGGTCCGATGCCGGTAAAGGCCGGCCCGGGAGACGGATACGGGGGCCCCAAAAGGGCCCCCTGGGCCAGTTTCTACACTACGATTTTTTTATATTTTCATCTGGAATTTTTTTAACAAAATTATTTGCAAGTCAAAAGTAGATACACAAAATGAGGTCCGGGGCTTTTTTAACATAATTATTTCCGAACGTGATGCTAAGTCCCGAGAACACTATGTACGTTTGTATGATGCTTCCCAGAAGTGGTACCACGTGGAGTCTCGTCTGCAACCCAATGATGACGGAGGGAACGATTATACGGTTGAGTACGGTAACAGAAGTTGCTCGTGTGCAAAGTAGCAAATAGAACGTAAGCCATGTTCGCATGCTATAGCGGTTTGCCATTTACGCCGTAAGAATATTCATGACATTGTTGATCCTCGATACCACACCTCCATGTATCGGTTGCAGTACAGCGGGCATTTTTACCCCCTCAGTCATAAAAGAGATTGGGACCAGGCAACATGGAGAATTCGTGGTAACCCGTCACAAGTTACCGTCAAACATGGGAGGTTGAAGCAAAGGCGGATACATAATGCGATGGATGTTACGCATGAAGACCAACCAAGAGCACGCCCTAAATGTAGCATTTGTAAGATGACTGGGCACAACAAAAAGAGTTGCCAATTCCGTCAACAGTGATTTCTTATGATCTGTTTTATCAATGCTAGTTTGTAGTGGTAGTACTATTTTGTGTTGCTTTGATATTGTATGTTATCGGTTAACCTTAGTACTCGTTTGTTACATTTGTGTCTTCCATTTCCATTTCATAAGTTTGCAATTCAACATAATACAATTTCATGCAGGATTAATACAAAAACCAGGACCACCACAACTAGGTAGATTACAATATCTATCACCGGCACCACATAGGGGTCGACCCACATTCCGAGCTGGTTGTTCACTTTGAACAACTCGAGTGGACAAAGCTTCCTGAGTGTTATAAGGGGGTGGGGGGTACACGTAATAGACTCGTGAGGAGGTATGAACCCCCCAGAGTGTTGTGGAATGACCCCCCCCCCCCAACATGGATGTGAATGAAATATCCCCTGAAAAACTAACACTCTCATCATCATCATAAAGCAGCCTTGATAACTCAGCATAGTCCACATCATCATACAAGGGAGTATCTGGAAGTGTTGACGGCCCTGCTTCGTCATTATCATCACGTGTTGACGGCCCTGCTTCGTCATAATCAACACGTCTCCGCTTCGCGAATTGAAGACATGAAGGATAATTCACGCGATCTCCTTCGCGAATTGAAGACAACACTGTGCTGGCAGTGTTTTGAATGTCTTTGAGTTCTGCAGCAGCGCTTGCCATATACCGAGCCGCTAGACGATGTATCTCGGTATACCCTTCCAGCTGCAATAATATTTAAAAAAACAAATATTAAAATAGTTTATCGCATTATAAAGTAATTCATAATTATTAAAGTGATATACAAACCAGTAGTGCGGTAATCGACCCATGATCTCGGGATCCGGTTTGTGGTACCGAATTAGTCATCGGGTTGGTGACGTATCCAACCGTATTTTCCAAATACCAAGTCATGTAATCTGGAGACACGGAAGGAACTATCGTCCGTTCCCCGTCCACCCTATTGGCTCTGCGATTATCCCAGGAAGAGATATAGTCGGCATGTTGATATGTCCAGTTTGTGCGTCTTCTCCCGGTACGCTTCATTTCATGCAATTTTTTGTGGACTTCAGGGGTAAGGGGAGGATCCTGAGGTCTCAATTGACAAAGCCCCGAACTGTCTAAGGACCCTCGATGGTGAATGGTATTCAACTACATGCATCTACACAATGTAAGACTCACAGCACCATGAATCCTCCCTGTCTTTGCAGTAATCCGGCAAAGACGCAAACGCTTCTTCATATGGTCGCCAAATAAACTTGTTCACAAAAAAAAAATATTATTATTAACACATGGTACGAATTTAACCAGTTACACAATGTAGATTAACTCTTACCGACTCCTCATGAAGATTTTGTAACTCTGAACGAATTTGGCGTAAGGAGTGTGGCGCGGTCTCCGTAAAGTCATGTCTCACATGCCAACTATAAATATAATTATAAAAACAATAATTAGTTAAATTAACAAGTTTTACTAAATATTATGTAGGCATTACAGAATACTTACAGGACACCAAATGGAACTCCAGCTGGGAACTGGGGTTTAATTCTGGGGGATAATACCCGGATTCTGGTCCAGGCCCACAGTTGTAACAAAAACATAGGACCTGCCACCGTGGTTGTGGTCCTTACTGCTGCTTTGCATAAGTTGCGATACAACCATGCTAACACAGCACTCCCCTAACTCAACCTCCCACATTGATGAAGATTCAACAAATGTGGTAAAAATGACAACGACACAAAACTTTGGCTTGTGTCGGGAAAGAGACAAATAGACAAAATAATTAAGATCACACATCGTGCGCGTTGTGTGATCTCGCCCTCATTGGCGTCAGCGGGTAATGGAGCCTTTATTTTTTCTACAATTATGCTGGATTCCAAAGTGTTTCCGCGGAAATTGCGGGGCTCACTTTCTACACCCAACATTTCTGCGACATACTCTACCCGTTCCGCATCATCTCTCATGCTGAATTCGGGTCCTGAGACCGCTGCACCATTAACCCGCAGACCCATTAGGACGTTAACGTCCTGTAACGTCACCGTGGCCTCACCAATTCTTAGGTGAAACGTGTGGGTCTCAGGACGCCATCTTTCAACAAGGGCAGATATTAGCCCCCGGTCAATTTTGCGGTATCCGCACTCAAGAACTCCACTAAAACCAGCGATCCGCACCAATTCTTGAATGCGTGGATCTAACGGATGCTCGCCAATCGCCCCCCCCCCCCCAAAATGGTTGGTCACCCAGTCTGCAATCCAATAAACCCTCTTCACCATTTCCTTCAAACAGCTTCGCATTACAATGTTGTGGTTGAGCCCAAAGAAGTGGATTATTGCAAGCACCGGGGTTTAGAGATGCCATATTAATTAGTAGGGTAAATTTAATAGGGTAAATGATATTAAAGTGGAAATGTATGTGTAGATGTTGGATTCCTAGACGTTTGATTTTTAACGTTCTATAACATACAATATCATTCATAACACCTATATATAATATCTATATCATCTATATCGAATTGCCAGTCAAAAAATACAAGCCCCGACTCCCGCAATCTTAGATTGCGGGACTGATGGTACAAAAGGTGGTACAACTCGTCCACGTCTGCCTTCATCTCGTGTGCAATGTCGTCCATGGTGCAATGTCGTCCACGGTGGCATGCCACATCCTCACTCCCGCAATCTAAGATTGCGGGTCTTCCAAATGCCAAAAATCGCGTCTGACATCTACCAAAGGCACAAACTATTTTGGAAAACATACTATTTTGGAAAAAAAACTCGTCATGAATTTACCCGGGTTTGAGTTTGATGGGTGGCGAGGATTTATGAATTTCATCTAGTTTCCGCGCATCAAGAGAGCAAGGGCTGGAAGAGGTCAAAAGGTTGACCTTGGCTCCATTACCCGGTGTCCCGGTAAGTTGATGTGACAATGTGACCTCAAGGAAAACAATATGTTCATTATCTTATTTGGTTACTGTTTTTCTTTTTACTACTTTGTGTTAATAATATTCATTCTTGGTAAACTCATGAGCTTTCAGTCAGTATCAGTTAGGTTTGTTATATTTGTATATACCAGCAGTTGATAAAAAAACGAAAGAGATAAAATCGATTACCAACACCAAATTTGTTTGAAAGGTATTAGTTTGATTTGGCACGATATGTACGGCAGCAGCATTCGTTATAGCTTATAATACCAAAAAGATACTTTATCGCGAATACAACTTCGTTTTTAGTGAAATTTATACTAAAACGTCAAGAAAAAGTAAAAACGAATATCAGTACCGATGTCGTTCAGGCTCCCTCCAACCAAATCAATCTACATGGACTCATGGGTTATAAGAAAGCACGAAGAGATGTGAGGAAAATGGGTGCGGGACATCGACTCTTTCACGCAGGAACTTTTAGGAGGTATCTCTCAAAGAGAGTTCCCCACCACCACTCAGTCTTGTGTGTTTTCGTTAAAATATAAAGCATTTCATGCTATTTGAATTAAATTTGTTACACATGAAAATGAAGTTATGATTATTGTAATTACATAACCTAGCATTCGACCCAAAGGGATAAAGTATGATGATAAAGTGTTTTCTCTCTATTTTATAGGTATATCATTGTAAACAAACCGAATAAACACAAACAATACCTTGTTCGGGTTCATTCGTTAATGAAATAAATGTGTTCATAACGATTTATGAACACTTGCAGAACAAGATTTTATGTGTGTATTCATTCACTAAGGAAATGAACTTGTTTACGAGAACAAATAAATTCGGAGAGCACAATGGAGGCTAGAGGTGGATGGCAGAGTGAGCAACACTGGAACTTGAAGCCCAAATCATGGAATGAAGATATATATATATATATATATATATATATATATATATATATATAGGTTTAGGATCATGTACAAAGGACATATTTCGTGAGAAGTGTGAGAAGGACTAAGAATTGACATGTAGACATCATGTTTTGGATTTAGGAATAATGTTTTAGGTTGTTTTAACTTGAAAAAACACCAAACACGACAATCTAAAACACAATACAATGTATTATAGTCATTAAATTTAAAAAAACAGCTAAACACACTACTTAACGCTTAAAACACACTGCTAATGTTCTTAGTATGGTGTTTTAAGTTTTAAGCCTAAAATACATTGTTTTCGGTTTTTAATTGTTATGTTTGGTGTTTGTATAGGCAAAACAATGCAAAACATCACGACTAAGTTCAAAAAATGATGCCTAACTATCAATTTTTAATCATTCTCACACTTCTCACAAAAAAAAAAAACACTTTGTACACGATCTCGACCCTATATATATATATATATATATATATATATATATATATATATATATATATATGTATATGCATATGTTTTTTTAAACATACCTTTAAACATTTAAACTTGTTTTAAACATATCTTTAAACATTTAAACTTGGATCTATTAAACACATCTTTTAAATTATAAAATAACCCAAAATCCCAAATACCAGTAACTCATAACAAGTTTAAAAGCCCATTACCCATTTAATGTAAATAAAAAAAAGCCCAAACATAGGCATATTTTTAACGACTCAGACATGATACGTAAATCCTCATGGACGCCTCTGGTGAATTCGATGTTATTCAAAAGTTAATATATGTCCGTTTATGTTTATTTCCGTTCATAAATGTTCATAAACACTTGTTTGTGTTCATCAATGTCCATTTGTGTTCGTGTGCGTTCATGAACAAGACTAACTAACGAACACGAACATGAGTGTTTTCTTAACAAACGAACACGAACAAGGTTTTGTTCGTGTTCGTTCGATTTGTTTGCAGCCCTAAATATAAGTACAAAAAAACTTAAATGAAAAGATAATCAAACAAACATAAACGAACACAAATGAACAAATGTTCACGAACACGATTGAACGAATGAGACATATGTTCATGTTTACGCATTTAACTAATTTTTTTAAACACAATAATACGTTTTTCATTTCTAAAACTTGTCAAGTTATATCAAAATAGAAGATAGACGGGCAACAAACTGTGCCGCCACCCCTTTCTGAATTGCAAACCCTAGTCTACCAAATACAAACCCCTACCTCCCCTGGAGATGAACTAATCGAATTAAATTTCTTGTTCACTTATTAAACGAACGAACATAAACACACTATAACAAATGTCCAATTCATTTGCAGCAGTGGGCGTATGATTCAAATATTTAAAAGTAGGTTAGTTAGTTAGTTTTAGTTTGAGCCGAGGTTAAATAATAATATAAGTTGGCATTAGATAGATAGATAGAGTGAAACTTTGTCGAGGAAGAAAATGACGAAAGAATTAGAAAACAGTTCAGACAGCTGGGCCGGCCGACGACCTTCACTAAGCAGATCGAGGATATGATGGATCCCGATCTTCACTATACGTACATTAATATTATTAAAACATCATCATCACCATTTAATTCCCTTCGGTTTCATCGTAATCAAACAAACCCTTAATGGAACACGATTAGTTCGATGGTATGCACAGCATCTATTTCTCCTATATGTTCCATCTTCCCAATCAAATCCCATTAATTAGCATCTTCCAAAGCTTCATCAGGTACCTCTCTCTCTCTCAAACCCATGCATGCAAAATATGTTTGAATATTGGTGAAGAACTATAATTTGATTATGATAACTCATGCATGCAGATATTATTATTATTATTATTATTATGGGAGAGATCGATACGGATCCTATCAAACCCGTTAAAGCTTCCGTCTCTCATTTCGGTGAAAAATGTGTTCAGATCAAAGGTCGGTCTACTTCCGAAGATGTAAGTTTATTTCTAACTGGTTTTACGGGTCGCGACTTGTTGATCAAGTCCCGACCCTATCAATAAACCTTACTTTTAGTAAAAGTAAATAATGGAAATATGAGTCATAAAACCATAATACAATAACCTTCTAACTCTCATACATAACCCTAAACTTGGCTATGTGAAACCCGACATGGTCAACAACAAACACTTAAAGTTAATAACTAGGTGCCGCGTCCGTTGCTGCTCAACTTCGCGTGCGTAGTGGAAAATTTGGCTTTTTTTTACGAAATTTGGAAAACGTTGCTACTAAAATGAAAAAAATGAAAAACGTTACTACTGAAATTCATTTCTAGATCTGCCATTGTTAAGCAAAACCCTAAGGGGCGATGTGGATGCGCCAAGGCGCTGGCCTTGCTGGGCCTAGGACGAGCCCCACACCCCATGGCCTAATGACTCCTCAAACCTTAAAGCATTAAAGCCCACTTGTTATTAGAGTTACACGGGCTGACCCGGCAATCAACTTATGAGGCCCCAAGTAATTATACGGCCAACGTTTGAACTCGAACATGACTTATATTTATTCGTACCATATAGTTATTAACTAAATGTCTAAAACACACCTAAGTGATTGTGTGACCCAAATACGGCCCATTTGACTTGTTTACTAAACGAGTCAAATGGAAACAATTGTACATATTCGGGTGTTGAATGAAAAGTAATTTGCCGTTCAAAACTTTTTTGACTAAAACACACCTAAGATTGTGTGACCCAAATACGGCCCATTTGACTTGTTTACTAAACGAGTCAAATGGGTTGTAAAATGATATATTCTAATTTTAAACGGGTTCATGGACCGGCTGAGTTAAAATGTACATGATATTCCCACTTGTAGCAGAGCTATTGGTGGGATCTGGGGTGGATAGAATGACGACAACCTTGTTTAACTAAACGGGTTGAACATGTCAAGGTTTGTGACTGCTTTATTTGAGTCACTAAAAGTTTATTAGCTATGTTTAAAGTCACTAATTAAAGTAACTAAGTTTCATAACATGTTACAATGGATTGTCAATCAATGTTTTATTAGGAATTAGAAAATGAGAAAGATCTTGAAGTTATACTTAGAGATTTGGCTAACTGCAAGTTTCAACTAGAAGCCATGGATGCTGCCCACAAACAAGTCCTTCTTAACCAACATAACCATGAAACAACCGTTGACGGGCTCAAAACGCTGTTAAAAACCTCTGAATTCGAGAAAGAAGTGTACATCAATGAGTGCAAAGAAGCAAAAGTTCGTGTATCGGAACTTGAATCAAAGATTCAAGGAATGGCTGATGAGTTGACTATGTTAAAGTCAACAGAAACCGAGCTTCGTATGCTTGAAAAACAGCTCATGGAAGCGACAAGCGATAAACTTGAAAGCATGAAACGAATGGAGGAAATGGAAACTCAAGGGAAATATATTGAGTTGTTAGAAAGTGAGTTAACTCAGTTGAGAAATGAACAAAAAATCAGAGGCGAAAGCGAGTTGACTCAGTTAGAAACAATGAGAAGTGAATTGGATGAGATTCGTGATAAAGAGAACGAAGCACAAGTCGAAATAGCATTATTGAAAGCTGAGATTCATAAAGAGAGATCAAAAACCGCGGCTGCTGAGGCAGCCGAGTTAAAAGCAAAAGGCGAAAAATCTGCAGCTTATTTTGCTCTTCAACAAATGGCGATGGAAAACCAGGAAGTAAAAAAAGAAAACCAAAGATTACAATCCGAACACGAAGAAGTCCAGTTTCAAGATGCAAATTCAGTCAACGAGATCACACTTTCGTTAGAAGAATATGAAATCTTGGTTAAAAAAGCCGAAGACGCTAAAGTTGAGCCACAAATGGAGTCAAAAAGCCGCGAAGAAATTGAGAAATTGAAAAAAGATTTGGAGAACGCGCATGCGCGAGTGAGTGAATTTAGGACACGAACAGAACAGGCAACAACACGCGCAGAGGTGGCAGAGCAGGCGAGAGCCGCCCTCGAAGAGCAAGTAAAGGAGTGGAAAGAACAGAAGCAAAGACGAAGGGCGGCATTAGCCGCCCTTCGGGCAGAATCGATGTCGAGATCGAGTCATAGTTTAGAGTGTGATGATAATTCAAAAACATACATGCCATTGGGTAAGTTTCTGAAAATGAAGCAATAGTTGTTGTTTCTCTGTATGTTTGTTAATGTTACATAATAATAAAAAGGTAATACATTTTTCTTTGTTGAACCTGAACACACTTTGTACTTTTAAAGATTATATTAAAAAAAAAAAAAAAAAAAAAAAAAAAAAAAAACTGAACACATGATGAAGCACTAACCAGCACATGATGAAGCACTACCAAGTAACCTAATTTGTGGTAAAGGGCCCCATGAATATCGACACATGATGAAATGATGAAAAAGCATATATGTTAGAGATAGTCAAGTGATCATCAATGCATAATGTGAATCTTTCTTTTTATAGGCAGACCTATCCTGTAGTAGTCCATATCAGATATCCAATATTATTCAGAATTATATTTGATATGCAAATCCTGATCAGCATCCATGAAATGTATGTTCTGTCTTCTGTTTTGAAACTATTTGTGTTGAACAGGCCCTACTCTTGTCCTATATATTGTTAGAATAACTTACATTGAAATCGAAGACGAAATCATGAGTGTGAACCGGGCTTGTGTTTGACATAATTCCCTTAAACAGATTCGCCGTCTGTTCCCAAGGTACACCGGTTTTTAACAGTGGTGATGCACTGCCGGACTTGCACACTTGCCTGAAAGATAATTGAAACTTGGTTGTTGCGATTGAGTGTATGTGTTTTCGTATGTGTATTCTCATGTATCCCAAATATCACACAAAATGACAAAAGTCTCTTATATATACCAGAGTCAATGGTGGATGAAGAGTCTAACATAATTAGACACTTAATTTTAGTCTTAAAACTATAATCAAGTGTCATAGATAAATTAACTCTACTAAAGAGTTTTTCTTCAATATTTTTATCTAATTATGATGCATTATGCAAAAAAGAATGAGATGTACAAATGGGGACATATGTTTTGGGAAAGATGGTGAAAGTAGATGAATGGTAATAAAGATGTCTCAAGCTTTTTGTAAAGCAAAACTGTACTTATTTTACACTAGTCATGCTGACACACATACACACACAAGTGAAGTCTGCACACAATTGTTTTGTTGATGCTAATGATATTTATCTAGTAGGATTTGTAATATTTTGTGTGGTGACACCTAAATGAACATAAGTGTGGAGGCAATCATGTCGAGTTGGCGGGTTGAAAAAGGTGAGCTTGAACATGATCCATATATTTAGTCGTGTCAAAATGTCGGCCTTGCCCTAGACACACCTAATTAAATCATGTAACATGAATCATGTGTTTATCTAAACAAGCTAAACGAGTTGATGGGTCAAAACTGGTTAATAGGCAAGTGGGGTTTCGTCATGTGTATTTTTTAAAGAAAAGTAATGGAATTTGGATTTAAATGAGGGTAAATCTTGAATCTTCTTAAATCTTGTTAAGATCTTGTGATGAAAAAGCAGCCAAGTGGTAGGTTTAAAGAGTATTAAGATAAACAACAATATGATAGGTTTAAAGAAAATTATTATTGTTCAAAATTTCTAAGAGAGCAATGAAAGTCTCACCACATCTTCAAAATAAAATTAAAATAAAATTAAAAAAAAATGAAAATTAAACCTTGACCTTTTAAATAGCCACTTGTAAAATTGATTTATTTAGAAAAAAAAAAAAAAAAAAAAAAAAAACTAACTTAAACGGTTAGCATGTCAACCCGTTTATTTTTAGTACACCCACATGACGTGTTAATCAGGTCAACCTAAAAATGACAGGGTTAGACACGCTAAAATAAAGCTTGTTCAGTTTATGTCGTGTCAGTATTGTTATCCTTGCGTAAACGGATTTTTTTGAGGGAGAAGTATTGATATTCAACAATGCAAACATTGCTTTCAACTGTTCAAGTGATTTCAATAAAAAAATGAACAAAATAAATACCGAAAACATCAAATTCAGAGCTCTAAATGAATGATTTTGGGACTGAGGTTTGGACCCTTAGTCACCTGTATTATTATTATTAAAGGCATTGACATCTAGTCACCGAAATCATAAGTCAGCATCCACTACCTACCTCTTTCTTTCACATGCTAAACTGTTGTTGTGTTCACCTTTAAATAGGCGTGTAGAAGTTAGTTAACTAACACACAACACATTAGTTAGGACTTAGGAGCTTAAAGATGGAGAGCCAAACTAAGTTTCCCAGAAAATTCAAGGATGTTTCACTAGAGGAACTCAGAGATAAGGTAGCAGAATTCGCTAAAGTAAGGAACTGGGACCAATACCACAGCCCAAGAAATCTACTCTTAGCTTTGGTATGTTACTACTTATATGCAGTTAAACCTTATTATTATTATTATTCATAAAATATGATGCAAGTCTAAAAATTTGCATGACTTGTGTATGCATGACAGGTAGGGGAAGTAGGCGAGTTGTCAGAGATATTCCAATGGAAAGGCGAAGTGGAAAGAGGGTTACCAAACTGGAGTAGCGATGATAAAAAGCATTTAGAGGAAGAAATCTCTGATGTTTTGTTGTATTTGGTTCAGCTTGCTGATGTTTGTGGTCTTGATCTCGGCCAGGCTGCTCTGTCCAAGATTGTTAAGAACGCGCAGAAATACCCTCTTCGTGATTAGTTTTGGTTTATCAACAGTTTCATTTTGTGGGTCATGTCTCGACGTCAACCATAAGTGTTGGTTCCTTAATGGGAGGATATATGTGTAAGAAATAAAGCTTGTTAAGGTTTCTTGTTTTGAATCTTGTGTCATTTTTGTTTACTGGTTTTCTGTATTTTATGGTTATTGATTCGATCGTCAACGTGGTCAAGGTTTGTTGTTTTGAATCATATGAATGATATTCTGAGTTTCTTGTTTGTGACTTTGATCTTGGGCAAGTGCATATTTGCTTTCTTGAATATCGGCAGGAACGCGATTATCACCCCTGTTTTTTTTTTTTTTTTATAAGTCTAAAAGCTTGCAAAATAGAGAAACTGAGAGAAGGGTAGTTTGCAAAATATATTATATGTACCAACAATAAAAATAGAATTAGATTCGCGGTGTAGTTTTGTTTCCTAGTATTGTATCAAGATTCTTGTTTTTGCAGCATTCCAAATGCTACTTTGGCATTCATGTTTCCTCTTTTGAGTTGCTAATCCTTAATTTAAGGAAATCATCTTCAAAATGGACCGAAAACATTGGGAAAAAGGTAGGATTGTGTGTTTGGGTGTCGTTCTGTTCCCTAGCTTTATGTTTTACATGATCAACAGCAACTGTTTGAATCTTATGAAATGCTATTCTGTCTTCCCTGTTTCCACTTGTCAATTGCTAATTCTTGACTCTTTTTTTTTTTCTTTCTTGATTACATTATTCTTAGCATCCCAGGTATGCTTAAGGTTGTTTTGATTATCATCACATGATCTTTGACTTCAGTTTGGCCTTATAAGTTTGGACCAAATGGATTTCAGTGTGTTTAACATATTTAGTAGTGTGGATTCCTTTGTAATGTTTTATAAAACTCCGAATATACCGTTGCGACTAGCTTATTTTTATCCTCTTTCGATAAAAGTTTAATAGTGATATAAATATTTCTCTTCCTTTTAGGCATATTATGACTTTATTTTTTCGGGCTGGAGAGACACGTCATACCAATACCATGATGATATACTTTTATTCAAACGGCTGGAGAGACGCGTCATATCAAGTCTAGGT
This sequence comes from Ambrosia x helenae, assembly GCA_030844895.1. Classification (NCBI taxonomy): domain Eukaryota; kingdom Viridiplantae; phylum Streptophyta; class Magnoliopsida; order Asterales; family Asteraceae; genus Ambrosia; species Ambrosia x helenae. The sequence continues at coordinate 13,678,705 of CM061233.1, forward strand.
AAAGATGGCTAATTTGGTTTGGTTCGGGTCGGAACAAGTTAACATTATCAAAACATGAAACAAAAGGAACAAGAAATATGAAACAAAAAGAGTCAACATGATTCACAAAAGCATGCTTCAATAGTTGATAACCTTACCATAAAGTTGGATCAAAACATGACATAAAAAGATTGCTGAAACTGTGAAACAGACATGAGCAACATAAATAATCCTACTAATCTTCTATGCTCAACGCAGCGAAATCAAATGATTTAACACAACATACACCCCGAAAAACGCCCTTCTTATTCTTATAAACAAACAACAGATTATAACAAGTACTCGCCACAAGTCAACCTGCGACGATAAACAAATCCAAAAGGTTCACTTTTAAAGCATAACAACTCAATGGCACCCAAAGAAAATGGAGCCCAAATGCTACAAAATGGTCTTCTTCCCAAGTTTTACCAAACACATTACACCACTAACAACTAACAACACCCCTAGATTCATTTTAGGACTTTACTGCTTAGATTCTTTGCTCAACAAGTACGTCTTAAGAACATCCATAACCGACCCAAAATCCGCCTTCACATTCACTGGCGGATTAGATAACCTGCAAGCCATTTCCGGGATTGCTTTAGAGTGATAATCAATCTTTGACTGCGTAAACTTCAGTCCGTGCGCAGTACTGACCACAACAGTCCTGTCAGTAGGCTGAATCACACCGCTGTTTCTAAGCTTAACCAACGCAGTCAACGCCACACCAGTATGCGGGCAGATAAACATCCCAGTCGCATCAGCTTGAGCCATAGCATCCATCAACTCTTCTTCAGTCGCCTCCTCAACAATTCCATTTGAATTCTTGAGTGCATACACAGCCCGGTCGATAGATACAGGGTCACCAATCTGTATAGCAGATGCAAAAGTGGTTTGCGCTTTCACTGGACTGAAATCCGACCACCCGGATTTAAAATGCAGGTAAAGCGGATTCGCATTCGCAGCTTGAGCACACACAAGTCTCGGAATCCTATCAACCAATCCCAACTCTTTACACATATGAAACCCTTTATAAAACGCGTAAATATTCCCTAAATTCCCACCGGGAACAATCACCCAATCCGGCACCTCCCAATCAAACTGCTGCAATATCTCAATCGCCGCAGTCTTCTGCCCTTCTAACCTCAAACTATTCAACGAATTCGCCAAATAAATCGGCAACTCAGCCGTCACCTCCCTAACCAACTGCATACACCCATCGAAATCCGTATCCAAACTCAACACAAACGCCCCATTCGCTATCGGCTGGACCAACTGCGCCATCGAAATCTTATTCGCCGGCAAGAAAACAATACTCGGAATCCCCGCAGACGCGCAGTAAGCCGACAACGCAGCCGACGTGTCCCCAGTCGACGCACAGCCCACCCCGACAACCGGGCGGCCCATTTTCCTCAACCTATTAACCTGACTAACCAAAACAGTCATACCCAAATCCTTAAAACTACCCGTATGACTAATCCCACAATGTTTAACCCACAAATCATTCATGCCCACCAACTGTTTACCAAAACGCTCAGCCCAAAACATATTAGAATTACCTTCAAAGGCGCTAACAATATCATCAGAATCAATCTCGGGCAAGACCCATTCTTTCTTGGACCAAACACCCGACCCGTAAGGCCAAGTAGTCTTCCCGATCCTGGAATCGAAAAGGGTCTTCCAGTAATTACCATCAAAGGCTTTCAAAGCATCCATATCATGCTGCACGTCTAATAAGCCACCAGAACGGGATCGGTAAACGATCTCGTCTAAAGAATAGGACTCAGTGGAAGATGGGTCGGCGTTAAAAGGGACGTATTTGGCGGAGAAGGAGGGGTTGGTGTGGTTGCGGCGGTGGGCTTCTTGACGGATGCTTTCGTCGGCGGGACGGCGGTGTTTGGTTGGTGGGGTGGTGTCGGTGGGTTTGTCGGAGGAGATGGTGGCTTTAATGGTTAAGGTGGTGGGTTTAGGGTTAGGGTTTTTAGGGTTAGGGTTTGGAGTAAAGAAGAGAGGGGATCGGAGAAGAGAAGAGGCCATTGATGCCATTGTGTGTGCGGCGAGAGGGTTATTATTATGTAGGGCCTGTGAGAAGTGGTATTTATATAGGTGGATAGGTGAGTGGTGTTGAGTGGATAGTTGATGGCTTTGGGATGAGATCTTTTGTGAGGAGAGGGGACATGGAGTTATTGAAATCAATGTTTTAGGGTAGTTGGTATGGAGCTTGGGTATTTGGAAGGGGTAGGTTGTTTGGTTTATTCAAAATTCGATTCGGATTTGAAAAATTCAAAATTCGACTTTGTTTGATTTGATTACCAAAAATTTGATTTGATTATTAAAAATTTGAATTCCAGTCTAGTAAATCGAATACGAATTTATGATTTTAAATTCGATTCGGAATTCAAATAAAAAATGGACATGTATATTTTTTAAATATTATATACACACGTACACATTATTATATACACAAATATACACGTTAAATAAAAAGAACTTCTAAATTTTGGTCAAACTCTAAGAACCCATAGTCTCTATAACTTTTACCATAACCATATTTTACATACTAGTGGGTTTACCCGCGCGTTGCAGAGGGATACACAAATGGATTGCAATACAACATTATGATACTTAGGTTTTTGCCGCAAGTTACCCAAAAATAATAGAAATGTGCACACTATGTTTTAACAAGTATTCGTAGAAAGAAAAGAAAAAAAATTGTGCACCGCCACTTACAACTGATTGCAGTTCTCCACAAAAACATGTACTCATTATTGAACAAATCTTAATAAAATTCATGTAAAATGATAAAATGATATGTGAAGAGTGGAAGCAATGAATGTACATGTAACAATGCATCAAAGGGTAGCGTCTTTTCAAAAGTCATCTTAACTTTGACAATTTAGACATACTTGATCATGTCTCCTCGTTTATAATGTAGTATATAGATAAGAAAAAACAAACAAGATTAATATAAAACCATGTATGATTTGATCCACAAGACACGTTTACTATGGTTTTGTTAGCAAAAGAAGCTATTGCGGTGGGCAAGGTTACACCTCATAAGCAATCCTAACAAATCTATCTTTAGACCATGTGTAATCGAAATGGGATTTGGGTGTTTTTGGGGCAAATAACCCCCAGAGGTTATTTGAACACCGCCCCTAGAGGTGGTTTGGGGCGGGTTTTTTTTTTTGGGGGGGGGTGAAATATTTAACGTCAATCACATTTCATCTTCTTTTTTTTATTATTATTTTAGGTCAATCAAAAAAATTAAATATTTAATATTAAATGATTTATCCCCTATGAAAATTTTCACCTCACCACTACACCCTCAAGCCCCTTTCACCCCACCTAGTGACCTCATATGCCAAGTGTCAAAAAATGTCTCGTACAAAGTGAAAATTTTCACCTCCCATTACACATGGCCTTACTATTATATTAAAAAATAAATAAATATTGTCTCATAACCATGAGCTTGTGAGTAAATATTTTACAGTGTAAATTTATGATCTCATAATTATTATATTCTTAAATGAAAACAAATAAAAAGAAGAAAAAATGTGCCAAAAATGTTACAGAGTATACCTTCAAGCTCCATCTCATATCCATGTTCAAGTTGACCGTACTGGGGAAGTCCAACAGTTCTAGAAACCATAAACAATGTAGATTTAACCTACATTAGGAAAAAAAATTCATTGAAATGAAAAAACATAACATTAGGATCATCTTTGAAAATGTTTCCCAATAGATGGACTACCTAACTAAACCATTTATTCTAAACAGCATACAAGATCCTTCTCAACTACAAAATACTAACAACAAAATAAAAAACTAAAAAGAGAAGACATGTAAACTACTTGGAGTAAGTTCTCCCCAACAGTCCTATGTTATGTGAAGCCTGATTGTTTTTTTAAGAGATTTTTAAGAGGTATGAGTGTATAAACAATCTCTTCCATGTACCTACACAACATATGAATTAGAATTTATCAGCAACCTAAGCCTTCTAAGCCCAAAAGTCTGAAGTCACAATTAATTTATTTCAATATACCAATGAAGATACAAAGAGAGAGACCTAAGTTTATATGTTTCAAGAACAGAGACTACATCAATAGAGATACAAAGAAAGGTGTGACTACAATGACGATGCATAATAAACATATGTGGGGCATTAGAAAGGCAGGGGCTGATAATGATGTAGTATTTATGAGGGTGGTTACATATTGAGAAGGATCTAAAGTGTGTATTAGACACATATACTATTGGCATTAAAAGTTGTACACAAGAGACATAAAGGGAAGAAAGTGACCAAAAGTTAGAGATTTGTGAAGGGACTCTTGAACTCCCATCTTAAACACTTGATAAAATTACATTTGTAGTCATATCTCTTCATTAATAAGGTAATAGAGATTTATCTTATCCATCACAAAACTCTAGCAAACTATGCTCTCTACTATATTTACTATTCCCGTATTTGACATATTGTTGTTTATCAATTTTGTGGATTTGTATTTTATATGTTAAAAATAATGAGTTTGTATTAGTTTTAAAAGTAAAAGTAAAACAATTTATTATTTATGGTGAATTTGAACTAAATCGAATTTATTCGAATTCAAGTTTATTATTCGAATTGAATAAATTGAATTTTAAGCGAATACGAATTCAGGTAAAAATATTTAAAATTTGAGAAATTCGATTCGAATAATTCGAAAATTCGTTATTCGATTCGTTGAACACCCCTAAACATGTCTGTCCTTGGAGCTTGGTAAGAACAAATTTTGCATGAAGTCGTCTGATGAAACCAACTCTCAACAAAATGATTGTCGATGTCAATATGTTTAACATGCTTATGAGATGCCGGATTTTGACTTGGGAAGACGGCACTTAGATTGTCATACAATAAGGTAGAACTACCCATAAGTAACGCATGCAAGTCATGAAGAATATGTGTGACCCAAATAATTTCAGCAGCGGTATTAGCCATCACTTGATATTCAAACTCGTAACTAGATCGAGAGACTGTTGGTTGTTTCTTAGCACTCCATGAAACTAGATTGTCACATAGTAAAATCAAGTAACCATATGTCAAACGTCCAGTCATGATTAGAGGTGTTCAAATCGGTTTTTTTGCCAGAACCGGTTTCGGTCCCGAACCGGTTCGCTACAGTACCGGTTCCTGGCCGAACCGGTTTCGGTTCCAAACCGGTTCGGTTTTGGACCGGTTTTGTCGATTCGTAAGACCGGTTTCGGTTTCGGTTTGTTTCGGTTTCGGTTCTTAATCGGTTTTTTCGCGCGCATTTAAAAAAAATTAGGCCGATAAGAAAAAAAATAAAAATACGACTTTTATTATTTTTTCGGTTTTCGAAATTAGAAACTAGGAAAATGAAATACATAAAAACATAATTCAAATTATTACAATCAATTTTTTTTTAAGCTTCATCCGAACTACTTTGGCGCAACGAAGCATCGTATGCGAGTTCTTCGTCCGATAGGGGTTCGCTTGATCCTTCTTCCACCTCTTCGTCATGTATTCTTCGTTCAAGTTCGGTTTGGTCTTCAAGAGATGTTTTATCTTGTATTCGATCCACCGCATCCAAGTGATCTTTTAAGCATATGCACATCTCTAACGATTCGGGATTTAATTTTGTTCTTCGTATCGATAGCACCCTGCCACGAAGAGAAAAAGCCGATTCCGAAGCTACCGTAGAAGCTTGGACACTTAGTAGATCACGGGCTATAGCGGAAAGGATAGGAAATTCGGTTTGTTTCCTTTCCACCAAGCCAACATATCAAAATTTTCAAATTCGGTGGCGGTGAAAGTCCCCGTAAAATTCGAGCCTTTATACCTTCCAAGCTCGCTATTTGGGGCCTCACCCCTTTGTCTTTTAGCCGTTTGGTCTTTGACAATATTAAACAAATTAATTTTAAGGTTACCCCGGCTCGAGCTAACACGACTTCCTTCCCCTCCCATTCCCATTTGCATTTGCAAGTTGGGACCATATTTTTCTAAATAAGTATCATACTATATTTGGAAATCGTTATCAAAAGTAGCTTTCATGTGTGTTGCCCAATTTGGTTTTGAAATATATAAACGTAAAGCCATATTTATTTCATCGATTATAGTATGAACTCTCGTAGCATTTAAGCACGGGTTTAAAGCCAACGCACACATAAAAACATGTGGTATTTCTTCAAAATATTTTAGAAATTTTTCAACCATTGGGGATATCATTTTCTCAAACAATTCATTTTTTCATCAAAATCAAATATTGTTTGAACCATTAAATATAATTCTTGCAATGCTTCATTACTAGTTGGATAATAAACCCCCGATAGTTTTGTAGTAGCGTTTTTAAAAACCTCAAGAAATTCCGTAAGTTGTTCAATACAATCCCAACCCTCGTTAGGAAATGTCGTAACTTGACCACGACTAGCAAGCCTATTATGAAAATGTTGTAAAGTTTCTTTTTGTTTCAAAGCACTTTCAAACATTGTAAAAGTCGGATTCCACTGTAACACCTGAAGGAATAAACATTCTATAATCCATGATTAATTAATATTTAGTATTATAATTAAGATAATCCAGCCCAAAATATATTGAACCCACTCAATATTAAAAGCCCGTTAAAACATTTCAGCCCAAAACATAATAATTGGATTCTAATTGTAAAAGCCCAACATCACCCTACGGCCCATTTAATATCTTAGCCCATTGAGAATGTCCGGTCCAATACCTCCAGGCCCAACCCATTAGCCCTTTCTCCCTACTGTCTTCTTACGCAGAGCCCCTGTTAAAACCTTAGCTTCATCATTATCATTCAATCATATATTCATGCATACATGATGAACATATGCACGCACATATATCAATCGGAAATCATCAAAGGGAGAGAGAGACAAAAAGGTTACTGAGAGAGAGAGAGAGAGAGGGAGTTACGTAGAGATAAGAGAGAGAGACGTGATGAGGAAGACGAACAGACGAAGACGGGAGCCGGTCATCTTCTCCGGTTGTCTCCTCCGGCCGAACTCCATCTCCGGCAACCAAAACAACCAAACTAATCATCTTCCTCGACAAACACCTCCAACCGCCCAACCATCTTCTCCGGATGGGTCCTTCTCCCCGTCGACTAGTCACCACCAATCGTAAACCACAACCTAACACCAGTCATCTCCGGTTATCTCCCTGACACCAGTCATCATCCTCGTCAACCGACCATCTCCAACGTCTCTCTGACTACCAACCATCACCCTGAATATCCCTCTGATAAACCATTACTCCCTGCTCCGGTTAGTTTATCATCTCCGGTGAGTCACAAGAACACCCGAATACCCCATCATGTTTACTGGGTTCTGCTCCGACACCTCAACCACCTTTCTAATCAGTTATACAACCTTCTGTTCGAACCTGTTATCATACAACCGGTCACCACCAGTTAACTCATCCTGCTTCAACTAATCCCTGTTACCGGTTATCCTCATATATATATATATATATATATATATTATATGTTACCGGTTATCCTCGATCTGAACGAATCAACAGAAGTAATAATAAAGCTTATATTACATAGATACATTTAAAAGATATTTTCATCCCATCCGAAACAAATTAGAAAGTTCAAAAGTCCAGCTCGTTAGACTTGAAGTGTCACATGAAGACTTCCTTGTGTTTCAAATCGAAACCGATCGGTATACAATTTGAAACAAATTGTATAGTTTAAAGTCCAGCTCGTTAAACTAAATGTTTCACCTGCAGACTTCTTAGAATTCCAATTTGAAAACATATTAGTATACAATCATTATATAATCACGTTCCTTTCCAAAAGTTTTGGGATCACTGGTATGACGAGACACATGCAATCTGGAAGGGTGAGCCCCTATGTCCTGAGTTTTCTATTTAAGGTTAATATTCCTTCGTGTTTAGCTTGAGATCAAGTCTAAAAACTCCCCAAATACCCTTTGATTCTATCACAAGTCATTCCCCGACTTTATTCATAATATAAACATTCACGATTTTGTGTATCGCCAAGCTTAAAAGATCGATTATACAACTCTATTTATAAACAGCCTAGTACTATTAAATCATCACCTCAGAAATCTTAGAAAAATATTCCAACCCGTTCAGTTAAACTTTTATCACTTTAACATCAAAAGTTTGAAACTCGATCTTAACGACTTTATACCTCGGTTATCAACACTATTGTCAATCGTTACTCCGAAATCCTATAAACTATCCCCACCCGATTGTTATCATGTTTTCTACTCAGTGTATTATATTCTTAACTTTATGAAATAATACATATGTCAAATTACCTTCTATCTTTTCAGTAAGATTTTACAATCTACTGAAAATGATTAGTTATTTATCTTCAACTCACGATGCTTTGGTTTTTCTTTAAAAACCAATACTTGAGTTGTAAACTCCAACCAGAATATTAGCCCCACAGATAATCTAATAGCATGTTAATTTCTGGAAATTTATAAGTCTCCCCGAGACAAATTAAGTTTTCAAACATGAAGTTGGTTATTTATTCTAAGAATATAAAGAAAAATGTGTATATCCTAGAGTATATCTATTTTCTTTGTATCATTCAAATAATATTACTGGAAATCAAGTTCGAAGACTTGAGAACCCAGTAAAATTTTGAGAAAGAAAGAAACGGTATTACACCAATGGTACTATCACTACTATCTCTATTTAAGAAATTTGGAGAAGTTATGGACGATTATCATACTCAGTATTCTCAACCATTGAATCACGAAACCTGAAACTTGTGACAATGTGATAAGAGAATTTTGATTATACTAAAGGTGTAAAATATCGTAATGATAAACCATCGTCTATAAATCGAGATTCTGTAGATCGGGCACGTCCATGGCAGCCTAGACCTCAAAAATCTGAAGCTCTTTATAACCATATTCATCTATATACGAAACTGACTAAAAAGCTAGTGATCAAATCAGTATGTAGAATCAAAGATGGTTATATGTCCTCTATGCATTCCCTGGGGTAAAAGAGATCCGGACCCTTATGAGAGGTATATCCGGACGTTTCCACAGGATTCTATGTAGGGACATATGATACGATAAAGGAAAAGACGCACTATCCAATGTTGGAGAGAATTCTTGCACTTTCCAGTACAGATGTTGCTAATACCTTAAGAATAGTATCAAGAGATCTTTTAGTTGGGTCAACATAATATTTATGTTTTATTCGATACAAGAACGACCTATTTCTAGATTATCAAGTATCTTACAAATAGATTGACTTCCTTTGGTCATATTCTATTCATTTCACATTGATAAAAGAACTCTATCGTTCGTATATATAGAAAATATCCTATACGATAAGGATCATTATATATATATATATATATATATATATATATGAGTGTCTCCTAACAGATCTCCTGAGATAGATTATTATCGACATCATAAATTATTATTTTTAGTCTTCATCATCCTAGTTTATTGTGAGATATTTAGTATAAAAGTTACTCATTAAGTCAACTCGATTCGATCACAATTTGATCATTTTCAATGGAAAAATTTATCACGATCATTTCCACATATAGAGAATACGTATTAAACCTCTTTCCAATATGTACATATATATATGACATTGACTAAATATTCCTAGATAGTTCTCTTGACATCATGTAAGTCTCGACTTATTATCTTCAATGATATTCGTTCTGGATTCTGCTTCATGAATCTTTTGAGAATTATGTATGCGTTAAATATATTTCACTCAAGTAGGGATGATTCATCTTAATGACCTATTTTATACGGTTATTCATTTGAATTTCTGCGAAGCCTAATCTCAACTCGAATATTTACTACCGGATCGAAAATATTTATAGCTCGTTGCTCCTAAAAATACTTGTTTATATTTATCAAATTTGAATAATCTAATAAGTGACTTTCCTGTAGTTCATTTTCAGAATATATAAAAAAAGTTTAAATTTTTGTAGAGATTAAATAATTTCAAGAATTAAGCCATTTGATTTGGCTATAGAACATTCGTTATTAAAGTATAGAATATATATTTTAAAACGTATTATAGAACAAAATTCTAAGAAAACAATCTATTATAGAATGTAAAATATTTCAAGATGACGTGTACTATTATGAACAATCAGAGATAATTATGAGAGGCATAATACACGTAAACTTAGTATTTATCGAGCAATTATTATATAAATAGAAAAGGATTAAGATATAACGATATCTTAATACCATCAGAAAATCTATAATTGATGCGGCCAAGGGATTGGCCAAAGATAAATGACATTGCGAGAAACCATCGAGAATAGAAAACCATTTAGAGTTTTATAAGCTTGATTTATATAACGCTAAGAGGAGACTCCAGAATTAAGTATCTAAGATTTTAAACCCGTTTTTACAAGGTTTAGAATTTATTATCAGAACAATAGGTGGGAGACAAATTCTATAGGTTGGGGAGAAACCAATAATTAGTATTATAAAATAAAGATTATCAAAAATAATAACCAAAAGATATTTATTAAACATTATAAGACAAATCGAATTGAATATTTAGTATTATAATTAAGATAATCCGGCCCAAAATATATTGAACCCACTCAATATTAAAAGCCCGTTAAAACATTTCAGCCCAAAACATAATAATTGGATTCTAATTGTAAAAGCCCAACATCACCCTACGGCCCATTTAATATCTTAGCCCATTGAGAATGTCTGGTCCAATACCTCCAGGCCCAACCCATTAGCCCTTTCTCCCTGCTGTCTTCTTACGCAGAGCCCCTGTTAAAACCTTAGCTTCATCATTATCATTCAATCATATATTCATGCATACATGATGAACATATACACGCACATATATCAATCGGAAATCATCAAAGGGAGAGAGAGACAGAAAGGTTACTGAGAGAGAGAGAGAGAGAGAGAGAGGGAGTTACGTAGAGATAAGAGAGAGAGACGTGATGAGGAAGACGAACAGACGAAGACGGGAGCCGGTCATCTTCTCCGGTTGTCTCCTCCGGCCGAACTCCATCTCCGGCAACCAAAACAACCAAACTAATCATCTTCCTCGACAAACACCTCCAACCGCCCAACCATCTTCTCCGGATGGGTCCTTCTCCCCGTCGACTAGTCACCACCAATCGTAAACCACAACCTACCACCAGTCATCTCCGGTTATCTCCCTGACACCAGTCATCATCCTCGTCAACCGACCATCTCCAACGTCTCTCTGACTACCAACCATCACCCTGAATATCCCTCCGATAAACCATTACTCCCTGCTCCGGTTAGTTTATCATCTCCGGTGAGTCACAAGAACACCCGAAATACCCCATCATGTTTACTGGGTTCTGCTCCGACACCTCAACCACCTTTCTAATCAGTTATACAACCTTCTGTTCGAACCTGTTATCATACAACCGGTCACCACCAGTTAACTCATCCTGCTTCAACTAATCCCTGTTACCGGTTATCCTCATATATATATATATATATATATATATATATATATATATATATTATGTATACGTGGGTATTTTGGAAAAGACGGGTGATATTCATATTTGTTACCCAAGGCCTGGTCAATCTGGTCACCCCCTCTGTTAAAGGTGACGAATAGTTAAACACGAACCTTGATCTACATGAGAAGTTGAAACCCGGTTGATTCAGTCCGTGTAGTTATTCCGGGTTCGAACCCGTCATCACCGTGAACACCCGAACCTGGATCTGTGAGAGAGGTACGGAGCCGATGCTTGTTCCTGGAAGATTTGTAATCATAAGCACAGGATCTCGATTTGATATACGTATAAAGAAGGTTAGATTATTAGTTGCTATTATTATTATTAATATTATTATTATAAGCGTGTGACGAGTGGGACAATAATATTAACCCGATAATATTAAACCGGATAACTATAAATATATATATATTTATACAAGAATATAAAACATTACAATATAATATATTAAAGGATTGTCCCCGGCGTTATCACGTGCACAAGCCTTGCACGCGCTAATGTTATTAAAATATAATAGGTACAATATATTTGGAGAATATACCATTAAGAAATAGACTACAGAATCCGGGAGAATATAATAGAGGTGAGTACATGACCCTTTCCCTTTAAAAGCCTTTGGCTGATTACATGCTTATCTAGTCGTTATCAAGTATTTTATCTGGTTTATATTATAAAAGTGTTATCGAGTTGTTAATAGAAATAATAGAACTCGGTCGAATAGAAACTACGTAGAATGGATCCATTCGGTATCATAGAGTATAGCCTGGACCAATTAGAGGTTACGGGACCATATATAATCGATCTATACTCACGGGAATATATTCTTCTAAACCAAGTAGAGGTTTAGAACCACAATAAGCATTTGTATGATGCTCCATCGATAATATATTCCACCTTAGAATGACCGAACTATATAGAAAGAGTTGTATGTTCGTTAAACTCGAGTTATTATTATCAGTATGTCTAAATTCGGCATGTCTCACTAGTATGAAAATACTAATGTACTTTAAGCATGTGGTCAGGTATTTATACGAAGTATTAAAGAGCAAGCCGAAGAATAGAAGATCTGGATAAGAAGAGGATACTATGGTTACATTTTATGTATTTCATCGGTATTGAAATTCAGTTTAATGTAATCATTACAATTAAACCTGTTAATGCTAATCCGCTGCGCCACCTGGTCGTTACATCCACCTAGTCGGCACGCCCCAATTAGGACCGAGGAAGGGACGGTTCGTATCTTTACAATATTTTTTATATTTTCTATATCGTTCGCGACTTGTTTTAAAAACTTCATGTAACATAAATCGAAAACTTTTTTTGAAATCTTCTACCATGGAAATTCCGTGTAACATTACGCATTTAAACTTGCACGTTACACGTTCGTTATTAATAAAACGTCAAGTTTTACCTATATTATTCGCATTAATTATTTTTGTCGCATAAGTGGAACCCTAATACTATATATATATATATAGATATATATGTGGTGGTGTGTGATAATTATGTAAAAAAATAAACGCTTGGGCCGGGAATCGAACCCGCGCCCAATCCGGCCCAACTAAACACAACACTTAAACCAACTGGGCTAGCCATCAACTTGGAATAAATCCGGACGCATATTATTCTTATACTTGATTTTCAAAACCTCACAGTTGACTATGGAAAGTCAACTATGGACGCGTTGCATAATCAATCAAGATCAATGCATGATTGATCTAATTTTGGCATCCCTACTCGATTACCGGCCTCATTCAACCTCGTTTACACGCTAACAACCATCAATCATTGACCAATTTGAATTATTACGCGTATAGACTTTAATAGTTAGTCAAACCTTCCAATTAACCCACTCATCGATCCCCAGTATAAATTGATCTGCCACGATCCTTCACAACTCGCTCATAATCTCTTCTCAAACCTCAATCTTCTTCAAAACAATCTGTGCATCGTCATACGATCATCAGTTGACTTCTATCTTTGACCGGCCAATCGTATACGAATCAACACTGTGAGTTTTACATAGCCCCTTTTATTTATCACCATTTTTGGGGTGAAACATGTTATAACATCATCATTGCAATTCAATCATCAATGTGTCTATGTGTTTTCTATGTTGCATTATGTCTTGAGCATGATTAGAGTAAGCACCATTCTAGCATAATCATTAACTCCGTACAAGCCGACGGTATACATTGATAGATCTATTGGACTGACAATCCCACCCGGATACGTGCCTCCTACAAAGGTAGCGTGGGTGTTTGTTATCGCATAACATATTCAAGTGGACCATGAGCGTATGGTATGTATCATATTATATCAGTCATCAGGGTTGATTATGCACTCGATTTATTTCTAGTATGTTCTCACATATGGGCTAGATTGACATGACACATGAATTGCACAACATTTTTATTCATTTATCAAAAACCTATGTAATTCTCACCAACTTTTGTTGACCCAAAATACTTTCAAAATTAACATGTTTCAGGTAACAATGAAGCTGAGGCTTGAGTTAGCATGAGGATTTAGCATGAAGTTTTATTTGAAGTTTATTGAAGTTTTGTTATTTGATATTATGTATTGAATTCCTAGACATCATTTTATATTTGGATATTATGTTTGAATAAATTATTTAAAATTTATATTATACCATGTGCTACTGAAACAATCATCAATACGTGGCGCCCCGATGTTTCCGCCATCGGTTGGGGTGTTACAGATTGGTATCAGAGCCTTGGTTATAGGGAATTAGGACAAAATCCTCAGGTTTAACCTGAACCCCCTTTAGATCTCGTCGAAGTTCTAGATTTTAATAACGAACACGTGCAATCTGGAAGGGTGAACGCCTGTATTCTGAGTCTTCTGTCTAGGCTGGCATTGCGCATATATCCCAATCAGACGAGGGACCCGGATGCCTACCTGGGAATTCTCGGGATGAGTGTTCACTTATAGGCTAAAGCATGTCTTCATATGTTATTAGAATTTAGAATCTTTGATAAGTCCACGTTTTCGTTTATTCGTTTTAATTAATGAATAAATGATTACATTCCTTATATAAACTCTCATTCATTTCATTGTGTCTATTACAGATCATGCCTCCTCGTCGCAGCACTCGCAACAGCAATGGTGAGAACCACGAAGAAGGTGGTGATAACCATAACCATGACCAAGTTCCTAACCACAACAACAATGGTGTCGATGCTCAACTGGCTGCAATCATTTCTCAACAAATGGCGCAGCAAATCGCAACTCTGGTTCCCAATTTACTCGCTCAAGTCATCCAAATGAACGGCAACGGGAATGGTCACGGCAACGGGAACGGCAATGGCAATGGAAATGGACCCCTAGCCTGCACCCTTAAGCATTTCAACTCTTGTAACCCTCCAAAGTTTAGTGGTGAAGAAGGAGCTACAGGACTCCTCCAGTGGTTTGAGGGTATTGAGAATGCCTTCATCAACAGTGAGTGCCCCAACAACTTCAAGGTTCGTTACGCCATGAGTGTTCTCCATAAATGAGCACTCACTTGGTGGAATGAAGAAAAGCGTACTCGTGGGGCCGAAGTTGCTCTTGCTATGACATGGGACCAAGTCAAGGAGGTCATGAAGGAAGAGTTTTGTCCTCGCAATGAAGTTAAGAAACTTGAGGATGAGTTCCACACCTTAGCTCAAGATAGTGGGGAAAACCTTGCCTACAACACCCGCTTTCATGAGCTTAGCTTATTGTTGCCTCACAAAGTTACTCCTCTGCCGGTAGCCATCGAGAAGTACATCGGTGGTCTGCCCATGCAAATCCAGGACACCGTTTGGGGTAGAAATCCTGCAACTTTGGAAGAGGCCAAACGTCTAGCGGCCACTCTTACTGATAATCACGTGAAGAACGGTACTCTCTTCCGCAAAGGCACTAAGAAGACGGTTGCTAAAGACACTCCACAGCCTGCAATTGAAGTCAAGCCTGAGACCTCAAGCAACAAAAAGCGCAAGGCTAGAAACTATATGGTTGCTGCTACTCCACCTGCTGCCCAGAACCCAGCCAAGAAACCATACACCGGACCTCACCCTTTGTGCAACACTTGCAAGTACCACCATCCAGCACAGGTGCCATGTCGTTTTTGTACTAAGTGTCAAAGATATGGTCACCTGGTGAACGTCTGTCGAGCCCCTCCTACTACCCAAGACAACAATAACCCAGCTCCCAACCAACAAAACAACAGGCCTACTCGTGGTCAATGCTATGAGTGTGGCAACCCTAATCACTACATCAACAACTGCCCTAATCGAAACCGAAACCAAAATCAAAACCAGAACCGCAACCAGAACCAAGGTGCTCGAGGTCGCGCCTACAATCTCAACGCTAACCAGGCTCGTGACAACAACGAGGTGGTGAATGGTACGTTTCTCATTAATAACCACTATGCATCCATATTATTTGATTCGGGAGCTGATAAGTCATTTGTGTCACTGAAGTTTGAACCTTTACTTAACTTACCCCACACAAATCTAGAGGAACCTTTAGTGGTAGAGGTAGCTAACGGAAAGTCTATTTCGATCGACTCTATTATTCGTAACTGCATGATGAACCTCGACGATCATACCTTCTCTATCGATCTCATCCCCATGCATCTTGGTAGTTTTGATGTTATAGTAGGCATGGACTGGTTGTCAACTCATCGTGCCGAAATTCTGTGCTTCGAGAAAGTCATACGCATTCCTCTAGAATCTGGTGAGATTTTGAAGATCTATGGTGAGAAACCCTGTGGCGAGCTTAAGCTTATGTCTTGTACTACTGCCCAAAAGTACTTACGAAAGGGGTTTACAGCCTTCTTAGCTAACGTGATAGAGAAGAAGGACAAAGGCAAAAGTATCCAAGACATTCCTATTATTCGAGACTATCCTGAAGTCTTTCCAGAGGATTTACCTGGTTTGCCTCCTGCTCGACAAGTGGAATTTCGTATTGATCTTGTTCCTGGTGCTAATCCTGTCGCTAAAGCTCCTTATCGTCTTGCACCCTCGGAGATGCAAGAACTTGCCAGTCAATTACAGGAACTTTCTGATAAAGGGTTCATTCGCCCTAGTTCTTCTCCATGGGGAGCCCCTGTCTTATTCGTTAAAAAGAAGGATGGTTCTCTTAGAATGTGTATTGACTACCGTGAACTCAACAAACTCACCATCAAGAATCGTTATCCACTTCCTAGGATTGACGATCTCTTCAATCAACTTCAAGGAGCAACCCACTTCTCGAAGATTGATCTCCGTTCTGGTTATCATCAGCTTAGAGTCCACGATGAAGATATTCCCAAGACAGCTTTTCGCACACGCTATGGTCACTATGAATTCATGGTTATGCCTTTTGGGTTGACCAATGCTCCCGCAGTATTTATGGATTTGATGAATCGGGTTTGTAGACCCTATCTCGACAAATTCGTGATCGTTTTCATCGATGATATTTTGATTTACTCTAAATCAAAATCCGATCACGAGCAACATCTTCACTCTATCTTGAATCTCCTAAAGAAAGAACAACTGTATGCCAAGTTCTCAAAATGTGAATTTTGGCTTAAGGAAGTTCAATTTTTGGGACATGTCATTGATATGAACGGGATTCATGTTGATCCCGCAAAGATTGAAGCTGTGAAGAATTGGAGTGTTCCTACCACTCCAACGGAAGTCCGTTCTTTTCTTGGTTTGGCTGGTTATTATCGTCGATTCATCGCCAATTTCTCCAAGATCGCTGTTCCTCTCACTACCTTAACTCACAAGGGTAAACCCTATGAGTGGGGACCTAAGCAAGAGGAAGCATTCGAAACTCTTAAGCTGAAACTCTGTGAAGCTCCTATCTTGTCTCTACCTGATGGTAATGATGATTTCGTGGTCTACTGTGATGCATCGAACCAGGGTCTTGGTTGTGTTCTCATGCAACGAGGAAAGGTTATTGCTTATGCGTCTCGACAACTCAAGACTCACGAAAAGAATTATACCACCCATGATCTTGAATTGGGCGCTGTTGTCTTTGCACTCAAGATTTGGAGACATTATCTTTACGGGACCAAATGTGTGGTGTTCACGGACCACAAAAGTCTCCAACATGTCTTCGATCAAAAGAATCTTAACATGAGGCAACGACATTGGGTTGAATTACTTAACGACTATGATTGCGAAATTCGCTACCATCCTGGCAAGGCGAATGTTGTGGCTGACGCACTTAGTCGTAAAGAGCGTGTCAAACTCCAGTGTGCGAGAGTTCGTACTGATCTTCAAGATCGCATTCTCCAGGCTCAACACACATCAGTCACCCAAGGTAACATGTACGATGAAATGTCTTGTGGTGCTGAAACTCAACTCGAAACCAAACCCGATGGTCTCCTTTATTTCCTTAATCGACTGTGGATTCCCGACCGTGATGATCTTCGTACTTTTCTCATGAACGAGGCTCATAAGTCTCGTTATTCTATTCATCCTGGAGCTGACAAGATGTACCAAGATCTTCGTTATTCTTATTGGTGGCCTGGTATGAAGAAAGACATTGCTCTTTTCGTCGCAAAATGTCTCACTTGTTCCAAGGTCAAGGCTGAACATCAACGACCATCTGGTATGCTTGAACAACCAGAGATTCCTGTCTGGAAATGGGAGAGCATAGCTATGGATTTCATCACCAAACTCCCTCGTACACCCAAAGGTTTTGACAGTATATGGGTAATCGTCGATCGTTTGACCAAGTCAGCTCACTTCCTACCTATTCGTGAGAAGTATTCTGTGGAAAGGTTGGCAAAGATGTACGTAAGTGAAATCGTATGTCGTCACGGTATACCTTTGGACATTATTTCTGATCGCGATGGTCGTTTCACCTCTCACTTTTGGGAGTCTCTACAAGATGCTTTGGGTACCAAGTTGAACCTGAGTACTGCTTATCACCCTCAAACAGATGGTCAGACTGAACGAACCATCCAGACACTTGAGGATATGCTCAGGGCATGTGTCATCGATTTTGGTGGCGCATGGGATTCTCATCTTCCTTTGGTTGAGTTTTCATACAACAACAGTTATCACGCCAGCATTAACATGGCTCCTTTCGAGGCACTCTATGGTCGGAAATGTCGTTCACCTGTCTGTTGGACTGAGGTTGGTGAAGCTCGTATTACTGGACCCGAACTAATCCAGGAAACCACAGACAAAATTCAACTCATTCAGGATAATCTTCTTAAGGCTAGAAGTCGCCAGAAGAGTTATGCTGATAAACGTCGTAAACCCTTGGAATTTCAAGTTGGGGACCTTGTACTACTTAAGGTATCCCCTTGGAAAGGAGTAATTCGTTTCGGTAGAAAGGGAAAGCTAGCTCCTCGATACGTAGGCCCCTTCAAAATTCTTGATAGAGTTGGAAAAGTGGCTTACAAACTTGAACTTCCACCTGAGCTAAGCAATGTTCACCCGGCCTTCCATGTTTCGAATCTCAAGAAATGCTTAGCGGATGAGAACCTTCATGTTCCTCTTGAGGATGTGCAAATTGATGAAAGCATGCACATTATCGAGAAACCCGTCGAGATTGTTGATACTGGAGTCAAGAAACTCAAGCGCAGTCGTATTCCGATCGTTAAGGTTCGTTGGGAATCTAAACGAGGCCCAGAGTTCACTTGGGAACGTAAAGACCAGATGAAGTCAAAGTATCCACATCTTTTTCCACCAGACTCTCCAACTCCAACTTCGGGACGAAGTTCCTAAAAGTAGGGGAGACTGTAACATTACGCATTTAAACTTGTACGTTACACGTTCGTTATTAATAAAACGTCAAGTTTTACCTATATTATTCGCATTAATTATTTTTGTCGCATAAGTGGAACCCTAATACTATATATATATAGATATATATGTGGTGGTGTGTGATAATTATGTAAAAAAAATAAACGCTTGGGCCGGGAATCGAACCCGCGCCCAAGCCGGCCCAACTAAACACAACACTTAAACCAACTGGGCTAGCCATCAACTTGGAATAAATCCGGACGCATATTATTCTTATACTTGATTTTCAAAACCTCACAGTTGACTATGGAAAGTCAACTGTGGACGCGTTGCATAATCAATCAAGATCAATGCATGATTGATCTAATTTTGGCATCCCTACTCGATTACCGGCCTCATTCAACCTCGTTTACACGCTAACAACCATCAATCATTGACCAATTTGAATTATTACGCGTATAGACTTTAATAGTTAGTCAAACCTTCCAATTAACCCACCCATCGATCCCCAGTATAAATTGATCTGCCACGATCCTTCACAACTCGCTCATAATCTCTTCTCAAACCTCAATCTTCTTCAAAACAATCTGTGCATCGTCATACGATCATCAGTTGACTTCTATCTTTGACCGGCCAATCGTATACGAATCAACACTGTGAGTTTTACATAGCCCCTTTTATTTATCACCATTTTTGGGGTGAAACATGTTATAACATCATCATTGCAATTCAATCATCAATGTGTCTATGTGTTTTCTATGTTGCATTATGTCTTGAGCATGATTAGAGTAAGCACCATTCTAGCATAATCATTAACTCCGTAAAAGCCGACGGTATACATTGATAGATCTATTGGACTGACAATCCCACCCGGATACGTGCCTCCTACAAAGGTAGCGTGGGTGTTTGTTATCGCATAACATATTCAAGTGGACCATGAGCGTATGGTATGTATCATATTATAACAGTCATCAGGGTTGATTATGCACTCGATTTATTTCTAGTATGTTCTCACATATGGGCTAGATTGACATGACACATGAATTGCACAACATTTTTATTCATTTATCAAAAACCTATGTAATTCTCACCAACTTTTGTTGACCCAAAATACTTTCAAAATTAACATGTTTCAGGTAACAATGAAGCTGAGGCTTGAGTTAGCATGAGGATTTAGCATGAAGTTTTATTTGAAGTTATTGAAGTTTTGTTATTTGATATTATGTATTGAATTCCTAGACATCATTTTATATTTGGATATTATGTTTGAATAAATTATTTAAAATTTATATTATACCATGTGCTACTGAAACAATCATCAATACGTGGCGCCCCGATGTTTCCGCCATCGGTTGGGGTGTTACATTCCGAGCCCATCTTGCACACATAAGTTAATAATGTGTGCAACACATCGTGTATGGAAAAAAATACCATTGCATATCGGATTATATTTTAACTTTAATTTTTCAACCGCGACAGTATTGTTTGACGCATTGTCGAACGACATTGAAAATATTTTGTTTTCTAAGTGAAAAGTTTGTATTACATGGTCTAAAACATAAAATATATTTTCGCCGGTGTGTGGATACTCAAATAAGTCAAACGCAATCGTACGTTTCATCATTTGCCACGTCAAGGGATCGATCCAATGAGCGGTGACGCAAAAGTACGATTCCGGTAAACCGTGAGGAGCCGACCAAACATCGGTGGTTAAGTTCACACTTGTTTGTAAGTTTGAAAAAAATACAATTAAATCTTTTTTAGCTCTTTCCCATAATTTCAAACAATAACGTTTTAGAGTATGTCGACTTACGTGTTTATAACGAGGTTGGAGCGTGTCACGAATCAAGCTTGTCAAGTCGGGATCGTCGAAGTGGTTGAAAGGTAAAGCTTTTTGAATAACAAACTTCGCCATTCGGTCTTGAACCTTGTTAAAGTCGTAAAGAAAAATCCCACCTTGAGTATCAATGGTCGTTTGCGAACCTTCGAGCGGATTTTCTTTAACAATCTTGCAATACTTAGCTTTATGATTTCTCAAGGTAGAGTTTGCGTTTGGTTGGAGAAAGATACCACACTTTCTACAACGCACCTTTTTTTCTCCATTCGACAAAAGACACAAGTCGAAAAAACCGGTTTCTTGTCCAAATAATTCGGCGTTTCGTGTCGTTTCAAGAATACTAACAATGGTGGGTTGGTTTGAGGAACCGGTTTGAGATGGGTTTGATGAAGCCATGGAATGTAGCAAAGAAGCAAAGCGAAAAAAAAACGAGCGAATACTATTGCGTTTTTTCGGTTTTCGGGTTCGTTTTTTGCGTTTTTGAGTGTTGTGATCAACCCAAAACATCTAAACCTATTTATACTAACTTGGGGTGGCAAAATGGTGATTTTTGGTGCAAAAAAACGGTCAAAAAACGAGCCCAACGGCTAGTTCCAACGGCTATATTCGATTTTCTGGTTCCAACAGTCAAAACCGGTTCCAAACCGGTTCCTATGATCGGTTTCTGAACCGGTTCCTACACGAACCGGTTCGGTTTGGTTTTTTTGAAAAATAGGCCGAATCGATGCTGAACCCGACGGTTTGTATATGAAACCGGACCGGTTCCTCTAGGAACCGGTTTTTATACGAACCGGTTCGGCCGGTTTTACCGGTTTCGGTCCCGAAACCGGTTTTTTTTGAACACCTCTAGTCATGATACAACAAGCCCAATCTGCAACTGAGTAACCAATTCCTATCGGTTTGGGTTATTTCATTCAAAGCCGGTTCGGATCCAATCGAGTTTAAAGTGGATCCGGTTTGGGCATCTGCAACAAACTGGGCCAAACCAAAAGCCCAACCCAAGCAAACCCACACAGCAATAGGCAGTCATTTCTATCCTCACACTTGGATGCATGTGGTCGCAAAGTGGTCACCGTGATATCTTTTCGCCGAGCTCTCTCTCTAAATCTCACCCTTTCTAGAGAGAGAAAACACCTAAACACACACACACACACACACACACACTCTCATGGATCTCTGCCTCAGCCGATCTTCATTTTATTATTATTAATCATCTCAATCGGTAACCACTCTCTCTAATTTCTTCTATTATTACAATATTCCAACAAGACAATAATAATATTAATAGTAATAATTTCCCCTGTTTTTGTGACCTAGTTTTCTTTTATACGATTGATTAGTTTCAAATATAGTGTATCTACTTTGATTTCTTTAATGGATATTTGTCTTTAGTAGGATCAGTTTCGCTATTCAAAACCTTATCGCGGTGCAGCTTGTTGTTCGTTTGCATGCCACTTTTTTTTAATTGGTTGTTTTGGTAGAATAAATAGATTAACTAGGTCAAGAAAAAAAAGGGTATTTGAATTTCATGATGCAATTTATAAAAGTTTCCAACTTGGTTTAAAAAGTGTGCGGCACGCTCAGATGTATAATTGGCTTAAGATGCGGGAATGAGGCGCGCCTCTTGTACATATGAACATTTTGTGCATCAGGATGTTATGCTTGTAGCTTTTTAGTGATGTGTGCCGTGTGCGCTTCATGCTTTTTTTAAACCAAGGTCTCCGCTGATCATTCAGTGACGTGAAACTTGGTAATAGAAGATGTATAGTTCGTTACAATAATCTTGAATTTTTTTTATAGGATAGATTATTTTTCTTCGTCTCGTGAAGTGGCGAAGCTTAAATTTTTTGATGGTGGGGCAGAAAGTCACGAGACCCAATTTTTGTTTTAAATTGGTGGGGTCCGGACTCAGAAAATACAAAATTTTTGGATAAAACCGGGGATATTAACACTACTGAGTCAAAAATCGGTGGGGGCCGGGGCACCCCCTGGCCCTCATTAAGCTTCGCCTATGATCTTGTCTTTTGACTTTTGTCATTATTCAGCTGAATTGTTACACCATTTTTCTCTGTGTAATTCCAAAACAATATTCGGTGAGCCTTAGGTGCTTAATTTGACTATTAGCAAATTATAAATATGACTAATATGTCATTGTTTTGGCTTTAAGCAATGTTCTTTGTATGGTTGTATTTGTTTTTTTTTTTTTTTTATTTATCTTGAACCGTTTTACAGTTGCACTCAATTGAATCTTTTTTATTGTTTTCATGGTCTTCATATAATTTGCAGGCATGGATAAAACCAACTGCTGCTTTCGGGAATAAAACTTTGGTGTTCAACATGTGGGGTTTTGGTTCAAACTCTAGTCCTGGTACTTCTGCGCTAAAACGCATTTCAAACGATTGCTCAGATGACGAGATCTCAGATACCAACAGCGGAGATGAAGGTTTCGAGTGCCCAATTTGCTGGGAATCTTTTAATATTGTAGAAAACGTACCTTACGTGTTATGGTGTGGTCATACCCTCTGTAAGAACTGTGTTCTTGGGCTTCAATGGGCTGTCGTTAAACTACCAACTCTTCCAATTCAGCTCCCGTTTTTCATATCGTGCCCGTGGTGCAACCTGTTATCGTTCCGCCTCGTTTACAAAGGGAATTTAAAATTCCCTAAAAAGAATTACTTTCTTCTTTGGATGGTTGAGAGCATGAACGGTGATCGAGTCAAGTCTCATTCATCTGCCTGTGGCGACCATCTACCAGTATCTTCTTGGTCATGGAACTGTGGCTGGCCCACCAATCAGACTACACGCGCTAACACCACAACTGGACCGTGCAATCGTGAGCCAGATCATAATCAAGATTCTCGCAGTGAAAGACTGCACTCGTCTCTGCGTAAGTCACTGATCTTTTTCGTTCACTTAACGGCTAAGTTTCCATTGGTGTTTATGTTTCTTCTTATCGTGTTGTATGCCATACCTGCGAGTGCAATCATCTTAGCCGTGTACATACTCATAACAATTGTGTTTGCGGTTCCATCTTTTCTTGTTTTGTATTTTGCATACCCGACTCTTGATTGGCTGGTTAGGGAGATCATGGCTGGTTAGGGAGATCATCATTTAGGGTTGCAATTGGGTTAACCCTTTTGCATCCTAAGTATGTGAAATTTGTCGAAGAAACTTTTGTTTAAGAATATTTGAGTCTGTAATTGAACATTAAAATAGCAAGATAGTTTATTTTCTTTTGGTGAGTATTTGGTTCTTTATGTATTTGTGCATGTTTTTTTGGTCATCTTGCAACTTTGTATATAACTTTATGGAATTAGCACATCGATTTTCAATCTGGGCGACAGGCTGACAAAATTTCTGATATGACCCAAAACACGACATAAAAAGAATTAGAATTAGGATTTGGGTTTTTGTTAATATAACCCTGGTTAATAAACATGTCAATCTAAATTCTAAACATGACCTATTTAATAAATGGTGTAACCCGAACTTAAACCCGACCTGTTTAATAAGTGGGTTAGCCCTATTAACACGTCTAAGGGTTTTTAAAAGGGTGTATTTTTAAAGTTTAGTTAAATATAATTTGGACATGCTTAAACCTTATAAGTAAAGCATAACACGTGTAACGTGTTTATCGAAAAGGGTCAAAAAGGTTAAGAGTTTGTAAACAAGTGCGGAGCTTCCATATTCCCGGGGTGCCCGACCCCCCTGTTTTGTTGCTCGATAGTGTAAATCTATGCGTTTTCGGCCACCCCTATATACGTGCTCAAGTTCCGTCGCTGTTAGTAAACATGTTAAAAAGTTGGTAAGGTTTTTAAGGGTAGACATGTTTAACTTGAATTTTCTAAAATTTAAAAGATGGTTGACATGTTTAACTTGAATAGAATTTGAATGAAATCCATCTCAAAATTAAATTAGCCAAATGAGTAAGTGATAAAATTAGCTAAATCAAATACCGTTTATTATACTGACAATATGGTAATTTTAAATGAATTCCAGTAAATAATTATAAACCAAAAGAACCTCTTTTTCAAGTTTCTTTTCGTCATGATATAGGTAAAATAAAATAAACATTCGTGATAAATGACACAAAATATATGTGCTCAGCATTGTAACACCCAAAATACTTTTTTTCGTTAAATACTTATATACCTTAATCCTTGAATTTTATATTTTCTTAATTACAAAATAACTAAATTAAAAAAAAAAAAACAAAAACAATGCTAATGAGCTTTAGTTCAATTGCCCTGGAGATGAAATGAATATTTTGGCTAAAGTTCACCAATATGTTTTAAGTTTGAATGTAATCCAACTTCAGAACCGGAGATGGTGGCATTAGGGATGAGCTCGGGACGGTATCGGTATTGAACCGATACCGATCCCCGACAATACCGATACCGAAAAGTCCAAAAAACCAATACCGATACCGAACACATACGGTACGGTATCGGTTCGGTATCGGTACGGTACCGGTATGGTATCGGTATTTTACCTTAAAATACGGATACCATACCGATCCCGTACCGATACCGATAATACCGAAACCGAAAATCCATAAAATGGGTACCGATACCGATCCCGAAACCCCTCGGTTCGGTATCGGTTCGGTACGGTATTGGGATCGGGATCGGGACGGGACGGGACGGAATCGGTATTCGGTCTTGTATGCTCATCCCTAGGTGGCATGGGCTATCTAGCAAGTAGCATCGTCTGCAATCACGGGCATATAGTCTCCTTTTGTATAGGATTGTCCTATGGTAACTAGGTTTTTGTTCGTTGGCTAATAGGGGGGACAAGACACTCCTCATGTAAAGCATAAGTCAGGTACCATTACCGATCAGCAACATCGCCGTCACCTCCTCAACATCAGTCAAAAAAAAAAAAAAATCACCGCTTGGCAAGGAGTTTCCAATCGACAAGATAGGACTTGGTTTGATTTTGACATGTCAAGATGGGATTGGGTGGGGCTCGGCAACTTTGCCGGCCCCGGACCCCCTTATAAAAAAGTAGAACTTCTCAAGAGAACAAAAACCATAGGAAAACCCTTACCTTCCATCACCATAAAAAAAAAAAAAAAACCATGGCAACACCGTCACGAACAGAAATCGTCTCGCTATTCCGGTCACTTATCCGGTCAGCCCGTGAGTTCCCCGACTACAACATAAGGGAATACACAAAGCGCCGTACAATCGACTCCTTCCGTCACAACAAAACATTATCGGACCAGTCGGCCATCGCCGCCGCCTTCTCCTACGGCCAGTCCCAGCTTCAGGTCGCCAAAAGACAAGCTGTTGTTTACTCACTCTATGCTCCCAAGTTTAAGAGTATTATGGATATTAAATAGTGATATGTTTATTTAGGGTTTCTTCAAAACTGGTTTAATTGTTTAATTACTTTGCATTGAGCTTGGACTTTGGACTTTAATTTACCTAATAATTTGATGTTGATTACGTACCTATTACTTTGGAATTGTGATTCATGTTTTGTTTGTGTTCATTTTCTGAATTGTTACGAACCGGAACCATTGCAATGTACGAGTGTGTGTGGTTTATATAGTCTTATTAGAGCGAAACTCGGAGTGGTTGCCTGGTGGCCTGTACTGTGACCAACTAGGACTTTGGCCCTTTAGGAGGGTGTTACGGACTAGAATTATTGCATCGGTTGTATAGGCGACATATCTAGGGTTTATAGCCTAAATGGGCTCTCTGACCCATCAAATTAGTCTTTCGGGTTTGATTTATTCCGGTTGGGCTATAACAGATGGCCGGTGTAATGGACTGAAACCATTGCAAGATATGAGACATGTCCTGCATTGGTTGTATTGACAACAAATGAGTTCCCTCACCCGCCATATGATTATCCATAGTGAGTTGAAATGTTTTATGATGATCATTGTAGTTAGACACATTAGGAGACAGAGGAGATTACATGTGTTGAAGCAGAAAAAAGTTAAGTACTGCAAATAGTAAATCTTTAAGAATTGGCTAATAAGCTTGTAAGAGCTCTTGTATAGTACTAAGTTTCAGCCTGCTAAGTTGTACATGAACCTTAAGAAGTGAAAGAAAACACTACATATTATGATCTTTAGCTTAGATTGGCATAAGTTTCAGTTATGCAGAGGGTTCGGGCCACCAGGAACCAATCGCTTTTCTATGTTGAAAGTCACATCACTCTTGTCTGATAAAATAGGTGGCAGTGGTGGTGGGTCTTCATACAATAATCGACACCGGAAACATAAGCGTGTATGCCTTTTAGGCTGATGATGATTCTTAGCATTGCCTTCTAGATGGCTCTTAGTAGAAGTTTCTGCTGCATTCGTTGTAGCAATCAAACAACAAAGAACTATGGCTGCTAGAATCTTGTGGCTGAAATACGATATCTTCATTGTGGTTAGATTGTGATTGTAATGACAATGGTGATAGTTTGTAGGAATATATAAGATATGTTTTTGAGCTGAATAATAGGCTTTAGTGAATGAATATATTACGGTTTGGCAGCAAAAGTAGGATAATCAATAATGTGGTTCTGTTCCTGAGGTTTTTGCTACTTGAGTTGATATCTTTCGGATCATTTAGATGTGTGTAACTGTGTAAGGCAAGGGGTAGGCCGGGTGCATGATACACGGGCTAGGTAAGACTGGTTTTAAACATGGCTGGAGCAGTGGAGCTTCTGAAGTTTATTATATAGTACTATTTTTTATTTAATGAAATGTCAGCATGGCGTTGGCTTGTGTTAGAAATTCTGTTGTTACGATACAATTTGTTTCGAGTTATTGGTTTTTGCAGTGGATGAAGATACAAGTTGCTGTGCATGATGTACTATTAGTAGTGGTAGTTTAGCAGCATAAGTGGATTCAAGAATTGAGTTTGATGAAGTGTGCTTCATATGTTGCAACAATAACTGATTGCAGGTATGATGACAGTTCTATTAACAGTGTCAATGCCATTGTAAGTTAGAAAGCATTAATTATATCACTTCTGCTCTACAATTCTAAAAATTGGTGCTAGTTTTCAAACAAATATGGATTTTGTGCCTTCTGCACATGTAAACATGCATGATGCATCTAATGCTGCCACTTTTTGCAGAATTCTAAAGGCTGACTGTTAGTCCTTCAACATTCATTTCTGTGTACGGTTATAATAGGTTTTGGTCAATATGGGGATGGAATTTGTGAGGGTCAATACAGGCCCACTTCAAACGGGTCGTTTTGTGGATGTCAAACTGGGTTAAGTTGACTCGAATCGAATTGTTTGGAGAATGTTATTAGACTGGGTGTTGTGGTATGGCGCCCCCTGCCACATCACCATGTTAAAGCCCCAAACACCATGCCCGGATAGTAGGGGGGGGGGGTCACCAATGATCGCCCTTTTTTAGTTATTTTTTTTCCGTTTTTTTAATCTTCAGTTCAACCATAAGGTGATTGCTAAAGCCTAAAGAATGGGTTAGTTAAAGTCCATTGTCTACGTTGCAGGGCGTTATACGCTTTTAAGCTAAGACACAACGCTTAGTCCTAGTGAGTTTAGGTTAGACAACATTTGTAGGTTCATGCTAATTTCTACCTTGTTTGCTGCTATTGACAACAATCAGTAGCACCGGACTTAAAAGCCTAACAAAAATGGATATGTATAAAGCTGACATGCCTTCCCATTATGTTCGTTGGATGAATTGAAATATTAAATGCCTATTATTAGTTTAATAGTAAAGTAAAATTTTTACAAACGTGATTGAAAACTTTACTTTAGTAAATTATATATCTAAATACAGTTTGATTTATCAAAAAATTTCTTATATTTATAAAACTAATGGGCTGTTTGATTGATTAAATGTTGAATCATTAAGAAGTCTGAATGGTTAAGACTTAAGAGGCTTTGAATGATTAAGTGCTGAATGGTTCACCTATGCATCAAGTCTGAATGATTCAGCTCTTAACAATGTCATTCAGATCCTTTTTTAGATTTAAACAAACAATCTGAATGTTGAACCATTCAGAGCTGAATGGTTCAGAGTAGAAATGAGCTCGGAACGGTATCAGTACCGATCCCGAAAACTCCCAAAACCAAATACCGATACCGAAAACATTCGGTATCGGTACGGTACCAGTATGGTATCGATATTTTAAAGGGTATTTTACTTTAAAATATCGACACCATACCGATCCCGTACCGATACCGAAAACCTCTAAACGTGAATACCGATACCGATACCGAACACCCTCGGTTCGGTACGGGATCGGTTTAGGATCAGTATCGATTTGGTATTCGGTGTCGGATGCTCATCCCTAGTTTAGAGCCTCATTAAGAGGCTACCAAACAACCCCTAAGTGTAGTATAGATTGAAAACGATATTTAGAGATTTACTATGATTGAAATTACTTAGAAGTACCTTAAGTAACTTTTTATGTTAAGAAATAAAATACCAAGGGGGTTAATCAAAAGAAAAGCGTCATCTTCCCCATTATTATATATATTAATTTAGAACATATCGAGGAATAGTGTGTGAACGGAGGGTAAAATCGTAATTTTATGTGTGAACAGAGGGTAAAATGGTAATTGTGTGAAAGATGGCAAAACGGTGATTTTGTGTGTGAACAGAGGGTAAAATGGTAATTTTGCCTAGAAAAAGTAAGTTGTTTGTCTTGTAGTTTATTTTGTCTTTTAGTGCTTTGTGGTTTTTTTCTTTTCATTTACACCCCTTGTAATTTGGTGCTTTCTCATTTAACGCGGTTTGGTTTTTCGATTTTGCACGGTCGCACGAGTTTGGTCTTTGTTCGCTTATTATTACTTAACATGGTTTTACGACTCATTATCCCTCTATATTTTAACGTTATGTGTGTCACTTGGTGTTAATGGTTTGTGCCTTTTCTTTACGATTTTCATGGTTTTGGTCGTTGTTTCGTTGCTACTTAGCACGATTTTACGCTTCCATCCTACAATGCTGGTGACACGGGTTTACGGCCACCGCCCCGCAACGCGTGGCGCTTTTTAACTGCTAGTTCTATCAAATCAACGACACTCGTAAATATGCAAGTCCTAACCCTATGTTTGTGTGCAATGCAATGTTTTGATGTTGTAAACTTGTAAGCATCTTTGACGGTACATGTAAGCCTTGATATAGATGCGTGCAATGCTATGTTTCCATGACGTAAACATGTAACTCTGTAAGCATCCTCCCGATTAACAACCTAGGTTCTCTTCACCGTACTTAAGGTTCCACAATAAGCTTTAAGAAAAAGATGATAGATGTAATTGATTAATAGTTACCATAATAGATACCTGGCGGGTTTTGGGTTGGTATACTCACTAAATATTTTTGATACACTAACAGGTATGCCATAAACCCGGGGGTATGCTCGATACTGCTGACGTGTTTTGGGCCGGGTATGTGACAAACTATTTTAATTGGGTACAGGGTTGATATACTTGAATGAAATCATTGTAAGTAAATTTTTTTCTTTGTATCGTGAACCATACCAAAGTACCGTGATCGCAACGAACCGAGTTGTGTTTAAAATGATGTTTCTTTGTGCTGTAAATTATACCAATTGTAGGTGCCATACCTTTTTCGTCTTGTAAAACATGTTGGTTGTCGGTACGTACCAGTAATGAAACAAATCGGACCAATGTCGACCGAACAACATGGGTATTAGTAGTGCCGGAATTGGTATTAGTTTTCAATTTATTTAACTTGTGTTTTTCTTTTAAAATAAAATGTTTTATAATATTTTAGATATACTATTACGACTCGCTTATTTTCATTTATGTTTCCATATATATTTTATTCAAACCGAAATGCCGCAAGGCAAAGGCATAATCTACCCGTTCGAAATGATATACTCAATTCTATGTTGTCAAACCATAGATGATGGATCCTTGATGACTCTTTAGGGTTAATCTATCTATACATCTAATATTTTAAAGCCATTTTGGACACATGGCATTCTCTCATCCCACTAGCAATCCTCTCTCCTCCTTTCATTAAGCCACATGGCATGATAATAGAATTTATAAAATTTTCTTTTTTTTTTAAATCAAAATTCCCGAAAATATAAAAGGTAATAAGAAACACGCGTTTTAACCTAATCACCAAATCAGACGAATTCCTCTTCATCAACCTCAAACCCTAAGCAGGCGATCTTTAGGCGATTCCACTACAACGATTGTTTTAATCTCTTACCATTCTATATTAATCAATCTTTCTTCATGTTATTCTTTTTTCTTTATTTTTTTCGTGTTTTTCCCTGGGTTTTGTGTCGATTACTGTCTGTTATATCTATTTTGGCTGATTTAAATTATATATCTTGATTGTTCTTTAGTTTGTGTGTATTATTGTTCAGCTTTTTTTATTGTTTTGATTTTTGATTGATGTTGGGTTTGTGTTTTAGGGTCCGATTGATGTTTTAGGGTTTGATTTATTTCAATTCTGTTTTACGGAATTGTGATAATGAGTCGTTTATAGATTAATCATTGTTTCGGTTTATTATTGTTCAGCCTTATTAGGTTTTTATGTTTTAGGTTTCGATTTAGGGCTTTATGTTTTAGGTTTTGATTTAGGGTTCAATTGATGTTTTAAGATATATACGAATGGATATATCTTTTAGGTTTCGATTTAGGGCTTTATGTTTTATGTTTTGATTTTGGGTTCAATTGATGTTTTAACATAGATACGAATGGATATATGTTTTATGTTTCGATTTAGGGCTTTATGTTTTAGGTTTTGATTTAAAAAAAAGTTAATGTTTTAAGATAAATACGAATTGATATATGTTTTAGGTTTCGATTTAGGGGTTGATGTTTAGCTTTCGATTTATGGTTCAATTGATATTTTAAGATACCTACATATGGATTGATTTGGTGTTGTATTCTACTAATAACAGTTAAGATATAAAGATTATAGCTAAAACATTGTCACAATATTGAATATGTTTGAAAAATCTGGTATTTAGTTGTTTATGTTTTAGGTTTCAATTTATGGTTCAATTGATGTTTAAAGAAAGGTATGGATTTATTGTTCTGATTTAGATTTCTAACGGGGTTTATGTTTTATTTATTGATTTATATGTACAGATTTTCTGATACAAAGATTTGATTGAGTTTGTAAGTATTTTTGTCATTTAAACATTAATTATTGTGTATTATTTACTTTTTTTTTGTGGGTTGATGCAAGTGCATACACATCCGTGTTACAATGGTTTACGGATTTTGGGTTAAGTCAGAAAATAACGGTCGTATTTGTTTGGTAAGATATGAATCATGGTTTTAATGTATATACTACACTCATTTTATAATATCCTTATAATTTTAATGTTTGTATTCAGGGGTTACCAAGTGACTATGATGGTTGGATCGACAAGTATGGTTATCCTTCTGGGAATACCAAGATCCGAACATTGGATGATAAAGTCTATGACATTAAAGTTTTAAACATTGCAGGCAAATGGTTCTTCTTCAATGGTTGGAGAGCTATGATTACTGAATTAAAGTACCCTTTTGGGTGTAACTTTATATTTCAGTATGATGAAAATCTCAAGTCTTTCATTATGATTACATTCCATCAGGATGCTGTGTGTGCACCTGGTACCTTCTTCTACTGCAGCTTGGGTGATCCACTTACAACTGATAAATGTTTGGTATGTTTTTTTATAACATAAATCTAAATAAAACATTATAAAAAAATGTTTATACACAAACTGATTGTATTGTGTTAATATTGTTTGTCTTTTTTCCAGCATATCAGTTGTTTCGTTCTTCATGGATTATTCAACCGAACAGTTCCAATGGATCCAATTGAGGTAATTGCTCAGTCAATTGCACACTTTCAGATACAGCTAGCAGTTGATGGTTGTACTATTTATGTGACTGAAGGATGGCCAATTATTAAGGAAGCTTTTTCAATTACTGCTGATCATCTAATTGTGTTCGAGATCATTAATGAGGTATCCTCTGATTTTATTTATTGATTTTGAAATGTTTATATAATTTTTGTTATTGTTTGCTTTTTATAATTTTTTATACTTTAATAACAATACTTTCTATTAATTGATTCAGAGCACTTACAATATGACGCTTTTTTTGAAAAACAAGCTTACTCTTCCTCCCGGTTATGTTTCGAAAGCTGAATTTAATGAAGAGGATGATGATGACAGTGAAGAGACTGGTGATGATTATTATAATGAGGAAGATGTTGTTGTCCTTTCTGATGATAACAGTGAAGAGGATCTAATGGTGGAAGATGATGAGTCCGATGATGTCGAGGATGTAGGTGTACCGGTGGTTTTCAAAGTTGATAGACACTTTGTAAGTAAAATTATTTCCTCAATTAGATATATAAGTTATGTGGATAGTAGTCGCTAATTTGAATGAATGTCTTTATACTTTAGTGTATTTGTATTAGTTGCGTGAACTGATATAGACTTTTATGGTACATAACTGATGTGCATAGCCTTCCCTATCAACTGTTAACAGTAGTGGCTGTTGACAGTATTAATGTCAACAACTGCTTATCTAGATAACATACTATGTTAGACAATATACCAAACGTTGTTAGATATCAATTAAAATTACATATCCCATGAGTTGTAAATTACAATTACTAGCTTGTAAGTGATGACGTTCCATTCTTTATTTTTTGTGGTAACGTATGAACACAAATTGGGCAAAGGAAAACCAGTTGAACATGAGGAGGGCTTTGACCATTCGTGATGAGGATGGCTTTACTTGGGGAGTGTCGGTTGGGATTGAAGATGAGTCAAGATATCCCCGTTACTACATAAGAGGTATGTCAGCTTTTGTAGCTGATAAGGAACTCCATGCTGGTGATGAAATTCATTTTCTGTTTTTCCAGAATCAAGGTGTGTTCAAGCTTTCTAATGTTGTTAAGGGTAATGGTAATTAGTGGGGTTATTGGTGGTTGTTTTTTGGTATACTGATAATATTTTTGGTGGGTAAGTTTTGAACATAATTGATGGTTGGTGATGGTAATTAGTTGCTTTAGTTGTTGACATGGTTTAGGTTTGATAAAAACTTTAGGTGGGTAACTTTTGGACATGTTTAATCCTTTGTAATCACAAAGTTTTGCACGTTTACTACTGATGTAGTCATTCGTGAATTTTGGGTTGTTTTGTGTTTACAATTACTATTATTATCGGGTTATCTTTATTAGTAAAAAAAGACTATATTTTGCATTTTATGTTACAAACTTACTTATATGTTTGAATGTTATTTGTTTGTTTATGTCTATTTTTTGTAAATTGAAAAGTTTAAGACTATGAATTAAAGAATGAATGTTTGACTTTTTTTAAATAATAAAGTCTTGAATTTAATCAATTTTTGGTAAATTTAAACACACTAATATTAAACTGTTTTCATTTAAAAAATATAAACTATATTTGTTTTTTTTTAGGCAACCTTTGACTTTTTATTAAATTTGGTTGATTTTTAAAGTTTGAATTTGAATCCGTTTTTGGTAAATTGACACACAATAAGATTAAACGTCAATTGGTTTAAAAAACTCAAAACATTTACGTTTTTTTAGGTTTGACAACCTTTGACTTTTTATTAAATTTTGTTGATTTTTAAAGGTTTGGATTTGACTCAAATTTTGGTAAATTGAAACACAATAAGATTAAACGGTTTTCATTTAAAAAATTCAAAACATATTCCCCCCCCTTTTTTTGGCAACCTTCTTGACTTCTTATTAAATGTAAATTTTGTAGATTGTTTTCCGTTTAAAACAAAATTCCATTATTAGTAAAAATGAAACAAATTTAACTATTATATTTAAGGTACATTAGGTATACTTAAACAATTCGTTTTATACCCAAGCATCCAATTTTTAAAAACAAACACTTAACAATTCTTTCAACTAAATTTAACAAACATGCAAAGTAAATTTGGTAGATTTAAGTTTTAAAAAGAAACAATTAAACAATTCTTTGGTAAATTTAAAACCTTTAAATTTTCTAATAAAACATTCAACAACTTTTTTAAACATCTATTTGTTATATTTTTGTTCATAACTGTAACATTGTTTCAAATTTTTTTATACTATCAAGAATGGTTAACTTCTTTAACAAATTCCATTTTTGTTACGGTTTTACTTTTTAAAAACTTTACATATAAACAAACAATAAAATATTTTTTCCACCGTTAACAACTGTCAATAGATTTAGACTAACAATCAACTTAAGACCGCTAAAAGTAATTGTTTTACACGCATTTGAAATTTTTATGTTTTATAAACAAACAATAAACTTAATTTTTTGAATTTGTTAAAAATCGTATATATTAAAAAAATCGATTATACTAATTATATAAATATGTTAATTAAATTTTATATATGTTTATGTTTATTTTAGGTATTTTTAAGTCTTTATATTTGATAGCTTTATATTTTAAAGTGGTATGTAATTTAAATAAAAAAATCGATTTTTTAATTATAGCAACATCTAAATCTAAATTAATTCTGATTTCCATTTATAATTTCCTTTTTAATATTATTAATTGCTTAACATAAATAAATCTGGCAATTTAGATTATAAATACATATTTTATAAGTGGAGTATAGTATAACTATTTCCTTCAACTCTATCTGGTATGTTTATCAACTTTTACATAATCATTCAGTTATTTTTTTATGCATGTAATGTTTTAGTACTTACATTCTATTAACTTGCAGCTTTATGGATCCGAACAACATTACGTTTTTGAATGACATCAATTGGAGGATGTCTCAATATACAATCAAAGTTA
This sequence comes from Ambrosia x helenae, assembly GCA_030844895.1. Taxonomy (NCBI): domain Eukaryota; kingdom Viridiplantae; phylum Streptophyta; class Magnoliopsida; order Asterales; family Asteraceae; genus Ambrosia; species Ambrosia x helenae. The sequence goes on from CM061233.1 coordinate 13,714,556, forward strand.
AGGTGCTTAGGATTTGGAAGCGACCAAACCGCAAGAATTTGCAGAAACTCTTTGTTTAGATATGGTTCTGATGGATGAACAGGTTAGTGTTTAACGTATTGATTTTTTCATTTATGTTGTTAACATATTATTGTTAATAATAATTCTGATTAACTTTATTTTGTTTCGTTTTTAATTTTTAAACAGGGCTCCAAAATGCAAGCTATTGTGTGGAGTAGATACATGAAAAAACATGAAAAAATTTTACGTGAAAATCAAGCTTACTATATCTATAACTCCCAATTGGCTGAAAACAAATCTACTAAACATTTTGATAAAAAACGATATTCTTTCGTTTACTTTTGAAAGAAGCATTACGAAATGTAACAGGTTTGAAGGAAGTCAGGATGGTTTTAATTTTTCTTCTTTTGAGTCAATTAAGAGTGGCAACCTTCCTCAGGAACAAAGAATTGCTTTGTTTAATCACACTTAATATTTTTTGTATTACTCTTTAGATTTTTTTAATAATGTATTTGTATAAATTAATAATTTTTTTTTTAGATTTCATTGGCTATGTTGATGAATGGACTCTACCAGAACCGACCGAAACAAAAGCCGGTTTGAAAAACAAGATGACCCTTATGTTGTTTGATTTAGAGTATGTGTTTCATCATTAAAAATCATCTTTTATTATTTGATAACGATTTCTGCTTTTTTTTTTCCTTATATTATACGATCAATAAATTGTTACACAAAAGATAGTTTCATTTTAAACAACATTATGTTTATATGCAGAGGGATCAAAATCAGCTGTGCTTTGTGGGATGACTATAGTGAGCAGATGTTTGGGTACATCAAGCAAAATGAAGATGAAGTTCATGTTGTCTTGATTGTTCAATTCAGAAGTTTTAACAATTACAAAGGTTTGTCATATATTAAGTTTTTTTAATACACTAAATATTTGTAATTTTATGGTTATTTATACATTTTATTTTTTTTTATATTTAAAGGCAATGTCAGCGTTCAAAATGGCTTCTATATCACTCGACTATTTATTAATGAAGACATTGATGAAATTCGGGTTTTTAAGAAAAAGGTAATATACTTATGTTGTTATTTCTATTATGTATTTATTGTTTTTTTTAAAAAAAATATTTAAATCTTTTTATTTATTTTTATTTACAGTTATATTGAAAAGTTGATATCTGTTGAATCATCTTCTGCTCAACGATCTCTCGGATCTTTTGGAAGCATGAATTTGGCAGATGAATTTCTGAACAAGACCCATTTCAGCAGTATTCGTGATCTTCCGTTAATAACAGAGGTACATCAATTTCGACTTATAATAATCTAATATGAATGTTTATATTTCATTCAAAAGATTATCACTTATGTATTTTAATGTATACTAATAGTCATTTTGTGTGAAATTATTTTTTTATTAAATGTTTACATTAATATTATTTTATTTTGCAGGTCAACAAACAAGTGATTGTTGTTGGTACAGTGAAGGGTGTGGATGCCAACGATGATTGGTATTACCTAGGTTGTGAGGGATGTAATCGCAAGGTTGAGCCAACTCTGATGTTACCTAATGATGAAGATGAAAAAGATGTTAACTCATTTAAGCAGGTTTTGGTTTGCACTAACAATGACTGTCCCAAGCATATTGTATCTGCTGATCCTGTGTAAGAATTATTTTTCATAAACATAAGTTAAAATTTTACGATATTATTTAGTAAATAATTTGTTGTTATTACTTCCTTTAGGTTTAGAATTCCAATAAGGGTACAAGATTGTACTGGAATAACATCACTCACATTGTTTGATCGAGAAGTGAAAAAAATGTTGGGCATGTCAGCGATGCAGCTGCTGGAAAAATCCAAGCAGGTAATTTATTTTTTTCTGCCTTAAACAATATATTTTATTATACCTAATGTTATTTATGAAAATTTTTATGTAGGTTTGTGTTGAAGACAAAATAATTCCTGCTGAATTTTCTTCATTTGAAGATAAAAAGTTTGCATTCAAGATTAAAATCGGTCAATTTAACATTGATAAGCATCTGGATGGTTATGATATACGCAAACTTACCGATGATTCTTCAATAGTTGCTTCGCTGGAACAAAAGTTCTCTGACATTCATGTTATTATTATCATTGAAATATTCCTTTATTATTACTCTTATGAATAATTAGTACATGTTTATTATTGTTATTATTAATTTTTTTTGTTTTTATTATCAACGTTTCCTTTGAAGTATTACATGTTTATTTTTTTTCAGCTCGATCAAACTGTTTTTGAAAACATTGATATAGATGACTCTTCAACACAGAATGCATTGTCTTGGAAGGTTGTTCTTTGACTTATTTAATCATATATTCTAATTAAGTTTTTAATGTAGTTTATTCTAACAATTTTTACATTTCATTTAATATTGTAGGATTCTGTTGGAGATAACACTACTCCAGAGTCATCATCTAGAGTTGGTGTTGTACGTGATGATGAGGAAGTGAAACGTTGCTTGGACAAAGTGTATGATCTTGATGATGATGCAAGCGAATCTACAACAAAAGCTGCAAAGAAATCACCTGAGATCCCTCTTTTGGTTCCTAAGGTTGAGAAATAGGAACAATGAAGAATTTCTTTAAACATTTATGATTGGTTTGGTTTTTTGGACAATTTGGTTTTTATTATGCTTATTTGGGTTGTTTTGGATAATTTTGTTTTGTTTTGGTTTTTTTGGACAAATTTCATTTAAATTATTTGTGTGTTTGCATTTTATTTTGTCTCAAATTTTAAATGCTAGTAACTGTTCACATGAATATTTATATTTTCGTTGTGTCCTTAATTGTTTAAAAATTTGTATATTTCCTAAACTTTGATTAGCAATAGAGATCGTTGTTCCAGTTATGTTGTTGAAAACATATATCAACAAAATGGCTTGTGTAACGGCCCGAGGTTACGTATGATGGAAAGGTGAAGACTAAAACACAAAAATCGGTGTATAAAGAAATATTTAGTGATATTTGACTAAAATGTGTGTTGCCTTCTTTTACATTTTAATAAAATATTTCTACTCCTTTTTTTTTTACGTCTTACCACTCAAAATAATTGTACGTTGGTGAACCGCGTGTAAACGCGGGCAAAAGTCTAGTATGATAATAAAAAACAATGTACCTACTATTTTGCAAAAAAAAAAAAAATGTCATTTAACCTACTTCCGGTATATTAAGGTTTCTAAACCTGTTTAAAATACAAGCATTTATGTCTCACCCCTTTGGTGTGGTGGTAAAGGTGTGGGTTTTAAATGGGCAGTTAGGAGTTCAATCCTCATAAAAGACAAAAAATTATATATTTAAAAGGAGATGAAAAATATGGTGTAATAAAAGGGTGTATTGTGTACAAAATAGGAGGAAATTAGCCGTTAAAAAAATACAATCCTTTATAGAAGTTAGATGATAATTTGTTGCCTCTTAAATGGATCATAGTCAAATGTGTGAAAGCTGAAATGGATATTTTAAATATATAGTTAAGTTGGTATAAATTTATATATAAAAGCAGTAAAAACTTGATAAGCTAGTGTTTCACGTCTAACAAAAGAATCTACATCACATCTTCATTAATATAAAAAAGAAAAAATTACAGAAATCGTCCTTTATGTTTACCTATTTTTTCAGTAGATGTCCTTAAACTTCAAAATTGACGAGAATCGTCCTATATGTTCTAAAATCTTTCAAGTCTCGTCCTTTAGCACTAACGTGGTTAGATTTTCTGGTTAAGTTATGTCATGTGCATAACATGTGAGGGCATAATTGTCATTTTACCCTCTGATTCATCTCCCCTTTTATAAACCCATCCCTAACTACCCTCGTTCCCAGTTTCCTCCCCCCCCCCCTCTCTTGTTTTGGTCACCATCTCCGGCGAGACAACCACCACAGGCCTGGTTTTAACTCTTATGGTGGACGGATTTATGGGGTTTCGTTGTTTTAGGTGGTGGTCGATGGCTTGTTGATTGCAGGTTGTGGTGCTGGGGGTTGTTTGTGGAGGTTGGAGACAGCCATGGCTACGAAGCAGATGAGCAGCGAAGTCTATATATTTGTGTTCGTGGAGGTTGGAGTTGCTGTTTGTTGTAATATTTTTGTGGAAAACTCTTAATCAAATTGGGGGTTAGGGTTTGTTGAAAAATTAAGATTTAGGGTTTGTTAGTTATGGTGGGGGTGTCGGATTTGGTGGGGGGTTTTGTTGTTGTTGGATTTGTGGGATTTTCATGGTGGCAGGTGGTGGTTGGTGGCACTATGGGGGGTTGTTTGTGGCAGATTGTGATGGTGGCACTGTGGGGTGTTGTTCGTGTCAGGTTTGTGGTGGTGGTAGAGGTGGTGTTGTGGTCTGGTGGTGGAGGTGGTGGTGCGACTTGATGGTAGTGATGGATGGTGGCAGGTTGTAAGTGAATATGGTGGAGTTATGGTGGTGTTTTCAGGTTTTAATAAGGGGGAAGTAAGGATAGAAGGTGAAATGTCAATTATGCCCTCACGTGACCTTCACGTGACATAACTTAACCAGAAAATCTAACCACGTTAGTGCTAAAGGACGAGACTTGAAAGATTTTAGAACATATAGGACGATTCTCGTCAATTTTAAAGTTTAAGTACATCTACAGAAAAAATAGGTAAACATAAAGGACGATTTCTGTAATTTTTCCTATAAAAAATAAAAAAAACTATCTACATAGCTTCCATTTGTGTAACAAGTGTGTTAATAGCAAACGTCTATAAGAATTTCAAGGATACATGTATTTTAAAACATGTCTAGAGATTTTAATATATTATTTCAACGATTTTATTTCATTTAAATTATTGAAACGGCCCCCCTTTTATTATTGCAACTTCAAATGGTAATGAAAACATATTCCTATAATGTGCTTTATATAAGTAATTTTTATTCTTATTCAATCGAAGAAAACCACAGTCCTATGTAATGTTATATTATATAAATTGTGCATATGGTAATGTTATACCTTAGACTAGAGAGTTGCAACTACTCAAGATCTTTTTTCAATGGTAATATTTATTATGAGATTGGACATTATGGGACGAATGCTTATAATGTTAACAAAGCTGCAACTAACCGGTTAAAGTTGTTCCTCCTTCATATATGAGTATTAACTACGTCACCCACCATTATTATACTATTAATATAGCACATGTTTATAACAAAATAAATCAAAGAGTTGTACTATATGCATTTAGGACATGGACTTGCCCCATTAAAACTGTATGAAGTAACGAGGCAATGTTTTGTCTCGGATGTTCTGTTCTGTTCCGTCATGTCGATAACTCGATCATTTCTTTAATTTTTTGGTACAAGAAATATGAAGATTGATTCGGCCAAATTATTTTAAAAGATGAAAGATAGACTACTCTTTAATCAAGTTATTTATATACAACACCACGTATGTATGGGCGGAGCTTATCAAAGGTTGGGGTGCCCTGGCCCCCACCGTTTTTTCCCTCAGCAGTGTAAATTTATGCGTTTTCATCCAAAAATTTTATACGTATTGGATCCGTCCCTTCCTGTTTTAAGGGTCCCATGATTTTCGACCTCCAAAAAAAATACACATCTCTCAAAAGTGTAGGAGGGGTGAGTAGAAAACTTAATTGTAGGTTTCAGGTGTTTAATATGTTGTATTTGTTTGAGAAGAATTTTTAACAAGTTTTAAGGAGAAGAAACACACCTAATTTTTACGAAAATCTAAAAGCTTTTGATTCTTCAAAACAAATGATATAACTTTTTTTTAGGACTATTGGATTTAAATAATCTCAACTATCAATTATTGATCGTTACTGATCTCATCTAACAAAATATGTGCTGGCAGTCTCACCTTTTAACATATTGTCCACCAACGGACCATGACTAACATATTGTCCACCTTTTAACAATCAAACCATTGGCCACCCACTGATCCAAACTGGCATGGCATACTTGCGTGCCAAATTCCCTCTTGCATGCCATATTCTCTCTTAGTATTATGTTAGTTATGGTCCGTTGGTAGACAATATATTAAAAGATGAGACCGGCAGTACATATTTTGTTAATTGAGACCAATGACGGCCAATAGCTGATAGTTGGGATTATTCAAATCCAATACTACATATATTCTGAGGCTTTGGACTGAGCAAATGATGAGTCCAAAGGATAGCTAACAATGTGGAATACGAGGTGTAGTGATTCACATTGTCGCATGATGCTAGAGGTAAAAGAGATTTTACTGCTTTACAAAATATCATCGCTGCACTTCATAAGATCTTTGATCGTATGAATCAAGTCTCAACGATCATTCATTGTATTTATGGAGCGCGATAACAATAGCGAGCTGCAATCCAGTATCGTACCATTAGAACCCTATCATATAGTAGTCATCACGATATAACGCCACAAACACAGAAAATGTTAAAGGGAGCGCATACATTTATGAAACAAAAGGGTGTCAAATGGTGAATCGTCTAATTGGATTGAAAACCGCCATCAGCCAGAATATTTATCCAGTCACCAACATAAAATTGACCGTCAACCAGGTCAAGATAAGATTCACTACGATTTACTAAATTAACCTACTTGCAAGTTAAAAGCACAGCATTAACAAAGGAAAAAGCTTCAAGATTCTTGACCTGTTGCTCCTGCTTGAGTTTCTGCGTGTTTTACAGCCATTGCAACATGCTTCTGACCAGCAAGATGATCAATAAACGCCTTCGGAGAGTTGCAAACAACGTTGCACAAGTTACACATTTGTACAGAATCCAAAGCTGTCCCACTTTGCAAAATCCTCTGCTTCTTCGTCTCCACGTCATCATCACTTCCACTTTTCTTTCGCTTTGTTTTTGGTGCGTCTGAAGTGACCATTTTGCCATCTTCTTGCAAAGGTCCAATCATTTTTGGTGTTTCTGCAGGTTCAGTAGTAACCATAGGGTTTGGTCCAATTAATTTTTCGGACTTCTCTACGTTCTTTCGGTGTTTTTTTTCCTGACATGTGAATTTTCAGCATTTCATCAGTGTCACAGAAAACCCCACAAAGTTCACACACTGACTTAACTCCGTGTAGATTGACGGTTTTGCCCTCATTGGTTTCTGGATTTACCACAGGCTTGGTAGGAGGTGTGTCCTGTGAAGCAATAGAAGTCGACGGCAGATTTGACGGTTCAGCTCCGTCCAAATTCATGGTTTTGACCTCAATGGACTCAGGTTTGGTAGGTGATGTGTCCTGTGAAGCGAAAGGGGTCAGTGGCGGAACTGGTAGTTGCCCTAATTCTTTAAGTTTCTTGAGGTGTTTCTTCCCTGCTATGTGCTTTTTTAGGAGTTCACTGCCGGTGCAGGTGATGTTGCAGATTTCACATGGAAAGGTGTCGGGTTTCTTCTGTAAACCACCGCTGGAATCTGATGCAGCATCAAATACTCCATTTGTGCTTGCCTGCTGGACAATTGACTGCATGGTAACATACAAGAAGAAATGCTTAAAACTTTTTCGGCAAAATGAATTTGCATATACATTGTTTTACAAGTGTACAAGAAACTAGAGGTAGAAAAGGCCATTTCTGGTACGGGTCAAGAAGGACCCAATTTTTTTTTTTTTTGACCCAAAACTTTTTTTTTTCCAAAATCACCCTTTTAAATAGTTAACATGGCAAACATACAAGAATTATATTATTTTAACGAAAACCTAACTTTTAGCATAAAATGACTTGGGAAATTTTAAGCATAAAAATGCACTTTAGACATGTTTACCAGTTCACAAATAACCCTGTTGACCAGATTCCTACGAACCTTCGATTTTTTCTATTGCACCAAGTTTGAAATATTGAAGACAAAAAACATCGTTCCAAGCAAGCCGTTCATAACTAAAATCGATTAAAATCACAACCTCTACAAGAAACCTAAAAGGTATTGCTTTACATATTTATCAAATATCTAAAGAAACTAGAACAAATAAACGAATCTTATTGACCCGAATCAAGCTACATCAATTTACATGTACGGGAAATCTAATAATCTTTACGCTTTGAAATTTACCAAAAGCCAAAAAGTCCAATCTATATGTTTTAGACTTGTTAAACAAACAAAATTCATGTGGCAATTTCAAATTCATAATGAGATTTTTATTAGAAATAAATAAATAAATATATATATATACACACACAGTGGCGGAGCTTGACCCGAAACTTCGGGGGGTCGGAAATCACTAGTTTCGGGGGGTCGAAACCGTATATACCAAAAAATTTCTATACGAATACTATATAATAGGAACTTCTGAGCGAAAATTCGGGGAGTCGGCCGCCCCTCCCCACCCCTTAAGAGCTGCGCCAATGTGTGTGTGTGTGTGTGTATAAAATATATAATATATAATATAAAGGCAGTAATCCAAACAAAGCATTAAAAAGTGATATAAAGATGGAATCATAAAAAATCAATTATCAAAACTTAGAAGGATTCAAAGTTTTAAATCCAAAGCATGTCACTTTATTCAATTTACCTTTGCAGAATGCTTTTTTCCAGCAACATGTGCCTTAAATACTTCTTGATTATTGCAAACCACTTTGCAAATATCACAATATACCAACGTTTCAGCTGTTGCTCCATTTTGTAATAACCTGTGTGTCTTATTCTCCAGTTCTCCAACTATATTTTCACTCGCAATAGGTGGCGGCACTGGCACCATTTTTGGTTCACCGACAGATGAATCAGTCAATTCTCCAACTAAAGGCTCACTTGCAACAGGTGGTGGCACCATATTTTGTCCGTTCCCGGATGACTCAGATAATTTTTTCACACTTTTTACGTGTTTTTTACCTTGTTTGTGTGTCTCTAGCACATCTTTAGTATTACACGAAATATTACATACCTCACAATGAAACGGTAGGATATTTACAGGCTGTGTTGCGGTTACAACAGCATTTGTAGTCTCGTTCATAGTCACATCAACCTGGATTTGTCAAATTATTATTTTTGCATTTCACCAAATTAAATTGAATACTGTAAGTATTAAATCAAATTAGGCTGTTCTTACACGATAGCAAGTTTGTTTCATTTTTGAATAACTTGAAGTCTGAAAAGTGAAAAAATATAGGAAAAAGTGTTTGTTTTTTTTTTTTTTAAATCTAAACATCATTTCGTAAGGCTCCATTTATCATCATAGCAACTATTGAGTTCCTAATCAAATATGTAGTTAAATAGCAAAACTTTAAAGCTGTGCTGATGGCTTTCCTTATACTTTTTGACCCAAAGAGCTAATTTTACTACACAAATGCAACTTCACAATTTTTATAAATACATGTATGATCTACTAACCACACGTGGTTTAAGACCCTGCTTCCCGCTTCCCGGGATCATTTTTACTAACCTATCGTCCTATCCTACTTTCTTAAATTAGTTCCTTGCCTCATACCAATCCGTTTATGCATAAACACCCTTTTTAGTTAATGTGGGACATCACTAATGTTCTAAATTTGGAACAATCACACATCCTTCAAACATTATATAGTAGAGTAAGTTACAATCATACCCCCCCCCCCCCCCAAAGGAAAAAAAAAAGGAAAAGAGAACAATGTAGAGCAGCATACTACAATCGCTCCGGGTATCGGGCCAACACACTTACTTCTCTTCAAACATTTCCAGAAATTGATAAGGTGTGACATCACTAAAGTTCTAAATTTGGAACAATCACACTCACACACCCATAAAAGTCCAAACCTTATACATCAACTTACACTCACTCACAAATTAGGAAAAGAAAGCATCAACTCATCAAACTGTCTTAACCCATCTAACAAAATCAAAACTTTAACATAAAGATTCAATAAAAAACACAAATTTCTCATACCCAATTAAATCTTTCCACATATCATAACCTCTACACCAACAATCACTTCACAAAATGCAGATAAATAATTAACAACATAATATTTAAAAGAAAATAAAAAGAAAGAAAAAAGTTATAGAGAAGAGCATACATGTTGGTATTGAGTTGGGTCAGCAGCAGATCCATCAATGGAGTGGGGAGAAGAGGGGGATTGTGAGGCATCAGTGTGTGATTGGATAGGGATGGGGTTAGGGTTAGGGTTTGGAGTAGGAAATGACGTGAAGTTGGGGATAATTGCTGACATTTGTTGGTTAGAATCAAAACCCTAGAGTTTGTTTAAAGATTAGGGATGATTTGGAGAGGATCTTGATTTTTGATCTATACCCAACCAAATCCTACAGTAGTGTAAGTAGAGTTTAAGCCACTGGTTTGATTACACATGGAATTTGTCCTTTTTGTTTTATACATGGTGTGTTAGAATAAAGTCTTCTCTTAATGATTATTAGAAAATTACCCAAATATTTTTATGTATATAAGGGAAAGATAAATTGAAAATCCTTTCAGTTAAGAAAACCCACAAAACTCACATCTTAGCCATTGATTCTAACTGTTTTACGATGGGTATTTCTTCAGCCTTTTAGTAAAAAAAAAGGTTAAAATGGTACAACATTTTTTCAACATTATCTCCTCTTGTTTTTGAAAAGTTAAAAAGTAATTGTAAAATCAAGGCACTACAGAAAAAGGTAGGTTTATTTATTAAAATATTTATACCATGTTAAGTCATTGTCCTTATCGTAAGTGTTTCGTCTTATTTGTAAAAAAAAAAGGTATGACATGAAAAGGAATGCGGTAAGGCTGGTGGGTAAGCAGACGGGGGAAGGGGGTAACACGTCGGAAAAAGGTGGGACCGGAGGACAGAGAACGGGAGGGGACGGGGGCAGGGGCGGTGTAGGGAGGTAGAGACGGGGGTGGCAGGGGGCGGTGATTGGTGGAGGCTTTGGTGGGGGGCGGTGATTGGTCCGTCCTTTATGTTCTTCGGAGAACGGGGGAGGGTGGGACGGGGGTTGGGACGCCACTCCGAGGCGGTGTAGCGGTCGAGACGGGGAAAAAAAGGTGGGACGAGGCTCTCCCACGTCTGTTCACCGAGTAGCCTAAGGGTTTGAAATGATTTATTGCTTTATTAAAAAAGGTATAACAATATTTTTATTATGTGTGTGTTTTTTTTTTTGTGTAAAAGTGGGTATAAGCATGGGCGGACCTAGGTATAATTTAAAGGGGGCAGGGGCCCTTTTGAATTTTTTTAGTGTAATTTGTAGGCTAAAATCCAAACATACTCCGTAAAAGTTCGGTTAAACTTCTCAATCGCACCCCTTGAAAATAATTTCTGAATCCGCCACTGGATATGAAATAGAGGTTTGAATAGTGGCTTTTGTTTCACCTATGTGATCAAAGGTTCAATCTCCACATCCATCATCTATGGTTTGATATCCGGGTGAATATCGAATACGGGTGGCGCCGGTTCGAATCTGACGGGCGGCGAGGTTTTACCGAGTTCTATAACACTGTCGTGCCTTCGAGCGGGTGGGGCTCGGGTTTCCGCGCATCGGGAGAAGGCGGGGGCTACTGGAGGTCGAGTAGTTGATTCTTGGGCGCGACACCCTGCAAAGATAGTTGCCACACAGTTATTCGCCGATAAAAAAATAACTATGTATTAAAATGATATGACATGCTTCCGGTTTGGAATTTCAAAACACCCTCACCATTTTGGATGCACTTAATAGCACTTCGAATTGAACCCAAATAAAACCATTAATGCGAGAGTGTCAGCTTATAATTACCCAAATTAAACTTGAGGAACATAAATCGTAAGGGCCATTTGAAAAATAAGCCGATGAACTTAAATTCCTTTTTTTTTTCATTTTATAAATAAAACTTAATTATATATTAAGAAAAACACAATTTCATTAAAATGGTTGTGGGTAGAATTGTGAATATGAAACCGTTGTGGTGGAATTAATTCATTTACAGTTGGGCTTTGATTTAGCAATTATTATTTTTTTTATCCATATTAGTATAAATAGTTAATTGATTAAAATTGTGTAATTAATATCGTATTAAAAAAGAATATTTCTTTTTAAATGGTGGTTGGGAAGTGATGGAGAGACCCTTGACCTTTGTGGTCATGGGTTCGACTCCTGATCCCTCCAAGTTTTACCGGTTCACTACCGTCGTGCCTTCGGGCGGGTTTGTGGGCCGGGTTTTCCCTGGAACAGGAGACGGGTGGGCCGAAGGGCTCTGTCCGTACGGACTAGAGGCCGTCTGGGGCCCCTTTCGGCCATTGGGGGCCGCGTACAGAGTACCCGGCAATACTTTAGTTGATCGTTAAAAAAAAAACATTCAAATAGTTGTTAGGTTTTAATGTAGAGCTAGTTCACTTGGTATACGCCTTGCCTCTTAACAATATGTCTTGGGTTCAATCCTAAAAAGAGTAGTTTAGGATTTATTTTATGTAATTTAGGAGTATGTAATATTTGCGTTGGCAACATTCATCTCATCACCTTGAAGCTCACTTCACCAACTAGAATTGCAACCATGAATCTCATCCCATGCCACATGGCGGTGGTGTTCTCGTCCAATCCGATGAACCCGAACCCTCATATCACTATTAAGCCCCTTCACCCTATACAATTTTTTTTCTTTAATTTGATTGAATTCATTTTTCTTGTAAATTTTGAAAACCTAAAAAAACAATAATTTAATTTGAAGGCGTTTGTATGCCTAATCAAGTTTAGATAATCATTAAACTTGGTGTATGTTTTGTATAATTGTATCTACTCTGTTGCAAAACAAATAACCGAAAAAGAATATCACATGTGTGCCATTGATATATTTTTTTTAACGGCCAACGAAACGTTGCTGCCTGACTACCCATGGGACCCTTAAACTAGCGAACCCAAAAACCCCCCAGGACTATGCAAGGGGCTGGCTAGGGTAGTCAGGCTTGCCCACGAGGTTTCCGAACCGAGGAAAACCCGATCCCCCACCCGCCCGAAGACCCGCTATGGAGAACCGGCAAAACCCGGGCGAGATCAGGACTCGAACTCCTGACCTATTTCTCTTAATGTCCTCCAAATGTAGCTAGTGGGAATTGAACCCAAACCTCTCATAGGAAAAGTAGGCCCTTAACCAACTGGGCTACAAGTGTGTGCCATTGATATGGTGATCAATTTTCACTCACTAAACCAACCAATCGTGTGACACTTGAATGTGGATGTGGTGTGTTCTCTTTTCTTTTATTTTTCTTGCTAATTTAAGTGCCCAAAGAGACCATGTCAAATTAATTGTTGATACCTGAAAGAAAGGTGATATGTGAAGAAAGTGTCAATCTATGCACCACCTCAAATCTCCTCCCCCTTTTCCTCAACATATGCATAATCAGTGGCGAAGCTTGACCCGAAACTTCAGGGGGTCGGAAGTCACCGGGGGGTCGGAAATCACTAGTTTCGGTTGGTCGAAAACCAATTTCGGGGGGTCGAAACTATATATACCAAAAAATTTCTATACGAATACTATATAATCGGAACTTCTGAGCGAAAACTTGCCCCCCCCCCCTAAAAGCTACGCCACTGTGCATAATCACATACAGAAAGGAAACCAACCGTCTACTTTTTCAGGCGGCCTTCCCAAATATACCGACCCCAGACAGTAGTCTATGGTCCTAACTCCTACTAATGGCCCTCATAACAAATATAGTGGCGTTGAATGGCCAGTGGGTATCGATCTTTGTTTAATTTAAAAAGAAAATGAGAAATCTAACATTCCGGTGTTAGTTTAAACCCTATTAGAGGTGTCTAATCAAATATTCACTAGCTACATTATAGTTTTTTTACATGAGAATGATAATAATAATACTAAATAAATAAATAAATAGATAAAGTTTTTTTTCTAGGCGTGATCTTACTTTGAGCAGCCTTTCTATCCTAATACAGGAAATGCTACGAGTCAAATTTTACTTTGTACGTTAATTTGTTATGTTATGTATTTTTTTTTTTTTTTATAATAAAATATTGGATATATTATGAATTTTACATTGGGCCATATATTTTAACAATGAATCCATGTGTTTCAATTGGGCCTGTATGGGCTAAAATGGAATTGTAGCACCTTTCCGACAAAAAAAAGATGAGTGGGTGCATGATAATCGGGTCTTCCATTCTAGTATCTACTTTGTGACTTGGTCAAACATACGACCATATGATATGAGGTTGCTTATGCCATCTTTTTGAGAGATTTCAAATCTCATGTGTCACTAATAAAAATAAGTCTTTAAAAGTAAATATATGTACAAAATTCAAAAATTGTGGTCCAACAAAGAGGAGAAGAAGTAACCCAAAAAGAAAGTGGAGCTACCAAGTTTAATATCGGGACATCAACCAACAACCATGTCATGGAAGGGGTCTTTACCAGCTTTTTTTTTATCCCTACCTTTATGTTTAAATCATGAATATAATCAATTAATTAAAATGTGTTAAAAAATATATTTATATGTAAAACAAGGGGAAAATATTATGGGCCTTGTATGGTCACCCACGCATCTTTCGCATATATGCGGAAGACTAGCCCTACCATCTATCATCAACATGACACACTACTGATTTAGTGATTTATTGGTCAAACTCGTTTAACTATACTAAAAAAATAAAATGATTGTTGTACTTAATTAATTATACAACATATTTATATATTTACACAAGTTTAAAAGTTATCTTGTTATGAGGTTTATATTTTAAGAAAATAAAAAACTATATTGTTTCTGAAAAGGAGAAAAGGTTTCCAAAACATAATAAATAGATTTCATGAAAGATAAGAGTATTTAATTTAGCTGCCCATAAATATATTAATATTATCATAAATATGAATTTTTAATTATTTAAAAAAAATAAAAATAATAAAAAATAAATATGAATAACAATTTCTTTTTCCTGTATCACATTTCCATTTCACAATAAACACCAAGTTACATCTGTTGGGTAAGCGAGCAACAAGCTACATATATCCGCATTGTTGTATTGTTTTTGGCAACACGCGAGCAATAACAATTAAAAGATTCATTGTCGTATTAATAAACATCCGCATATCCTGAAGCATCACCAACATACAAGTTCAACCATAATTTTGCCTGCAACTAGAGGTGACAAAATGGACGGATCGGGTGATTGTTTCAACCATTCGGGTTGAAAACCTTAAAACATATATAAATAACATAAAACTAAAGATACATTGATATATATTAATTGAGCATAGTACGTACTTTACTATGTAATCATCTGAAGACATTTTCGAACTAAAACTAATTAACATCAAATCTTGGAACTTTCTACTTGAAATATATCGAAATATATGAACTTTTGTGTTTGGACATAAGTGTGTGTGTGTGTTTTTCAGAGGATAAATAAATCATATACAATCTTGAAGCTAGTGATGTATAGAACAACTATTAGATTGTTGAAAGCAAACATAGTAACTACTATCTTCCCAACAGTATGACTTGTACTCTGTGGTATTACTACTCATATTCATCTCTTCCTCTTCTTCTTCTTCTGGAACCATGTTTAGATCAAGAAACCTTCGATCCTCGCGAACCACCTCATCGGGTTTCATGATCACATTGTTGTTGTTTTCTTGATTCACTTTAGCTTCAGAAATCAAGTGTGATCTTTTGTGACCACCTAAAGCTTGCCCTGATGTAAAAACCTTGAAGCAAATTGGACACTCATATGCTCTCAACACCGCCTTTTTCTTCAAAGAATCGGCATCAAGATTCAAACTTGATGATTCTAGATGATCATTAGATGTTCTTGGATCATACCCATTGATTGTTTGATCATGATCTAACACGGGTTTGTGTTCGAATTTGTTTTCGCTTTGTATTTTTGAATCAAAATCCCTCTTTAGTACTTTTTGGTGACTTGCTTTATGTCCACAAAGTGCTTTATGAGAATGAAAACTCTTGTTACAAGTAACACACTCAAATTTTTTCTTGTTTGAGTCCTTAAATTTGCTAAAATCCGAACCGAATTCGTTGGATTTCATCAATCCCACCTTAGATCTTCCAAAACAATCAAAACTAACAGAGGAATTTGAGCATATTCCAAGATCTCTAGAGAGCATCATCAAAGACATAGCAACTTCTGCTTCTTGTTCTAGTTCGATTTCGGACACAATACTTGTTGAAGCATTATTACTACTAATAATTTGATTACAATTATCAACCAAGTACCTTTTCTTTAGTCTTTTTCCAGATCTTGATCGCGATAAGGATCGCGGTCTTGACCTCTTTATAAAACCATTTTTGGCATATGAATCTTCATTATCTGAATAACTAGTACAAGAGTCCTGATCCAAACTTGCAACCATCTTGTTTTTGTTGGTTGAGACTTTCATAGAGTGACATTTCATATGCCCAAACAAAGCCTTCCAAGATTGGAACCCTTTTCCACATACTTTACAAACTTTATCAACAACATCTAAACAACCTTTGTTTTTCACCTCATCATGATCAATTGAGTTGATCACATGAGACCTCATATGCCCCCCTAATGACCTTCCACAAGCAAAGCTCTTGTTACACAACTTACACATGTGTTTCATCAATTCTTCACCAATTTCTTCCATCTAATATCGAATATCGCTCGAATTCGAACAATTCAGATCAGATTCAAGAATTCAAGATAAGATAAGACACACCCAGATCAAGAAACAAGATCTAAAGGTGAAATCTTTAGTGGGAAATTATAAATTTTCAAGCTTTATGATGAAAAAGCAAATCCCATATCAAAGTTTTGATCTTTTTCTTGATCAAGAACATCAAGAATATCAAGAACAAAACTTTAAGATGGTAATGAGTAGAAGGTATATAGTTAGTTGAAATTGGAAGTTAAAGAAAGGGAAAAGAAGATGATGGGTCGGTTACCTTTTGATGCTAATGATGATGATGAACAACACAACAAGCAAAGGGAAACAACAAACATAAGGGAAAGAAGTGGGCTACACTCACACTTAACAATATGTTTCTCTCTCTAAAAGTATATGTATGTATAGAGAGAGAGAGAGGGAGGCTAAAATTAGAGGAAGATAGGAGAAATTCATGCATGAAAGTAAGGATAAAAAGGAGCTAAAGCAAAGATGGTCGCACGTGTACTTGAGTATGGATAGTTGGAATGGATACTACACCAGCAGCATACCAACGGATGAGATCTGTCCACGTGGCAGTTCCTGGGTGCTGAAAGCAAAGATCCTCTCCCACCTGTTAACTATTCTTTGTCTTGTAAGCATATAACACAGTTGAAAAGTTCATCTGCCCATTAAAAACAAAGTTTTATTACTTTTATAATTTGTTTTATTATTAATATTGTGTGACAATACTAACATACAAATTTATAACTCTTAATATTAATGTTTTTAAATATAAATTGTAAAACATTTAAGTCAATTGTAAATGTAATGTTTGCCTTATTTTATTATAGGCTCAAGATTTCTAACCTAACTATCTACTTTTATTACAAAATTGATTTTGGCATGCTTTGCCATCATAAATATCTTCCTTTTATTTATTTTTGTTTAGTCAGCAAAACTGTTTTTTTTTTTTTTTTTTTTTTTTGACCCGAAGAACCTTACACTTTTATAATATTATCTCTAGTGACAAATTTGTTTAATCCAACACGAAGCCATGTGGCAACCATTAAGCATAAAATCTAATAATGATTTAGATGAGGTGCATGAAGATAAATATTAACTTCTACAAGTTTGAGTTTTAAATATTATCTTGAACCTTAAAAACTAAAGTAATACAGTAATTTTGATATATATTTAATAAAGAACTTTTGTAAGTAGTTGAAATTAATTAAAGAATGAATATACAACTAGAAGCCTTTCATAGTTGAAAGCTAGAAAAGTAAAAGCTTTAGCAAGTAGGGAAGCAGTTATGTGGTAGGAGCCCCTTTTTTGTCATGTTGGTGCAATTTTCTAAAAGGATTCAACTCACTTTACTATTCTACCAACTGTCCTCTCTTCCCAAGCCATAAAAACGAATAAATAGAACATTATTTTGTTGGTTTAGGCTACATAATTTATTTAATTTTTTCACTATAGTCTAAAGGTCGAAAACTATTTATAAAATAGAAGCTTAAACGAAGTAAACTACTTAGGACTGGTTCAATAAAGACGTAAAACAAGTCGAACTTAAGCAAGTTTGAGACTAAATTTGTCAAATGGTATGAGACCAGATACAATAGACCAATCAAAAAACAGAAAATACTTTATTAAACTCTTTGACTAAGACCAAACAACAAATGGAATCACAAATACAATCGCTAAATAATAACAAACTCAAGAACAAGACAGGACAACTATCAACTCTTAGCACTTATTCGAGATGAATAAGTGCAGAACTTATACAGAAACCCTAATCGCTCTGAGAGATATGTGAGAGACAAAACAAGAATGAAAAATATTGTGAACGACGAAAAAACTGGTAAAGAAAGGAGACGAAGGGCTTATATAGCCAGTAGATAGGCTCGGGTAAAAACACACCCGAGCTAATGAGAGCCGTTGGATCTCTCCCAAGAAACACACAAGTCTTCAATCATAGCCATTCATTTAGGAGTGGGGATTGCCAACGTGGCAATTCACACATAACTCGTACAACACTAGCTCTGGACCAAGAGAGTTCAACTAGACCAAACTCTTCTGATCTGCACGAAGCCCAATAACCATCAGCCGTCTTCCTGAGCCCATCAATCATCAGCTTTCTACCTGAGCCCACTAGCCATCATCCATCCATCCTTAGCCCATAACCAGCTCCAGTCCATGAAATAAAAACATGTGTAAGTTATAATCAAATATTATCAATAATAGGTATAGATAGATTTAACACCTCCCCCCCCCCCCCCCTCAATTTGATTTACCTAGTGCAAATGGGTCAAACAAGTGAAGTTGATCATAAAGACTTTGTAAAAATATCAGCCAGTTGACTGTGAGAGTCAATCTTTACAGGTTTGACAACACCACTAGTAACCAAATCTCTTAGGAAGAACAAGTCTATCCCAAAATGTTTGGTTTTATCATGAAACACAGGATCTGCTGTTATTGCTAAAACAACACTGTTATCACAATTTAAGTCAATTGGAGTCTTTAATAAAACATTTAGCTCACTTAACAAATCTTTTAACCAACTATTTCACAAGATGCAGCACACATGGCTCGAAATTCTTCTTCTGTAGAAGATCTAGAGACAGTGGTTTGCTTCTTGCTTTTCCAGGTAATCAAATTGCTACCTAGGTATACACAAAAGCCAGTAACAGACCTTCAAGACTCTATGCACTTTGCCCAATCAGAATCAGTATAAACCTTTAGACTAAAAGATCCTGACTTGGAGAAAGAAATTCCCTTGCCAGAGGCACCTTTAAGATACCTCAAAAGTCTCATTGCAATTTTTAAATTGCAACTACTAGGCTTATGCATATATTGACTCAGAAAGTGCACCGTGTAAGAGATGTCAGGTCTTGTATGAGACAGGTAAATTAATTTACCTACTAACTGTTGATACCCAATTATATTTTCAAGGGGTTTATTATCATCAACAAGCATATTATTGACCACATGACTAGGCTCAATAGGATTTCCAGCAGGTTTACACCCAGTTAATCCATATTCAGCCAATAACTCAGTACAATATATTCTCTGAGTTAGACACAAAATGTTATTTTCCCTAACAACCTCAATACCAAGAAAATATTTTAATTCACCAAGATCTTTAATCATGAACTTAGTTTTGATAGCATTTTTAACCTTATTTATTTCATCAACAGAATTTCCTGTTAAGATGATATCATCAACATACACTAGCAATACCAAGAACACAGACTTAGTAACCTTAGTAAACATAGAAACATCAAATTTGCTTTGCACAAATCCAATGACATACAAAGCAGAAACAAGCTTAGCATTCCACATTCTAGGTGCTTGTTTCAACCCATATAGAGACTTATTAAGTTTACACACTTTATTGTTGTTAACAGTGTCAGTAAAACCTTCAGGAATTGACATATACACATCTTCCTTTAAGTCTCCATATAAAAAAGTATTGTTAATATCAAGTTGAAAAATTTTCCAATCAAATTCAACAGCTAGAGAAATAACACATCTAATGGTAACCAATTTAACCACGGTGAGAAAGTTTCATCAAAATCTACACCCTCTTTCTGACTAAACCCTTTAGCTACCAATCTAGCCTTATACCTTTCAATTTCACCACTAGCTTTGTATTTGATTTTGAAAATCCATTTACATCCTATTTTACTTCTTCCTTTAGGAAGATCAACAATATCCCATGTATTGTTCCTATGTAAGGCCTCTAACTCCTCATTCATAACTTTAAGCCAGTTTGGGTCTTTAGAGGCCTCAACAAAATTCCTAGGTTCACTACTTTTATTCAAAACAGAGGCAAAACATTGACTCTCAATAGACAAGTTGGAATAGTTAACAACCTTTTCTAATCCATATTTGACCTTGCCTTCTATAATAAAATCATTGAACCTTTTAGAAATTTGTGACTCTCTATTAGACCTTCTAACAGCAGATTCAGATACTTGATTTGTATCACCCTCAGAACCTAAGCTGTTACTAACATCTTCAGTACTCACACCCTCTACCCTATCAGGTTCTAGACTAACATTCCTAGGCTGCTCTTTATCAGCCAGGCCTCTAATAGTTCTGTCTACAGAACCTGATTGCTGAGTCCAATGTGTTCCTGAATCTAAGTTATCTGGGTTGGACCCAGTTTCAACCTTTCCCTCATCATTGGGATCATTTACACCTAAGGCATCTGAATATGTGTTTTCATATAGGTCAAAAAAGTTTATATTGGTAACATGTTTTAAAGGATTTGATTCAAATTTTTCATAGACAGTTTTTTCCTTAAATGGAAAGAAACTTTCAAAAAACTTTACATCTCTTGAGAAAAAAAGTAATTTTACTGTCCAAACTAAAGACTTTATATCCCTTTTTCTCATAAGAGTATCCTATAAAAACACATTTTTCACTTTTACTTTTAAACTTATCTGACTCATCTAACACAGTACAAAAACACAGACAGCCAAATATCCTAAGGTGTTCTAGGAAAGGTTCAAATCCATACATTAACTCATAAGGAGTTTTTCCAGCTAGCACAGAAGTGGGTGTCCTATTAATCAAATAAGCAGCAGTCAATATACATTCAGACCAAAAACGAATAGGTAAAGCACTTTGAAACAATAAAGCCCTAGCAACATTGAGTAAATGCCTATGCTTTCTCTCAACAACCCTATTTTGTTGAGGTGTGTATGCACAAGATGTTTGATGTATGATTCCTTTAGAATTGCAAAAATCCTTAAACTGTTTATTCACAAACTCTGTTCCATTATCAGATCTAAAGATTTTTATGCTTTTCTTAAACTGTGTTTCAATTATATTATTGAAATTCACAACATAATTAAAAACCTCAGTTTTAGTTTTCATTATACACACCCAAACAACCCTTGTGAAATCATCCATAATAGTTAGGAAGTACTTATTACCATCCCTATCAGGTACTCTATAAGGACCCCAAACATCTAGATGGATGATATCACCCAATTGCTTAGTTTTATGTTGGCTTAAAGGGAATGGCTCCTTGTGTTTCTTAGCCCTATGACATACTTCACAGGGATCAGTGTTATCTACTTTAGACAGACTAAGTCTGTTCTTTAACACATTAACCACCTGATCTGAAGGATGTCCTAGTCTAGCATGCCACAAACTATACAACTTTTTATTATCCAAACACACCTTATTAGACAAACAAGCATTTCCACACATGTAAAGTCCATCCATTTGTTTACCAATCACCAGGGTTTCTTGGTTGACAAATCCTGGATATAACAATTGTGTTCATCAAATCCTATGTACAACTTATTATCTCTGGCTTACTTATGGACAGACAACAAGTTAACAATGTATTCAGGAACTACCAGAACATCTTGTAAGTCAACACCATCTGCTAAGTGTAAAGTGCCAATTTTAGTTACCAAAGCAAATGTTCCATTGGGATGTATAACTCTTATATTTAGTTGAGAAATAGTTACTTAAAAGCTTTTCATTGTTTACCATCTGTTCATTTGCTCCTGAATCACATATCCACCCAATCCCTTTTAGTATCCCATTACTACTAATAAAACAATAAATATTTGAACTAAAAGAAGAGGCACAAAATATACTATCTGTAACCTTGTAGTTTTGAGCAACATCACTAGGTTTCTCATTTAAGAAATTCATTAGCTTAGCAACTTGTTCACTAGACAGAGAAGGAAATAGACACATTAGAATCACTAGGAGAGTTATTAGCTACAACTGCTTTCTTGTTTGGATTTCCCCTGGACTTAATCCAAGTAGGATACCCAATTATTTCAAAACACTTATCTATAGTGTGACCATTTTTATTACAGTGTGTACATTTTAATGAGGGATTAGCTTTCACATTTATTTTATTGAAATCAACAGGTTGATTTACTTTAGCAACAAAGTTAACAGACTGACTTGACTTTGTTCCATTTGAAGAATTCCTATGTGATTCTTCCCTAGACACAACAGCAAAGGCCTCTTTTACAGTAGGAGGAGAGTCCTTTGTTAACAGATTTGTCCTAACACTTTGATAACAATCATCTAATCCCATTAAAAACTGCATTAGTATGATCATGTGACTATAGTTATTAAATTCTTTTGAAGCTTCACAAGTACAAGAAGGCAGTTGCAGAATTTTATCAAGTTGTTTCCACATTTTATTCAATTTATGATAATAATCAGCAATAGTTAAACCATTTTGTTTAAAAAAGTTGATTTTCAAGTGAACATCAAACACAACTGACCCATCTACTTTATTATGTCTCTTTTAAATCTTTCCACACTTCAGAGGCCAACTTGGAGTATACTTCACCTAGGTATAACTCTTCTAATATGGAATTCAGAATCCAAGTTAAAACCACTGAACTGCATCTGTCCCATTGTGACATCCGTCACCCTCGTCTTTCGTCAAATTCACAATAATAGTGTGACATCCGTCACCTTCGTCTTTCGACAAGTTGACAATAATAACCCTTAAAATATTTTCATTATAGTCCCTAAAAATTTCGTCGTTTTCAAAATTTATTCTTAGAGTAAACGAAATTTTTTATCATTTATACTTAGGGATCGAGTATACGTTTTATCAGACAAGTATGTTGAACCGTCATCCGGGATGGATATTATAAAATTTTCAAGTTTTAAAAAGTTTTAAAAGCTTTTAAGTTAAATATAGTTAACTTGGTTAAGTTTTATTAAAAGAAAACTAACCAATTCATTGACTAAACTAACCTAACTAACTTGAGGGACTAAAGGTGACATGTTTCAAAGTTTTAAAAATAAAATAAAATAAACTGTTTTGCCTCCCCTTTGGCCGGCCGGTTTTCCGGCGCCGGAGGAGGACTCCAGCGAGTAATAAAAGTGGGGTTTTGGGCGTTTTTATTCACAATAATTAATAGGATTAAGTTTCTTCATCCAAATCATTTAAATTCCCCCTCTTAAATGGTCTAAACACGAGTTAAAACTCTCTATTGAAACCGAACCATTACATGAAACCGTCGGATTTATTATAGCTCGAAGAAACGTCATTTTCCAAGACCATTATAAAAACTAATTGTACCATTTCATTTCTACACCGAATCCCTTTCCAAACCCACCAAAAATCTTCACAAAACGTCGCTGAAAACCTCCCAAATCGTGATACATAGCGCGGCTCTTGAAGCTCAGTTTTTGCGACCCCGTTACGCCTTGTGAGTCCTAATTTTTCATGCCGTTTTGATCCTCTTATGTTGTTCTTTAATAGCCCTCTATTACAGGTCCATTATTGTGCATAAATCGGGTTATTGTTTTTAAGGTGAGGGTTAGGGTTTGGCTAGGAAATTTGGGGAAGAAGATGATGTTTGTAGTAATTATTAAATATATTTTAGTTTCAAATAAGTAAACAAAACAAGATCTGGCTTAGTGGTGTGTGTGTGTTTGGAAAACGGGAGGAGCCGGGTTCGAGTCCCCCTGGACGCGGATCCCTTTTTTTTGGTGGGAATTCTTTTAAATTTTCATTTTAATAGTTTTTTTTAGATATATATATAATATTTATTGAAATATTCATAATAAATTCATCTTTTGCCCAAAAATTATGAAAATTTAGGTGTAGCTTCTTGACATCATAAAGAACATTTCCACATTTTTATTTTCTGAAAAATGTTTTATTTTTATATTTTTATTGAATTAAATTGTTTTAATCATAAATAATTGATAAAAAATTCTTTTTTAATGATTTTAATCTCAAACTTTTTGGGTAATTATTTCTAACCATTCTAATCTGAAATAAAAATATTTGGGTTAGAAAACACTTATTTTTATTAATTTTCTTATTTTTAATCGTTTAAATATGATTTAATCTCATTAAATCCGTTTTAAATATAAGTAAGTTTATAAAAATTATGAGAAAATTATTTTCATTACTTTACATCAGAAGGTATCCTTTTTCTATAAAAATAGCATTTTCGGATCATGTCTTGAATTATTAGTCTTATTTATGATTAATTAGACATAATTAATAACTTATTTATTTGTACTATTAAATATCTATTTTATGAATACTTTTCTTATAAAATAGAAATGAATTATGTTTAAAAATCTTATTTACCATTTGTAGGTCATTGTGAAAAACATAATTATTTATTTATACATTTATAATTATTGCATTTATTTATCATAATTAGTTAAAGTAATTAACTAAATTATTTTGTCATAATTATGCAAATATATTTTGAACTAAATATTTAATTGGTAATAATTATATTACCTAAATCATATTACAAACTTTGGTATATTATTTTTAATATACAACTTTTACATTAATTCGACTAATCATAAAACCTCTAATTCCCCAAATCGACTTAGCAAACCCTAATGCCTTAGACCCTAGTTACTTTAGACTTTTAGACATATTCTTACTAGTATTCATATACGTTATAGGTTGAATTCCTCGGAATTCTCATTATTCAGTTCACAACCGTTTAAGTGGATTTCGATCGCTTTCACAAACTGTGAGTATATCTTTCCCCTTTTTACTAT
The DNA here is from genome assembly GCA_030844895.1 of Ambrosia x helenae. Lineage (NCBI taxonomy): Eukaryota > Viridiplantae > Streptophyta > Magnoliopsida > Asterales > Asteraceae > Ambrosia > Ambrosia x helenae. Next base: position 13,739,595 of record CM061233.1, read on the forward strand.
TTTACATTTCGGGGTGACTCATGTACTTACTATCAAGTTTATATTTCCTTTTACTAAAATAGCAATTCTTATGTGTGTTTGCTTGTGTTATTTTGTGTATCTATGACCTGTCAAATCATTAACCGTTGCGGCCTGGCATTTCAATGAATAGTACTATGGTTTATACCCTTGTGACTCTGTTGAGAGTCCTCGTCATTGCTATGTATTACATTACTACTAGCGCATACTATATATATCTGCTTTCTTTTCATAGGGTTGATTTGACCCGGATACCACTTATTACATCTTGCAAAATAACACACGAGTTGCTAAATTTTACTTTACTATATATATCAAACGGATGTACTCACCAATACATTATATGTGTTGACAAATTATTTTGTACATGTTTTCAGGTGACGTTTGATCTTACCTGCTTCCACGCTTAGGATGGACCTAGTGCTTTAATAAAAGTTGAACATTTATTATTTATGTTTGAAAGTTCTATTAAGACTCTTTGTATTTCGTTTTGAATAATGGAAGTTATTTGCTATTAAATATTTACAATTTAGTCCATGTGCTATTGAACAATCGTCACTACGTGACACCTCGATGTTTCCGCCATCGGTTGGGGTGTTACAGATTGGTATCAGAGCCATGGTTATAGGGAATTAGGTTATTAGTAAAAACTTTTGACCTAGACTATAACTAAGCTACCCATTATATGCTTTCTTTTATTCTCATGTTTCTTTAGATAGATTCTCTCCTTTTACTTTTCATTATACTCGGAGAAGATTTTTATTCTACAAATGGAACGAAAACACCAAGTTAGGAGTGATGTCCATACCTTGGTGAATAGTTTCACTCTTTATATGTTTTATTTATTTATTTTATTTATCTTGGAATATTTTCCTTTCGAGATAGGAGACGTCCAAATCTCAAGGAATCTATCCCTCCAAAAGAAACTTAAATCACTAAGCTAGGAGTGATATCCTTAACTTAGCGACTAGTTTCACTCCATTGTATTTTTACTTTTCGAAAGTATATCTTTGAGTTAGGAGTGAAATCCACATCTTAAGGATATATTTCCATATCCCAAGTTCCGCTGGAGTTTTGCAATTTATTTGTGACGGGGCACGTGCAATCTGGAAGGGTGAGCGCCTGTATTCTGAGTTTTCTGTCTAGGTTGGTAATTCGCATAAATCCCAATCAGACGAGGGACCCGTTTACCTACCTGGGAATTCTCGGATGAGCATTCACTTATAGGCTAAAGTACGCCCCCACAAGTCACTAATAATATTTCAATTACTTTAGTCAGTCAACAGTTTCTTTGGAAACACTCTTATATCTCGTTTTATACTTGGTATTGTTTTTCATTTGAAGTTTTATCATGATTTTCTTTATGATGTTCATAATTTTTCTTAAATCAATTTATAATTACTATATCTCATGTTATGTGTTACTTGTCTTGATATAAACTATGGCATTTCCAAAATTTTTGGAATCAAATCTCATAATTATTGTTCACTTTTGTAGATGTCTGATCGCGAATCTCGTAAGAGAGCCTCGAAGCGTCAGGCTAAACTGAAATCTGATCAGCGTATCGCGACCATGCTCAATGACAAGTTGGAAACACTTGTTCCTAACATCATTAATGCTATTATTCCAAACCTTAATCTGAACGGTAGCTCGAATGGGAACTCTAACGGGAATACAAATGGAAATGGTGGGGCTAGTGAGAATAAGTGCACTTTCAAGCACTTCAACTCATGTCATCCCAACAAGTTTAATGGCACTGAGGGAGCCACTGGGTTACTTGAATGGTTCGAAAGTATGGAGAATACGTTCATTAATAGCGACTGTCCAGATAACCTACGTGTTCGTCATGCCACGGGTGTTCTTCAAAAGAGAGCGCTTACTTGGTGGAATGGTGAAAAACATGCTCGAGGGACAGAAGCTGCTTTAACTATGTCTTGGGATGATTTCAAAATCGCCATGACTACTGAGTTATGTCCTCGTAGTGAGATGAAGAAATTGGAGGATGAGTTCTATCACCTCAAGCAGGATAGTGGAAACAATGTTCCCTACAACAACCGTTACCACGAGTTGAGCTTACTGATTCCTCGTATGGTTACCCCGGTATCCTTGGCTATTGAGAAGTATATTGAGGGATTGCCACCTCAGATCCATGATTCGGTTATGGGAAGTAAACCTGCTACTGTAGAAGATGCCATTCGTCTCGCAGCATCTCTTACTGACAAACATGTCAAGGATGGTACTCTAACTCGTAAGGGTACTAAAAGACCTACTGAAACCCCTGCTACCACTGAACCGTCTCAAACGAACTCTGTCTCTACCTCTAGTTCCAATAAGAAACGAAAAGGTGGAAACCAGAACTATGCTGTTGTTACACCCCTTAACCAGGTTCCTGTTGCAAACACATCTACTGCACCCCAAACTCAGAAGGTTCAGGAAACTATTCGGGTTCTTACCCTAAATGCACTACATGCAACTTTCACCATCCAACTACTCGACCCTGCTATAAATGTGACACTTGCGGCAAAGCAGGCCACACTGCTTCTCACTATCGGGAAACTGAACCTGGGAATGCTCAAAACCAGAGGACTGGTCAACCCAGAGCTTGCTATGCTTGTGGTGATCCTAACCACAGGCAAGATAGGTGTCCTCATTTAGCTGCTTTCATTCAGTCTCGTCAGCAAACCCCAGCACTTCCAGTAGCCCCAACAGTTCCAGCAATCCAAGCAGCTCCAGCTCGTGGTCGTGCTTTCAACATCAACGCTAACCAAGATCAAGCTACCAACGACGTTGTCAATGGTACATTTCTTATTACTAACTTATATGCTTCGATTTTGTTTGATACCGTTATGGATAGGTTTTTGTAACACCCCAACCGATGGCGGAATCATCGAGGTGTCACGTAGTGACGATTGTTCAAAAGCACATGGTACTAAAATGTACATATATTATTGAATAATTTAAATTGTCTTACATGGATGAAATGGGAAAAATACAAAAGTCTGAACAAAACATGAAATTTGAAATAAATTATTAAAAGAAAGCACTAAAATCCAATGCTATGGAACTAAGATCAAACTGCACCTGAAACATGTACAAAATAAGTTTTGTCAACATATGAAATGTTGGTGAGCATTCCTAGTTTTAATACATATAGTAAGTTGGAAAATGTTATACAATTCAAGTGCAAGCTATAGTGCAATATGTAAACTATGTATCATACAAATGAGCGAAATCAACCCTGTGACTGTATAATGTACTGTATGAACTGTAGTGTACTTATCCAATAAATGGATAAAAACTTAACAATGGCCACGGATTCTCCGATGAAAAAGGGGGAGAATCAACCTAGGCGGGTTGTCAATCCAAATAGCGCTATCCAATGTTAAGGTCGGCTTGTACCATGTTAATGATTTCACTAAGTACAAATGTAATCCACATGTATTGTCTAAGCATAAAGCACGTTGTAAGCAATGCACATAGTACTAGAATTGTATTGTAAAAAATGTAAACTTGTATTTGAAATTGTAATAGTGTACATGTAACACCCCGAAAATGTATAAAAGCAAAAAGGGGATAGGAAGTACTCACCTGAATTTCACTGTGCAAGTACTAGCAAGTAGCAACAAGTCTGAATTTGGATTAATTGAACTCTTGTATCCTATTATAAATAACGATGCCTTAAATTCTAATGCAAATAAGTTTAATTCATTTCTTGGTTGTAAAGATAGTTTATTCAACTACCTAGACTTGCATTGAACGAATGCGCGTCATAAAGTGTGTATGACTTAACGAACCGACAGGAACTTGGTTTTGTTTCTTATATTTTATATAAATTTGGGCAGAGTTTCCTCTGTTTTTGCATAAAACCGGACAACTCAAGCTGTCTATATTTTCCCAAAATCAAAACAAAAAAATTTACATAATTAATAAGGTCTTTTATAACCATTAATAAAACTTATTTGTAGTTAATCTTTCCATTAGATAATAATACATACGTTGAGTTAACCATGATGAAATTTACATACTTTATAAATTCAGAAAACTCATTTTTGTTATTTACTACAAAAATCATATATCACTACATGAACTATAGTACGTTATGAAAGAAAAATACAAAATAACGTAAATGAATATAATTATATGTATTTTCTCAAAGTCTTGGATAAAGAAAAATAATATACTCCATACCACTATAACAAAAGCAAAAGAGAATAGAGAGTAAAATAAATAAATATATGCAAGTCATCTTCTTCGTCATAAAACCATTTAAGTAAATAGGTAGCAAAAGAAAGAATTTAAGCTTGTATGATGTAGACTAATATGCTCATGTGAGGATCAAATATCCTACCTTGAACACCAAGCGGATGAGAATTTTAGGATGCGACTAGGCGATAACCGAACAGAGTTTCATGTGCAACGGAACTGCGTAGATGGGCGGAACAAATCACGGTATGAGGTCAGGACATTACAACAACATGATTCAATAAAAGATATAATGATTTCGATTACCTGGTTTCAAAGGTTTAACGATTGGTCGGCGAAAATCGAGACCGATGGTTTCACGACGGTCAGCGGCGGTAGAATTACTGGTGGGGCGGTGCAGCGGCGAAGAGTGAATAGCTAGCTGTTATTATTACTTTATGATATACGGAGCTTGTGAACAACCGTAAGAAAAGACTTGACAAGCCTTGAGGTCGTTTAATAGCATTGATGGGTTCATAAACATGGAAGATCCTAATTTAATTTGGTGATTGGAAATTGATAGGATTGCCGTGTTAAGTCGGTGAAAATTCGGAAAGGAAAACAATTAGCGCAAGTGATTGTTGACTTGTGGTTGACTTTCTATCTCATAACTCATCCTTTCATATGTATATTTACATGTATTTTATATTATTTTTCTCTAGTTGATGTAATAGAATGGAAAGGTACAATTACGATTTATTATTCAAATTTAAATGCTAATTTGATTTCCCAAAACTTCAAGGTATAGATACGTATAAATTAATTTAAGACATAGATTATTTTCATTATTGCGAATTAATTATTATTATTATTATTATTATTATTATTATTATTATTATTATTTTTATTAGCATAAAAAATGTATTATATAGAGAGAGAGAGTTTAAAATGTATTGTTTCTTGTAAAAAAAAATTGTATTTGCTTGAATATATACCATTTTTTTTAAATAATATGAAGGTAGGTTATATTTGTACAAAAGAATAAGATAGATAAAGTGGTGGTTTTATTAGCTCATAAAAAAAATTAAATTTTGCGAAAAATACGTAATGTTACAAGTTTTGTCTCGTTAGAAGTTGAACCTTTGCTTACTTGTACTTGCCCTCACTTTACCCATCCTTTTGCTATGGAGGTTGCTAATGACAATCTTATTCTTATAAAATCGATGCTCCGTAATTGCACGTTAAACTTAAACGATTATAATTTTTTATGCGGATCTTATATCTGTAATTAGGAATATTTGGAGTCGAGTTTATAAACCTTTCTTGGACCAATTCGTAGCTGTTTTTCATCAATAACATGCACACGTACACCAGAAACCTTCACTTGAAAGAAATTTCGAGACGAAATTTTCTAAAGTAGGGGATCCTGTGACATTCGTCACCTTCGTCTTTCGACAAGTTGACAATAATAACCCTTAAAATATTTTCATTATAGTCCCTAAAAATTTTGTCGTTTTCAAAATTTATTCTTAGAGTAAACGAAAATTTTTATCATTTATACTTAGGGATCGAGTATACGTTTTATCAGACAAGTATGTTGAACCGTCATCCGGGATGGATATTATAAAATTTTCAAGTTTTAAAAAGTTTTAAAAGCTTTTAAGTTAAATATAGTTAACTTGGTTAAGTTTTATTAAAAGAAAACTAACCAATTCATTGACTAAACTAACCTAACTAACTTGAGGGACTAAAGGTGACATGTTTCAAAGTTTTAAAAAAAATAAAATAAACTGTTTTGCCTCCCCTTTGGCCGGCCGGTTTTCCGGCGCCGGAGGAGGATTCCGGCGAGTAATAAAAGTGGGGTTTTGGGCTTTTTTATTCGCAATAATTAATGGGATTAAGTTTCTTCATCCAAATCATTTAAATTCCCCCTCTTAAATGGTCTAAACACGAGTTAAAACTCTCTATTGAAACCGAACCATTACATGAAACCGCCGGATTTATTATAGCTCGAAGAAACGTCATTTTCCAAGACCATTAAAAAAACTAATTGTACCATTTCATTTCTGCACCGAATCCCTTTCCAAACCCACCAAAAATCTTCACAAACCGTCGCTGAAAACCTCCCAAATCGTGATACATAGCGCGGCTCTTGAAGCTCAGTTTTGCGACCCCGTTACGTCTTGTGAGTCCTAATTTTTCATGCCGTTTTGATCCTCTTATGTTGTTCTTTAATAGCCCTCTATTACGGGTCCATTATTGTGCATAAATCGGGTTATTGTTTTTAAGGTGAGGGTTAGGGTTTGGCTAGGAAATTTGGGGAAGAAGATGATGTTTGTAGTAATTATTAAATATATTTTAGTTTCAAATAAGTAAACAAAACAAGATCTGGCTTAGTGGTGTGTGTGTGGTTTGGAAAACGGGAGGAGCCGGGTTCGAGTCCCCCTGGACGCGGATCCCTTTTTTTTGGTGGGAATTCTTTTAAATTTTCATTTTAATAGTTTTTTTTAGATATATATATATATAAATATTTATTGAAATATTCATAATAAATTCATCTTTTGCCCAAAAATTATGAAAATTTAGGTGTAGCTTCTTGACATCATAAAGAACATTTCCACATTTTGATTTTCTGAAAAATGTTTTATTTTTATATTTTTATTGAATTAAATTGTTTTAATCATAAATAATTGATAAAAAATTCCTTTTTAATGATTTTAATCTCAAACTTTTTGGGTAATTATTTCTAACCATTCTAATCTGAAATAAAAATATTTGGGTTAGAAAACACTTATTTTTATTAATTTTCTTATTTTTAATCGTTTAAATATGATTTAATCTCATTAAATCCGTTTTAAATATAAGTATGTTTATAAAAATTATGAGAAAATTATTTTCATTACTTTACATCAGAAGGTATCCTTTTCTATAAAAATAGCATTTTCGGATCATGTCTTGAATTATTAGTCTTATTTATGATTAATTAGACATAATTAATAACTTATTTATTTGTACTATTAAATATCTATTTTATGAATACTTTTCTTATAAAATAGAAATGAATTATGTTTAAAAATCTTATTTACCATTTGTAGGTCATTGTGAAAAACATAATTATTTATTTATACATTTATAATTATTGCATTTATTTATCATAATTAGTTAAAGTAATTAACTAAATTATTTTGTCATAATTATGCAAATATATTTTGAACTAAATATTTAATTGGTAATAATTATATTACCTAAATCATATTACAAACTTTGGTATATTATTTTTAATATACAACTTTTACATTAATTCGACTAATCATAAAACCTCTAATTCCCCAAATCGACTTAGCAAACCCTAATGCCTTAAACCCTAGTTACTTTAGACTTTTAGACATATTCTTACTAGTATTCATATACGTTATAGGTTGAATTCCTCGGAATTCTCATTATTCAGTTCACAACCGTTTAAGTGGATTTCGATCGCTTTCACAAACTGTGAGTATATCTTTCCCCTTTTTACTATTTTACATTTCGGGGTGACTCATGTACTTACTATCAAGTTTATATTTCCTTTTACTAAAATAGCAATTCTTATGTGTGTTTGCTTGTGTTATTTTGTGTATCTATGACCTGTCAAATCATTAACCGTTGCGGCCTGGCATTTCAATGAATAGTACTATGGTTTATACCCTTGTGACTCTGTTGAGAGTCCTCGTCATTGCTATGTATTACATTACTACTAGCGCATACTATATATATCTGCTTTCTTTTCATAGGGTTGATTTGACCCGGATACCACTTATTACATCTTGCAAAATAACACACGAGTTGCTAAATTTTACTTTACTATATATATCAAACAGATGTACTCACCAATACATTATATGTGTTGACAAATTATTTTGTACATGTTTTCAGGTGACGTTTGATCTTACCTGCTTCCACGCTTAGGATGGACCTAGTGCTTTAATAAAAGTTGAACATTTATTATTTATGTTTGAAAGTTCTATTAAGACTCTTTGTATTTCGTTTTGAATAATGGAAGTTATTTGCTATTAAATATTTACAATTTAGTCCATGTGCTATTGAACAATCGTCACTACGTGACACCTCGATGTTTCCGCCATCGGTTGGGGTGTTACAGATAGCCCTTCAAATATTTCTAGTATAGTCCCTGTAAGTTTCGTTGTTTTCAAATTTAATTTTAGAGCGAACTAAAAATTTATCAAAGGTATTTATTATAGATCGTACCTTCGTTTTAATCAAATGCGTGTGTTGAAATGTTATTTGGAATAGATTTTATAGAAAAATTCGAGTTTTATAAAGCTTTAAAAAAATATTTAGGTTAATTTAGTTAACTTGGTTAAGTCTTTATAAAGAAAAATTAACCAAGTAACTTATATATCTAACCAGGTAACAACTTAAGGGGTCAATTCTGCCAAAAGCTGAAATTCAAATAAACCCTCCACTTTTCCCTCGCTGTTCCACATTTTTTTCCGGTCGGCTTTTGCCGGATCCGGCAAGGTCCTCCGGCGACCAATTCCTCATTTTTTTAATGCACTTTAACACCTTAATTTGATACCAATGTGTTTCTCTCCTGTTTTATAATCATTACCAAGAATAATAAGGCGTTTAAACTGATGTGGTCGTGCATGAATGCGTGTAACCGTCGACGTCTTTAATAGTACCCAAACGTCGATTTTCTTGATTATCCTATAAATTGATCTCTTAAAACGTTTCCTGCACACTTGTACAAATCAAACGATCTATAAATTATCTTAAACAACGACCGAAGGCCCTCAATTTCTGGTTCTAACTCATGATTTTTATCCCACTTTTCCGATCGAAAAAAACATAAGGTAAGTTAGTTTTTTTCGTGCTATTATGTTTCTTATTCGTCATTCTTTAAAACCCCCATGAATTTGGATCTTATCTTACACGAATTGGGGGTTATGCAAAATGCTAGGGTTAGGGTTTATAGGAGGAGTATTGGGGAAGAAGATGAATATGTGTTAATGTGTAAATATAATTTTGTTTGTAAAAAATAACAAGATCATAGGATGGTCTAGTGGATAAGTTGTAACATTTCACATTAAAATACTTGTACATTACGATTATTATTAATAAAACGTCAAGTTTCATCATTTATCGTTTTTTTTAAAAATATTTCGTGACGCATTGGGACCCCTAATACTATGCTATATATATATATATATATATATATATTATACATATATATGTGAAATAATTATAAAAAATAAAAGGCCTGGGCCGGGATTCAAACCCGAGCCCATGGCCGTTCACCACATCATCACAACACAACCAGCTGGTCTACACAACACACTTGTTTAGTTTTCAACACATATTAATTATATAATGTATTGGAGTATTAACAGTTGACTTAGAAAGTCAACTGTGAAGACGATTTACCTTAATTAACCCATACAAACGCGTTTTGATCCTCAATATGGAATGATTGTTGATTGCCTTGACTGGTACGCGTCTATTACACGACCAATCATCGTCAAAACATTCCAATTAAACTCAAATCATCGCGTCATCGTTTTCATTAAGGTCAAACTTACCAAATCGTTCACCCAAACCCTCACACTATAAATTGAACCCTCCAATTCACTCTCAACTCGCCGATTACTCTCTCTTCACCTCTAATTTCTGGTTTAAATCATCCTTCAAGGCTTCTTGATCGTGTGTTTGACTTTACTGTTTGACTGAGCATCATACACGATTGCGTTTTTGTAAGTCCCCTTTTTTTGATGGGTTTTGATCATCGGCCACTACACAACAATAACCCTATGATCAATTGGGTTATTGTTGTGTAATTCAGATTATTGCAAAAATTAGAGCTCGAACGATTTGAATTGGGAAGAACACGTGCAGGCATGATTATTTATTTAATACAGAAACAAACCAAACACAACCACTGATCTAGATCAAGTGGTTGTGTCTGTTGCTTGTCAACCAAGGGACACGATTTATAAATCAGTTTCAACATGATTATATAATTAAATTCTAAACTAGTTTATTCGTTCTCAAGGTCTAGCCTAGTTGGTGGCTAGGCTTGTGATTAAAACCCGAACCGGTCCCAGACCCGGGTTCGATTCTCAGCATCAACAAAACATTTTTTTTTACCATTTAAAGTTTTATATATATTCACCTATATTTTAAAATTAGTTTTAAAATACTAAATCTCCTTTATAAATTCTACAAAAATTATTTTATGTTATTCTAGTAGAAAAGTTTAACATACAATTTTTAGTTTTCCAAAAATTATTTATTTAATATATATAATAAATATTTCAAGTTTATTCTATTTTATTTATAAAATTCTATAAAAATATCAAAACGATTATATAAATTTCCACAAAAATTATTCTGAGTTTATATAACATTAAATATTTCTGAAATAATTTTTATTTCTGAAAAATCATTTATTTAATATTTTTAATCAATTTTTGTTAGTTTTAATCATAAATAAATCATAATAAATTCATTTTTCTATATTTTTGCACCAAAATTTTATATAAATTATTTCTATTTATTTAGAACAGAAATACAATTTCTATTTTAATAATTCTCTAATTTTAATATTTTTAAATATTAAAGTATTATTTTGACAATTTAAAATAAATAGATTAAATATTCTATTTTTTAGGAAAATAATTTTATAAAAATTATTTTCATAGTTAAAACTTTATGATGTGACCATCTTTAATCTAAAATTTACAAAAAAACTTTTGTTTATTTATTTATCAAATTTCTCTTATTTATTAAACATTTTATTTATTAATCAAACGAATAATTATCCCCAATTCAAAACCCTAGAAAATACTTGTAGACTAGATAGACTTAGACTTATTTGTTACCTTATACATAGGGTAATACTTGGCAACTTTGGGGCTACACTTATACTTTTTCTCGAGACTTAATACTTTGCTAAGGTGAGTTTACGTAACCATGTTTATGCAATTCTTTATACTTGCAACATTATACTTAAGCAATTCTACATACATGTCTAGTTGTAAACTTTAAATGCCTCATGATTTAGACAACAACAACAGTTAGACTCGCTTCAACATACATAATCATTAGCTATGGCCAAGCCGGCGATACTCAATAATAGATCTATTGGATTGACAATCCCACCTAGATTCGTTGACCATCTTTTATGGGGAGCGCGGGTGATTGTTATCGTTCCAACATAATATTAAGGTGAACCGTGGATGACGGGATGGACCTAAACTAGTCGGAGGTTTGATTATGTGCATTCAACATTTCATGTTTATTCATGTAGACTTAAACTTACGATAGATATATGAATTGCTAAACTTTTAATCTTAAACTTAATTGCTTGACATGGCTTATGTATTCTCACCAACTTCTAGTTGACCCCCCCCCCCTTCCATTTTTACAACTCAACAGGAAATAATGATGCGTGAAGACTAGAGTGTTGCATGAGAAGACAAATTGAAGTTTATGCTTATTTGGTTATTTGATGTATTAGATTTCCATTTAAAACTCATTATGTATTTTCACTTTTGGATATTTGCACTTTAAATAAATTTCAATTAAAACTTGATTACCATGTGCTACTGTATACTCATTCTTACGTGACACCTCAATGTTTCCGCCATCGGTTGGGGTGTTACTGTCACACCCTCAAATTCCACTTGCGGAGTTTTACCGCGAGGCGCATGACAAACCAGGATCCAAACCAACGATCACAAATAACAAGTCTAAATGAATTAAAATGTAATTTCAAAACACAGTTTAATATTCCCGTTTACAGCGGAAGCTTATTCAAATAAAATCCAACATAAATAAATCAAGTTCAATGTTTGTGAAATCATGCAACTCTATCTAGACGCCGTGCAGACGCGTGCGCCCTAGTTCCGTTGTGCTACCTTAGCGACCTGAGAAAACATGTAAAAGTTTACGTCAGCACAAAAATGCTGGTGAGTTTACAGGTTTTGTATCCAAGTACCAAGTCCACCTGTCCATACTATAACAAATAGAAAACCAGTATACGCTAGCTAGGCGTACGTGTTGTTACTACCACGATTGGAAAACCATTACTAACTCGAATACCAAAAGTATGCCCGATGTATGTTCCTGTTGTTCCTGTTGTTCCTGTTTGAGACAATATGCACCCGCCGACCCTCCAAGTCGACGAGCGGGTTGGTCACTCCCAATAGCGCTATTCACATTTCCCCGTTGTGCAAACCCGCACATTCATGGTTCCCCCCGGGACTTCCAAAGATCGTGTAGTACACAGTATAAACCCATAGTATGACAGTAGTTACCAAATAGTTGTTTTAACACATGTTTTCTCCCCCGAAAGTATAAAACCAGTTTAAAAGAGGGGCCGTAAACTCACCTTAAGTTCCTTTACTCCTTAACCCGAGTAAACTCAGCTGCTATGCTAGTCCCGTAAAGTGGCGACCTAACATACGACAGTTACAAGTACTTAGACTAATAACCCGCAGGTTAATTAGTCCCTAGATGTCCAGACCATAACCAAGTTCGTTTGAAAACACCGTGACTGTTTAACTGACCCAAAGTACAAGACTCGACATCCCATTGGTGACCCGAGACTCCCCGTGTTATGTTTACGCTCCAAAACGTACAATAACGCAAGTACACTTAACATACGTTAACACACAACAAGTTATAGCACATAGTTCACGTATCACCGGAATACATCCAATTATATGTTACCAAGTTATTAGACATGTTACGGGGTTCCTAGCATGTTACTACATGTTAAATCGGGTCTCGGAATGCTAATTTACACTTACAGCAGCAGTACACGCGATTAGGAAAAGTCAACTAGCATTTAGGTTGGTCAACTAGCAATTAGGAATCCTAATCGCCTCTATTATAGGCGATTGGGGCTATACCATATGTTATTATTAGCAATTAGGGCTAATCACATGAACTTACTAGCAATTGGGGCTAATCACATGAACTTACTAGCAATTGGGGCTAATCACATGAACTTACTAGCAATTGGGGCTAATCACATGAAATTATAGGCGATTGGGGCTAATCACATGATATTATTGGCGATTAGCACCCCAATCGCATGAGTTATAGGCGATTAGCATTGCTACTCGCCTGTAACCATGATGTTCCGGTTTTTCGCGCGTTTAACACTCCAAATCAGATCCAGAACGTGTGTAACTACCCAATATCATCCCAAACACTATCCTAAACATGTTTAACCCAAAACCCTTCGTTCAACCTCGTATAATCAGTCCTACATGCAACCAAAGCAATCCAAACATATACACATAGCATGCAACATTCAATTAACGCATGTAGTCATAACCCTATTATCCAATTACTGAGATTTCTATCATCATACTATCAATATCAATTCTGACCTAGCATGATAACACATCAAATCATCATCAAGAATCATAAAAATCCTATCTTTCTAATCATACATACCCATAACGCATGTATATTAGTTATAATCCGATTAACAACCCTTATTGACGATTTTCAGAAAGCTTTTTCGTTTATGAACAGGTCTGGACCATTAGGGATTTATTAAAAACGTTTACAAAGTGTTATGGATGAGAATCAAACCTTAGGATTATGAAAGAATGATGATTAGACCTTGAAACCTTGTGTTTTTGATCAAAATCGCCTTCCAGAGGTTGTTTATGTGTTTGGGGCGGTTATGGGACGACTAGGGTTGATATTAGGAAGTTTAGGAGGTTAAGCATTGTATTTATAGGCGTTTCTAGTCGTCCAGCCCGTAACTAGCGATTGTGCAGCAGTTTCATGCGATTAGGGCTGCTAATCGCATGAATGTGCATGTGAGTGGGCCTAATCGCCCTTAACATCACACGATTGGGCTCCTACTCGCCCCTATTGATGCCTACTCGCCTCCCTTATAGGCGATTAGGCCTCCCTAATCGCCTATAGGGGCTGGTTTGGTGCGTTTTGCGCGTTAAACCCCGTTTTAACATATGTTAACACATATTAACATACCGACAAGTCATATAATGATTGTAAACACATAACACAAGTAAATACACATATTTACACTCGTTCACCAATTCCCGGGACTCGAGACTCGTACGTTCCGTATGCCCTGACGATCCTACAAATCGTCACCGTTTGTACACTTGGTTAAGGACTGACATCTAACGAACCTCTAGACCAACATCCAATGATCTTCTAGACTAACCAATAGTTCCCGAACCATAACCCGACTTAACTAACCCAGTTAAGTACAATATACGCGTGACTCGCTAAGGTAGACTTTCATCTAGACAATGTTGTTAACCAGAATTTGCCGGGTGTCACATCATCCCCACGTTAAAAGAATTTTCGTCCCGAAAATTGCACAAGTACCACCAAAAGAACAAAAGGAATAACGAAGGAACAAACAAAAGATAGAAACCAAAAGAGAGAGATTTACCCGAGTTGTCACATCATCCCCACGTTAAAAGGAATCTCGACCCGAGATTCATTCAGCTGCCGAAGAGACATGTCTCGACTCGAACGCTTCCTTAGGAAAGAGATGAGGATACTTAGACTTCATCTGATCCTCTCGTTCCCATGTATATTCCGGTCCCCGGTCCGAGTTCCACCGAACCTTAACGATACGAATCTTGCTGTGACGCAGGCTACGAATCTTGTAATCAAGGATCTCCACAGGTTCTTCCACAATCCGAAGACGATCATCAACCTTGATCTCTTCTAGTGGAACGATGAGAGACTCGTCAGCCAGACACTTCTTCAAGTTTGACACGTGAAAGACGTTATGTACGTTACCGAGCTCCGTCGGTAGATCAAGTCGATATGCCACCGGCCCAATCCGTTCCAGGATCGTAAATGGGCCGACATATCGTGGATTGAGTTTGCCACGCTTCCCAAAGCGTATGACGCCCTTCCACGGTGAGACTTTTAGAAGTACCTTGTCATTGACTTGGAACTCCAGTGGTTTGCGACGCTGATCGGCATAACTCTTTTGCCGGTCCCGTGCCGCCGCCAACCGATTACGAATCTGTACGATCTTTTCCGAAGTTTCGTACACTAGTTCAGGCCCAGTGAGTTGACTCTCACCCACTTCAGCCCAACAAAGAGGAGAACGGCATTTCCGTCCGTACAGTGCTTCGAACGGAGCAGCCTTGATGCTCGTGTGATAACTGTTGTTGTACGAGAATTCTACCAACGGCAGATGAGCTTCCCAACCCTTGCCAAAATCGATCACACATGCCCGCAGCATGTCTTCTAAAGTTTGAATCGTACGCTCACTCTGACCGTCAGTCTGTGGATGGTAAGCCGTACTCATGTCTAGTTGGGTACCCAAAGCCTTGTGCAAAGACTTCCAGAAGTGAGAAGTAAAATGGGAGTCACGATCCGAGATAATAGAAACTGGTACCCCGTGCTTAGAAACAACTTCTTTCAAGTAAAGACGAGCCAAACGATCCATGGTGTCGGTCTCCTTAATAGCAAGAAAATGGGCTGATTTCGTCAACCGATCGACAATCACCCATATCTTGTCGTTCCCGCTTGGTGACTTAGGAAGTTGTGTGACAAAATCCATAGTAATCCGTTCCCATTTCCATTCCGGAATTTCAGGTTGTTGCAGGAGGCCCGACGGTTTCTGGTATTCCACCTTGACCTTAGCACAGGTCAAGCATTTGCTCACGTATGAGGCTATGTCCGACCTCATGTTTGGCCACCAGTAAAGCACCTTTAGGTCTTGGTACATCTTATCCGAACCAGGATGAATAGAATACCGGGACTTATGAGCCTCATCAAGGACAAGCTCCCGTAGTCCCCCGAACAAAGGAACCCATATGCGTTCTGCGAAGTAGTGCAGGCCATCCGGCCTTCGCTCTAGGTGCTTGTCGGCACCGTGCATAGTTTCAGCTTTAAGGTTTTCCTCCTTCAAAGCTTCCAATTGGGCAGAACGGAGTTGATCAGGTAACGACGAATGGATAGTGAGCTGCAACGCCCGAACGCGACGAGGTTTAGAAGATTCCTTCCTGCTCAAGGCGTCTGCTACAACATTCGCCTTGCCAGGATGGTACTTAATAGCACAATCATAGTCGTTCAAAAGTTCAATCCAACGACGTTGTCGTATGTTCAAGTGTTGTTGGTCGAAAATGTGTTGGAGACTCTTGTGATCGGTGTAGATGGTGCATTTGGTACCGTACAAGTAATGTCTCCAAATTTTCAACGCGAATACCACAGCACCCAACTCCAAGTCATGAGTTGTGTAGTTCTTCTCGTGCACTTTGAGTTGACGAGAAGCATACGCAATCACTTTCTCGCGTTGCATCAACACGCAACCGAGTCCATGAATGGAAGCATCACAGTAGACAACGAAATCATCAGGACCCTCAGGTAAAGACAAAATAGGAGCAGAACACAGTTTAGACTTCAGTTCTTCAAACGCTGACTCTTGTGATTCACCCCAGTCGAATTTCCTGTCCTTCTGAGTGAGAGTGGTGAGGGGTTGAGCAATCTTCGAGAACCCCTGAATGAAACGACGATAATAGCCCGCAAGGCCTAGGAATTGCCGCACCTCAGTTGGCGTCTTTGGTGCTCCCCAGTCCTTGATCGCTTCGATTTTAGCTGGATCGACATGAATCCCTAGTTCATTAACCACATGTCCTAGGAATTGAACTTCGCGTAACCAAAAGTCACACTTTGAGAACTTGGCGTAAAGTTGCTCCCGTCGTAAAAGTTCCAAAACTAACCGCAGATGTTCCCCGTGTTCGGTCTCGTTCTTGGAGTAGATCAGAATGTCATCAATAAACACAATGACGAACTTATCCAGATATGGTTTACAGACGCGGTTCATCAAGTCCATGAAAACCGCCGGTGCGTTCGTGAGACCGAAAGGCATGACCAAGAATTCGAAATGGCCATAGCGTGTTCGAAAAGCAGTCTTTGCAACGTCAGCCTCCCTGACGCGCAGCTGGTGATAACCGGACCTCAAATCGATCTTGGAATAATAACTAGAACCCTGAAGCTGGTCGAACAGATCATCAATACGTGGAAGAGGATAACGGTTCTTGATGGTCAACTTGTTCAGTTCTCTGTAGTCTACGCATAATCGGAAACTCCCATCCTTCTTCTTAACAAATAAAATCGGGGCTCCCCAAGGGGAAGAACTTGGCCGGATGAAACCCTTGTCCAAGAGTTCCTGTAACTGGCTAGACAATTCCTGCATCTCGGGAGGTGCAAGACGGTAGGGGGCCCGAGCAATAGGAGCAGCCCCTGGTACAAGATCAATACCGAACTCGACTTGACGATGAGGAGGAAGACCAGATAAATCATCGGGAAAAACATCAGGAAACTCGCGTACCACCGGAATGTCGTCAATCTTCTTCTCATCACTAGAAGAAACAGATAAAAGCGCCAATACGACTGGATAACCCTTTCGCAGACACTTAAGGGCTTTCATGCTAGAGATGATGTTTAGCGAAACACCACCCTTGATACCGTACACAGAAAGAAATTCTCCATCAGGGAGAGGAATCCGAATAACCTTATCGTAACAGACAATCTCCGCGCGATACAAAGATAACCAATCCATTCCTACCACAACGTCAAAACTACCCAATTGTACCGGCATAAGGTCGATGGGGAACGATAAACCCGACAACTCTAACTGACACTTCCGAAGGACACTAGTAGCTTCAATCGTTTTACCGTCAGCCAACTCAATAATATACTTGGTTTCTAATGGTACGGGTGCTACATCTAGCAGTCGACTAACATCCTTGGATACAAAACTTTTGTCGGCACCAGAATCAAATAACACGCTAACAGAATGATTATCGAGAAGAAACGTACCGGTGACTGTATCAGGGTCCTGCCTAGCCTCAGCAGCTCCAATGACGAAGGCACGTGCATTTCTGCCGCCGCCCCCGTTGTTCCCATTCCCGTTGTTTCCACCCTGTTTCAGTTTTGGGCAATCCTTCTTGTAATGCCCAGTGTCACCACAGTTGTAGCATCCCTGTTTCCCTGTAGTCCCCTGAGTAGTCGGAGCTGAACTGTTAGTCGGAGCCTGAGTCGATGGAAGTGTAGCCCGACAATCTTTAGCATAGTGGCCTGTTCGCTGGCAGCGGTGACAACGGTTACTGTCGCAGTTCCCTTGGTGATGGCGTCCACACTTGTTGCATTTGGGCAGTTTTCCCGCATAACCACCCTGCTTGTTACCTGAAGACGATGAACCCCCATTATCAAACCTTTTACCCTGCTGTGTAGACCCAGATCCTTTCCCGTCATTTTCCCACTTGCGCTTATTGTTCTCTGGAGCCTTAGCAGTTGAACCTTTCGCAGGCAAAATCCCCTCATTCACCTTTAAGTTAGTCATCCTATGTGCCGATCGAACTACCTCCGCATAAGTAGGGTGATTTCCAGCAGCTACCAACCCTGCAATTTCCGGCACTAACCCTGAGACATAATGTTCAATCTTACGATACTCTGGCACGTGCAGATCGGGACACAGCACGGCCAACTCATTCCGTCTCACAGTATACTTCTCGATTTCCGACCCAGTCATCTTGAGGTTCCACACCTCATGCTCCAGCTTCTGTACCTCTTCCCTCGGGCAATACTCCCGCTTCAGCAACTGCACAAAGTTCTCCCATGGCATAGCATATGCCTCCCCAATACCCATGTTCTGGGTAATGCCATTCCACCAAGTCAATGCCACATCCTGAAACAATGCAGCAGAATACTTCACCCGGTCTTCTGGGAGACAGTTACACATCAGAAATACCGACTCCACTTTCTCCAACCACCTAAGCAAACTAACCGCACCCTCAGTGCCAGAGAATTCCTGGGGCTTGCAGTCCCGGAACATCTTGTAGGTGCACATGGGTGGGGGTGGGTCAACAGGACCACCTGTAATGAAACGTATGAGAAACCACGAATAACGTACACAAGGTTCACCAATGAGGCAAAGAAAAACGGATAAAACAACTTACCACCACCGTTGTGCCCTAACTGAAAGGCAGCCTGGAGCAAGTTGTTCAGATCAGCCTGTGATAGGTTAATACCTCCACCACGACCACCAGCACCACCACGACCACCACCACGTCCACCATTGCGACCACCTCCTCGTCCTCCACGCACTCCAGACATGATTCTGGCAGAAAGAACGAGAAAATTTAGTTTCGCAGTTAAAGATAACTACTAATGTTCACCAGATCAAAGCTAGATCCAATCCAGGACTATCCCCTCAAACCCAGAGCTCACTAGTGCTTCCATGCATTTCGTTTTATGATTTTGTGTGCACCCAAAATGATAAAACGCTCTACATGGTCCTCCAAGTGTTCTCCTAGTTCAAAGATCAAATCACCGAACATAGACTCTTAGCTATACACCGTAATACTACGGTAGTTTATGACAAGTGTTTCTATTGGAGTGCGAAAGGGAGATGTCCGAGCCTTGGACAAATCTCAAGAGCACACGAGTTACTCCAATAGACTACATTGCCTAGAAAACAAGTAACCCAACCTAAGATAGAACGGATGATGTAACGTAGAAAGACCAACGATTTAGAGACACCCCAACAAGACCATACGTAAACCACTATAACGTTTAGTACCATGTGATCGTCTAGTGTGTGCGACTGGGCTATAGACTAGACTCTACATGCAGTCCTAGTTCACTATAACCATTGGCTCTGATACCAATCTGTCACACCCTCAAATTCCACTTGCGGAGTTTTACCGCGAGGCGCATGACAAACCAGGATCCAAACCAACGATCACAAATAACAAGTCTAAATGAATTAAAATGTAATTTCAAAACACAGTTTAATATTCCTGTTTACAGCGGAAGCTTATTCAAATAAAATCCAACATAAATAAATCAAGTTCAATGTTTGTGAAATCATGCAACTCTATCTAGACGCCGTGCAGACGCGTGCGCCCTAGTTCCGTTGTGCTACCTTAGCGACCTGAGAAAACATGTAAAAGTTTACGTCAGCACAAAAATGCTGGTGAGTTTACAGGTTTTGTATCCAAGTACCAAGTCCACCTGTCCATACTATAACAAATAGAAAACCAGTATACGCTAGCTAGGCGTACGTGTTGTTACTACCACGATTGGAAAACCATTACTAACTCGAATACCAAAAGTATGCCCGATGTATGTTCCTGTTGTTCCTGTTGTTCCTGTTTGAGACAATATGCACCCGCCGACCCTCCAAGTCGACGAGCGGGGTTGGTCACTCCCAATAGCGCTATTCACATTTCCCCGTTGTGCAAACCCGCACATTCATGGTTCCCCCCGGGACTTCCAAAGATCGTGTAGTACACAGTATAAACCCATAGTATGACAGTAGTTACCAAATAGTTGTTTTAACACATGTTTTCTCCCCCGAAAGTATAAAACCAGTTTAAAAGAGGGGCCGTAAACTCAGCTGCTATGCTAGTCCCGTAAAGTGGCGACCTAACATACGACAGTTACAAGTACTTAGACTAATAACCCGCAGGTTAATTAGTCCCTAGATGTCCAGACCATAACCAAGTTCGTTTGAAAACACCGTGACTGTTTAACTGACCCAAAGTACAAGACTCGACATCCCATTGGTGACCCGAGACTCCCCGTGTTATGTTTACGCTCCAAAACGTACAATAACGCAAGTACACTTAACATACGTTAACACACAACAAGTTATAGCACATAGTTCACGTATCACCGGAATACATCCAATTATATGTTACCAAGTTATTAGACATGTTACGGGGTTCCTAGCATGTTACTACATGTTAAATCGGGTCTCGGAATGCTAATTTACACTTACAGCAGCAGTACACGTGATTAGGAAAAGTCAACTAGCATTTAGGTTGGTCAACTAGCAATTAGGAATCCTAATCGCCTCTATTATAGGCGATTGGGGCTATACCATATGTTATTATTAGCAATTAGGGCTAATCACATGAACTTACTAGCAATTGGGGCTAATCACATGAACTTACTAGCAATTGGGGCTAATCACATGAACTTACTAGCAATTGGGGCTAATCACATGAAATTATAGGCGATTGGGGCTAATCACATGATATTATTGGCGATTAGCACCCCAATCGCATGAGTTATAGGCGATTAGCATTGCTACTCGCCTGTAACCATGCTGTTCCGGTTTTTCGCGCGTTTAACACTCCAAATCAGATCCAGAACGTGTGTAACTACCCAATATCATCCCAAACACTATCCTAAACATGTTTAACCCAAAACCCTTCGTTCAACCTCGTATAATCAGTCCTACATGCAACCAAAGCAATCCAAACATATACACATAGCATGCAACATTCAATTAACGCATGTAGTCATAACCCTATTATCCAATTACTGAGATTTCTATCATCATACTATCAATATCAATTCTGACCTAGCATGATAACACATCAAATCATCATCAAGAATCATAAAAATCCTATCTTTCTAATCATACATACCCATAACGCATGTATATTAGTTATAATCCGATTAACAACCCTTATTGACGATTTTCAGAAAGCTTTTTCGTTTATGAACAGGTCTGGACCATTAGGGATTTATTAAAAACGTTTACAAAGTGTTATGGATGAGAATCAAACCTTAGGATTATGAAAGAATGATGATTAGACCTTGAAACCTTGTGTTTTTGATCAAAATCGCCTTCCAGAGGTTGTTTATGTGTTTGGGGCGGTTATGGGACGACTAGGGTTGATATTAGGAAGTTTAGGAGGTTAAGCATTGTATTTATAGGCGTTTCTAGTCGTCCAGCCCGTAACTAGCGATTGTGCAGCAGTTTCATGCGATTAGGGCTGCTAATCGCATGAATGTGCATGTGAGTGGGCCTAATCGCCCTTAACATCACACGATTGGGCTCCTACTCGCCCCTATTGATGCCTACTCGCCTCCCTTATAGGCGATTAGGCCTCCCTAATCGCCTATAGGGGCTGGTTTGGTGCGTTTTGCGCGTTAAACCCCGTTTTAACATATGTTAACACATATTAACATACCGACAAGTCATATAATGATTGTAAACACATAACACAAGTAAATACACATATTTACACTCGTTCACCAATTCCCGGGACTCGAGACTCGTACGTTCCGTATGCCCTGACGATCCTACAAATCGTCACCGTTTGTACACTTGGTTAAGGACTGACATCTAACGAACCTCTAGACCAACATCCAATGATCTTCTAGACTAACCAATAGTTCCCGAACCATAACCCGACTTAACTAACCCAGTTAAGTACAATATACGCGTGACTCGCTAAGGTAGACTTTCATCTAGACAATGTTGTTAACCAGAATTTGCCGGGTGTCACAGTTACAGATTGGTATCAAAGCCTTGGTTATAGGGAATTAGGTTATTAGAAAATAATCTAGACTATAACCTTAGGGACTTAAGCAGTACTTGCTTCTCTTACTTGTAACCCTAATTGCTTCCCTAATCTTATCCCTATCCTATACCTTATACAACCCTAAGCTTTACAAGTGACTACTCTTATTCGTCTGCTGCAATCCTGATCCACCATTAGATTAATAGGACAAAATCCTCAGGTTTAACCTAAACCACCTTGAGATCTCGTCGAAGTTCTAAATTTTAATAACGAACACGTGCAATCTGGAAGGGTGAACGCCTGTATTCTGAGTCTTCTGTCTAGGCTGGCATTGCGCATATATCCCAATCAGACGAGGGACCCGAATGCCTACCTGGGAATTCTCGGATGAGTGTTCACTTATAGGCTAAAGCATGTCTTCATTATGTTATTAGAATCTAGAATCTTTGATAAGTCAACGTTTTCGTTTATTCGTTTTAATTAATGAATAAATGATTACATTCCTTATATAACCTCATTCATTTCATTGTGTCTCTTACAGATCACGCCTCCACGTCGCAGCACTCGCAATAGCAATGGTGAAAACCATGAGGAAGGTGGCGATAACCATAACCATAACCATAACCACGACACTAACCACAACAACAACAATAACAACAACAACAATGGTGTTGATGCTCAACTGGCTGCGATCATCTCTCAACAAATGGCACAACAGATCGCGACTCTGGTTCCTAACTTACTGGCTCAAGTCATCCAGATAAACGGCAACGACAACGGAAACGGTAATGGAAACGGGAATGGAAACGGGAATGGTCTCCCAGCTTGCACTCTTAAGCACTTTAATACCTGTAATCCCCCTAAGTTCAGTGGAGAAGAAGGAGCTACGGGTCTTCTACAATGGTTCGAGGGTATTGAGAATACCTTCATTAACAGTGAGTGTCCCGATAACTTTAAGGTTCGTTACGCCATGAGTGTTCTTCACAAACGAGCACTTACTTGGTGGAATGAGGAAAAGCGCACCCGAGGAACCGAAGCTGCACTTGCTATGACCTGGGATCAAGTCAAGGAGGTTATGAAAGATGAGTTCTGTCCCCGCAACGAGATTAAGAAACTAGAAGACGAGTTCCACACCCTTGCTCAAGATAGTGGGGAAAACCTTGCTTACAATACCCGCTTTCATGCGCTCAGTTTGTTGCTGCCCCATAAAGTTACTCCCTTACCTCTAGCCATCGAGAAGTACATCGGTGGTCTGCTTATGCAAATCCAGGACACGGTATGGGGAAGGAATCCTGCCACCTTGGAGGAAGCCAAACGCCTGGCGGCTACTCTCACCGATAATCATGTGAAGAACGGTACTCTCTTTCGCAAGAACACCAAGAAGACTGCTGCAAAAGACACTCCTCAGCCCGCTATTGAGGTTAAGCCTGAGACCTCAAGCAACAGGAAGCGCAAGGCTAGGAACTACATGGTTGCTACCACCCCACCTACAACACAAAACCCAGCCAAGAAACCGTATGTCGGGAACCACCCTCTTTGCAACACTTGTCAATACCATCATCTTGCTGACAGACCATGCCGCCAATGTAATAACTGCAAGCGGTATGGACACTACACCAATGCTTGCCAAACCCCTACCACCCAAAACAACCCTGCCAGAAATAATCCAGCTCCTAATGCTCAAAATGGTAGGCCTGTTCGTGGCCAGTGCTATGAATGTGGAAGCACGGAACATTATAGGGATGCTTGCCCTAGACTTGGAAACCAGAACCAGAACCAAAACCGCAACCAAAACCAGAACCGCAACCAGAACCAAGGTGCTCGAGGTCGCGCTTACAACCTCAATGCTAACCAGGCCCGCGACAACAACGAGGTGGTTAATGGTACGTTTCTCGTTAATAACCACTATGCATCCATATTATTTGATTCTGGTGCTGACAAGTCATTTGTATCACTAAAGTTTGAACCCTTAGTTAACTTACCCAAAACTAACCTAGAGGAACCTTTAGTGGTAGAGGTAGCTAATGGGAAGTCTATCTCGATCGATTCTATTATTCGAAACTGTGTGTTGAACCTCGATGAACATACTTTCTCTTTCGATCTCATTCCTATGCATCTTGGAAGCTTTGATGTCATAGTAGGCATGGATTGGTTGTCAACCCATCGTGCTGAAATTCTATGCTTTGAGAAAGTCATTCGCATTCCTCTCGAATCTGGTAATATTTTGAAGATCTATGGTGAAAAGCCTTGTGGCGAGCTTAAGCTCATGTCTTGTACTACTGCCCAAAAATACTCACGAAAGGGGTATACGGCTTTCTTAGCTAACATGATAGAAAAGAAGGACAAGGGCAAAAGTATCCAAGACATCCCAATCATTCGGGACTATCCTGAAGTCTTTCCAGAGGATTTACCTGGTTTGCCTCCTGCTCGACAAGTGGAATTTAGGATCGATCTTGTTCCTGGTGCAAATCCTGTCGCCAAAGCTCCTTATCGTCTTGCACCCTCTGAGATGCAAGAACTTGCCAGTCAACTACAGGAACTTTCGGATAAAGGTTTCATTCGCCCCAGTTCTTCTCCATGGGGAGCCCCTGTTTTGTTCGTTAAGAAGAAAGATGGATCTCTCAGGATGTGTATCGACTATCGCGAACTCAACAAACTCACCATCAAGAATTGTTATCCCTTGCCTAGAATTGACGATCTTTTCGATCAACTTCAAGGAGCAACCCACTTCTCGAAGATTGATCTTCGTTCTGGTTATCATCAGCTTAGAGTCCACGATGAAGATATTCCCAAGACAGCCTTTCGTACACGTTATGGTCATTATGAGTTCATGGTCATGCCATTTGGATTGACCAACGCTCCCGCAGTGTTTATGGATCTAATGAATCGGGTTTGTAGACCCTACCTCGACAAATACGTGATCGTCTTCATCGACGATATTTTGATTTACTCAAAGTCAAAATCCGATCACGAACAACATCTTCACTCAATTTTGGGTCTCCTAAAGAAAGAACAACTGTATGCCAAGTTCTCGAAATGTGAATTTTGGCTTAAGGAAGTTCAATTTTTGGGACATGTCATTGATATGAACGGAATTCATGTTGATCCCGCAAAGATCGAAGCTGTTAAAGATTGGAGTGTTCCTAAAACACCAACAAAAGTCCGTTCCTTCCTTGGTTTGGCTGGTTATTATCGTCGATTCATTGCCAACTTCTCTAAGATCGTTGTTCCTCTCACTGCCTTAACTCACAAGGGTAAACCCTATAAGTGGGGACCAAAGCAAGAGGAAGCATTTGAAATTCTTAAGCTGAAACTCTATGAAGCTCCTATCCTGTCTCTCCCTGATGGTAATGATGACTTCGTGGTCTATCGTGATGCATCAAACCAAGGTCTTGGTTGTGTTCTCATGCAACGAGGCAAGGTTATTGCTTATGCGTCTAGACAACTCAAGACTCACGAAAAGAATTATACCACCCATGATCTTGAATTGGGCGTTGTCATCTTTGCTCTTAAGATTTGGAGACACTATCTTTATGGAACCAAATGTGTGGTTTTCACGACCACAAAAGTCTCCAACATGTCTTCGACCAGAAAAATCTTAACATGAGGCAACGGCGTTGGGTTGAGTTACTTAACGACTATGATTGTGAAATTCGCTACCATCCTGGCAAAGCGAATGTTGTGGCTGACGCACTCAGTCGTAAAGAGCATATCAAACTACATTGTGCGAGAGTTCGTACTGATCTTCAGGATCGTATCCTCCAGGCTCAACATACTTCAGTCACCCAAGGTAACATGTACGACGAAATGTCTTGTGGTGCTGAGACTCAACTTGAAACCAAACCTGATGGTCTACTTTATTTTCTTAATCGACTTTGGATCCCTGACCGTGATGATCTTCGTACCTTTCTTATGAACGAGGCTCATAAGTCTCGTTATTCTATTCATCCTGGAGCTGACAAGATGTACCAAGATCTTCGTTATTCGTATTGGTGGCCTGGTATGAAGAAAGATATTGCTCTTTTCGTTGCAAAATGCCTTACTTGTTCAAAGGTCAAGGCTGAACATCAACGACCATCTGGTATGCTTGAACAACCAGAAATTCCTGTATGGAAATGGGAGAGCATAGCAATGGACTTCATCACTAAACTCCCCCGTACACCCAAAGGTTTTGACAGCATTTGGGTAATCGTTGACCGTTTGACCAAGTCAGCCCATTTCTTACCTATTTGTGAGAAATATTCCGTGGAAAGGTTAGCAAAGATGTACGTAAGTGAAATCGTATTTTGTCATGGTATACCTTTGGACATTATCTCCGATCGTGATGGTCGTTTCACTTCTCACTTTTGGGATTCTTTACAAGACGCTTTGGGTACCAAGTTGAACCTGAGTACTGCTTATCACCCTCAAACAGATGGTCAGACTGAACGGACCATCCAGACACTTGAGGATATGCTCAGGGCATGTGTCATCGATTTTGGTGGCGCATGGGATTCTCATCTTCCTTTGGTCGAGTTTTCATACAACAACAGTTATCATGCCAGCATTAACATGGCTCCTTTCGAGGCACTTTATGGTCGTAAATGCCGTTCACCTGTCTGTTGGACTGAGGTTGGTGAAGCCCAGATCACTGGACCCGAACTGATCCAGGAAACCACAGATAAAATCAAACTCATTCAGGATAATCTTCTCAAGGCTAGAAGTCGTCAGAAGAGCTATGCTGATAAACGTCGTAAGCCCTTGGAATTTCAAGTCGGGGACCTTGTACTTCTTAAGGTATCCCCTTGGAAAGGAGTGATTCGCTTCGGTAGAAAGGGAAAACTAGCTCCTCGATACGTAGGCCCATTCAAAGTTCTTGACAGGATTGGAAAAGTGGCTTACAAACTTGATCTTCCACCTGAACTAAGCAATGTTCACCCAACCTTTCATGTTTCGAATCTCAAGAAATGCTTAGCAGATGAAAACCTCCATGTCCCTCTTGAAGATGTGCAAATCGATGAAACTATGCACATAGTCGAGAAACCCGTCAAGATCGTGGATACTGGAGTCAAGAAACTCAAGCGCAGCCGCATTCCGATCGTTAAGGTTCGTTGGGAATCTAAACGAGGTCCAGAGTTCACTTGGGAACGCAAGGACCAAATGAAGTCTAAATACCCACATCTTTTTCCACCAGACACTCCAACTCCAACTTCGGGACGAAGTTCCTAAAAGTAGGAAAGATTGTAACATTTCGCATTAAAATACTTGTACGTTACGATTATTATTAATAAAACGTCAAGTTTCATCATTTATCGTTTTTTTAAAAATATTTCGTGACGCATTGGGACCCCTAATACTATGCTATATATATATATATATATTATACATATATATGTGAAATAATTATCAAAAATAAAAGGCCTGGGCCGGGATTCGAACCCGAGCCCATGGCCGGTTCACCACATCATCACAACACAACCAGCTGGTCTACACAACACACTTGTTTAGTTTTCAACACATATTAATTATATAATGTGTTGGAGTATTAACAGTTGACTTAGAAAGTCAACTGTGAAGACGATTTACCTTAATTAACCCATACAAACGCGTTTTGATCCTCAATATGGAATGATTGTTGATTGCCTTGACTGGTACACGTGTATTACACGACCAATCATCGTCAAAACATTCCAATTCAACTCAAATCATCGCGTCATCGTTTTCATTAAGGTCAAACTTACCAAATCGTTCACCCAAATCCTCACACTATAAATTGAACCCTCCAATTCACTCTCAACTCGCCGATTACTCTCTCTTCACCTCTAATTTCTGGTTTAAATCATCCTTCAAGGCTTCTTGATCGTGTGTTTGACTTTACTGTTTGACTGAGCATCATACACGATTTCGTTTTTGTAAGTCCCCTTTTTTTGATGGGTTTTGATCATCGGCCACTACACAACAATAACCCTATGATCAATTGGGTTATTGTTGTGTAATTCAGATTATTGCAAAAATTAGGGCTCGAACGATTTGAATTGGGGAAGAACACGTGCAGACATGATTATTTATTTAATACAGAAACAAACCAAACACAACCACTGATCTAGATCAAGTGGTTGTGTCTGTTGCTTGTCAACCAAGGGACACGGGTTCGAGTCCCACCCTTTACGGTTTTATTCTTTTCTTTTAAAAGATTTATAAATCAGTTTCAACATGATTATATAATTAAATTCTAAACTAGTTTATTCGTTCTCAGGGTCTAGCCCAGTTGGTGGCTAGGCTTGTGATTAAAACCCGAACCGGTCCCAGACCCGGGTTCGATTCTCAGCATCAACAAAACATTTTTTTTACCATTTAAAGCTTTATATATATTCACCTATATTTTTAAAATTAGTTTTAAAATACTAAACTCCTTTATAAATTCTACAAAAATT
Organism: Ambrosia x helenae; assembly: GCA_030844895.1. Taxonomy (NCBI): domain Eukaryota; kingdom Viridiplantae; phylum Streptophyta; class Magnoliopsida; order Asterales; family Asteraceae; genus Ambrosia; species Ambrosia x helenae. Next base: position 13,768,552 of record CM061233.1, read on the forward strand.
ATTTTATGTTATTCTAGTAGAAAAGTTAAACATACAATTTTTAGTTTTCCAAAAATTATTTATTTAATATATATAATAAATATTTCAAGTTTATTCTATTTTATTTATAAAATTCAATAAAAATATCAAAACGATTATATAAATTTCCACAAAAATTATTCTGAGTTTATATAACATTAAACATTTCTGAAATAATTTTTATTTCTGAAAAATCATTTATTTAATATTTTTAATCAATTTTTGTTAGTTTTAATCATAAATAAATCATAATAAATTCTTTTTTCTATATTTTTGCACCAAAATATTATATAAATTATTTCTATTTATTTAGAACAGAAATACAATTTTTAATTCAATAAATTTTAATATTTTTAAATATTAAAGTTATATTTTGACAATTTAAAATAAATAGATTAAATATTCTATTTTTAATAAAATAATTTTATAAAAATTATTTTCATACGTAAAACTTTATGATGTGACCATCTTTAATCTAAAATTTACAAAAAGGCTTTTGTTTATTTATTTATCAAATTTCTCTTATTTATTAAACATTTTATTTATTAATCAAACGAATACTTATCCCCAATTCGAAACCCTAGAAAATACTTGTAGACTAGATAGACTTAGACTTATTTGTTACCTTATACATAGGGTAATACTTGGTAACTTTAGGGCTACACTTATACTTTTTCTCGAGACTTAATACTTTGCTAAGGTGAGTTTACGTAACCATGTTTATGCAATTCTTTATACTTGCAACATTATACTTAAGCGATTCTACATACATGTCTAGTTGTAAACTTTAAATGCCTCATGATATAGACAACAACAACAGTTAGACTCACTTCAACATACATAATCATTAGCTATGGCAAAGCCGGCGATACTCAATAATAGATCTATTGGATTGACAATCCCACCAAGATTCGTTGACCATCTTTTATGGGGAGCGCGGGTGATTGTTATCGTTCCAACATAATATTAAGGTGAACCGTGGATGACGGGATGGACCTAAACTAGTCGGAGGTTTGATTATGTGCATTCAACATTTCATGTTTATTCATGTAGACTTAAACTTACGATAGACATATGAATTGCTAAACTTTTATTCTTAAACTTAATTGTTTGACATGGCTTATGTATTCTCACCAACTTCTAGTTGACCCCCCCCCCCTTCCATTTTTACAACTCAATAGGAAATAATGATGCGTGAAGACTAGAGTGTTGCATGAGAAGACAAATTGAAGTTTATGCTTATTTAGTTATTTGATGCATTAGATTTCCATTTAAAACTCATTATGTATTTTCACTTTTGGATATTTGCACTTTAAATAAATTTCAATTAAAACTTGATTACCATGTGCTACTGTATACTCATTCTTACGTGACACCTCGATGTTTCCGCCATCGGTTGGGGTGTTACATAAGTCATATGCATTCTAACCCAAGGTCAAGGGTTCGAGTCCCCCTGGAAGCAAAACTGCATATTTTTCTTGTTTTTGTTATGTCCCTTCCATTTCCATTTTCCTATTTTTTTTCTTTTAAAATATATATAATACATTAAACTTGAAATATTCATTATAAATTCATTTTTGCTTCAAAAATTATGAAAATTTAGGTATAGCTTCTTGACACCATAAAGAAAATTTCCACACTTAATTTTATATTTTATTGAATTAAATTGTTTTAATCATATTTAATTGATTAAAAATACATTTTTAATGATTTTAATCTCAAAGTTTTTGGGAAATTATTTCTAATCATCATGAACTGAAATAAAAATTATTGGTTCAGAAAACACTTATTTTTATTAATTTTCCTATTTTTAATCATTTAAACATGATTTAAATTCATTAAATCAGTTTTAAATATAAATAAGTTTAAAAAGTTATGGGAAAATTAGTTTCATTTATTTACATCAGAGAGTATTCATTATCTATAAAAATAATATTTTTGGATCATATCTTGTATTTTTAGTCTTATTTACGTTTAATTAGACATAATTAATCATTTATTTATTTATATTATTTAACATCTATTTTATAAATACTTTCCTTATAAAATAGAGATAGTCTTATGTTGAAAGTCTTTATTATCATTTGTTTGGATCATTGTGTAACTCATAATTATTTATTTATACATTTATGATTATTGTATTAATTTTAATTTCATTAAAGTAATTAACTAAATTATTTGGCCTTAATTATTCAAACATATTTTTATCTAAATATTCAATTGGTAATAATTATATTACCTAAGCCATATTTACAAACTTTGGTATATTACCTTTAATATACAACTTTCATGTTATTGCGATTTATTATAAAAACTCTAATTCCCCAAATCGACTTAGCAAACTCTAACGCCTTAGACCCTAGTCACCTTAGACTCTTAGACTTTTCCCTTATTAGCATTCTATTACATTATAGGTTGAATTCATCGGAATTCCCATTACTTAGCTCACGGCCGCTTAAATTGGATTTGGATCACTTTCGCAAACTGTGAGTATATCTTTCCCCTTTTTACAGTTTTACTATTTTGGGGTGACTCATGTACCCATTACCAAGTTCCTATTTCTTATTACTAAAATAACAATTCTTATGTGTGTTTGCTTGTATCATTTCGTGTATCTATGACTTGTCAAATCATTAATCGTTGCGGCCTAGCATTTCAATGAATAGATCTATGGTATATACCATTGTGACTATGTTGAGAGTCCTTGTCATTGCTATGTGTTTCATTACTACTGTTACTAGCACATACTATATATATTTCATTTCATTTCAGGGTTGATTTGACCCGGATACCACTTATTACATTTTGCAAACATTATATAACACATGAATTTCTAACCTTTCTTTACTATGTGTATCAAACGGGTATGCTCACCAATACATTTTTGCATTGACCAAATTATTTTCGTACATGTTTCAGGTTCTTATGAGATCACTTCTAAGCTTTTGGAACTTAGGCTTAGATTGAGTACTATATTTTAGTTTAGATTGCTAGTCTTAATTGTTGTATTTTTTTCAATGTAATAAATTATTCAATTCAATGTATTCAAATTTACATTTCTAGTCCATGAGCTATTGAACAATCGTCACTACGTGACACCTCGATGTTTCCGCCATCAATCGGTTGAGGTGTTAGGCCCATTGTCTCATTAACACATTATCATCATCATGTTTAATGCAACTACCATCAATGAAACCAAGTTTATTCTTAACTTGTAAAGCTAAAATCATAAAATTAGACCAAACATTATAATTCTCAGTACCTTTTAGTTTCACATTAACAATGTTCAAGTTAGCAGAATCACTAGCATGAAGATACAAAGGATCACTAGCATCAAGTTTACTCATCAGAGTAGCACCAAGTCGTGCATCACCAGATGACTCACTAGACTGACTACTATGATCGGACATAGTAAACAAATACAATCTCTAAACAATAACAAACTCAAGAACAAGACAGGACAACTATCAACTCTTAGCACTTATTCGAGATGAATAAGTGCAGAACTTATACAGAAACCCTAATCGCTCTGAGAGATATGTGAGAGACAAAACAAGAATGAAAAATATTGTGAACGACGAAAAAACTGGTAAAGAGAGGAGGCGAAGGGCTTATATAGCCAGTAGATAGGGTCGGGTAAAAACACACCCGAGCCAATGAGAGCCGTAGGATCTCTCCCAAGAAACATACAAGTCTTCAATCATAGCCATTCATTTAGGAGTGGGGATTGCCAATGTGGCAATCCACACATAACTCGTACAACACCAGCTCTGGGCCAAGAGAGTTCATGTAACATCTGTACTTTTCGTATTTTCAATTCTAGTTCTTGTACTCTTGTATCTTTCAATTTGTACCCTTGTACTTCCGAGCTTATGATCAATGGAAGAATATTTTGTCAATTGCATTTAACTTTTAATCTATTTCAATCATTCTATGTATTCTATTTTACGCAAACTTTACAAGTTATGCTTAAAAATGAGACTCTAATACGAAACCGAAACATAAATGAACCCGTACGAGTTAGGAATCAAACCCAATTCAAAAACATGTCAAAATGGGCTTAAACCTTAAGTTTTAACCCAAAAACACGTCCAAAACCAAGTCTGTTGGGCCAAGCCCAACCAAAAAACATTTTTTGGGCCTAAACACCTGGTCGCGTCGCGTGACCAGATTCTGATTTCCCATCACATAGCGCGACGAGACCTTTCTGGCAGCATTTGAACCAACTCGTAATTACACCCATTTATCTTACCTAAACACCTCCCAACCACCCTAATTACTGCATTAAACACCCAACCAACCCACCTCACCTATAAATACGACTCCTCTCCACCCTTTAACCTCTTGTTCATCCTTAATCTCTCTAAAAACACTCTTTAATCTTTAAAGTTTTGATCAAACTTTCTAAAAACACATCAGTAAGTTCCTAAGCTCAAACCTCCATTTCCTTTCTGTTTTTCCTTCTCTTTTCTATCCAAAACTCCTTGGAGCAGCTCATAAGATCTTCCCCATATTTATCCACAGAAGTGTGATAAGGGTAGAGCACCTAAAAGAGGTCCCAAAGGTGCTTGTTTTTCTGATTTGTTTTTATGTCCTAAGATGGTTGTTGTAAAGAAACCAACCAAGTCCACTAACAATCTAATGTTAGATGGATTTGTGCTATGGTATTAGTTGACCAAGGAGAGCCAAGGCTCATCCAAAGGAGTCACCAAACTTTGCCTAAACCTCTTGGTTATACTATGTATTATTATAAACATTACTTTCAATCTTCTATCTCATTATTCTATTAATAATCTTTGGAAGGTTTGTGGTTACACCCTACCTTACCAAACTCTCTTGATCCTTCTTGTGCTACGGATTAATCCACACTAGAAAGGGAAAATCCCGTGTCCAAAACCCACGCTTACCTCATAAGCGAAGTGGTTATGACATGAACCTATCAAATGGATTCACATTCCTAACTTTATACCATCTGAATCATCTATGATGGTTTTGTGCTTGCTCTAACTTAATCTCATGACCATCCGGATTGCCCTAAAGGCAATTTGTGCTTGGTTTGCCTAAAAGGCTTGCATGACTCTTGTGAATCTATAATCTAAACTTGAACCTAAGATCCTTGATTCTCTAATTCTAGTTAAGCAAGGCCAAGGAACTAACCTCCCAAGATTCGTCTTTGGAACCTTACTAAACGCACCCAAAGGTGAGTTCATACTTGTCCCCCTTTTATTATTTATTCTTTGGGGCTCAACATGTATCACTATCAAAACTTAAACGATTTCATACTCTTAAACTATCATGCTCAATCTATTAAACATACTTATATGCTATTTTCCGTGCTTACGATTCTTGATACTTAAACATAATTCATTAACTATTATTAGCCCACTTAACATGTATAGCGCTATAGGACTAGCACACTGCCCCCTTTATGGGTCATTGTTAAGATTTAAACGGCCTAACATGAATATGTTAGGTATACGCTGTGGTACTCGCGGGTTTGAGTTATGTCTTTTGTATAATAGATATGTGCAATGCTATAGTATGAGATTTGAGTAAACCATTCTAAAATACTATGTATGTAAACTAAGACTAGTATGCTCACCAATGCTTTATGTGTTGACAGATATTTTATACTTGTTGCAGGAAATGTTTAATGCAGGTTTATTCAAGAAATCTAGTTAGGATTGGACTAGAAACACACGCTAGTTTAAATTCTATATTTTGATGTTGTACTTTCCATTTTATGAAACAATTTGAATTCTGTTATCTTTTAGATAATGTTTATGCTATGAATAATATTTTGTCTTTAAATTATATTGTCACGAATTCTAGTGTCATGAAGTCTTTGAACAATCTACCACAAGCCTCGCCCCGATGTATTCCGCCATCGGTTGGGGTGTGACAGATTGGTATCAGAGCCCTGACTATAGGGAATTAAGAAAAATTGCCATGTTTGACCTAGACTATAGTTAGGAACCTTTTTGACCATTCCTTTTTTCATGCTTAATATACTTGTTCTCCCTATCTTGCTTCTACTCTATCCTTTTGGTCTTTGAAACTTACCTTCCTATTAGTGGATTACTCTACACTCGAAGACACTCGTATACCACAAACGAAAGGAAATCACCGAAATAGGCGTGAAACCCTCACTTTGGTGATAACTTTCAATCCGCGTAAATTCTTTGTGTTTTTGAAACTACACCAAGATAGGAGTGATATCCTCACCTTGGAAATTTCACAATTCTCGTTTTAGTGGACACTTACCAATCGAAGGTTAGAATTAATTTTCTTACCACGTTGGACAAAGTGTACAAACCACACTCAAAGAAACGACCTCGCTAAGATAGGAGTGAAATCCGTAACTTAGCGACTAGTTTCAATCCTTGATATTTTCTTTTAAATCTCGCCAAAGTCTCAAATTTACTAATGACAAGAAACATGTAGTAACCAGAAGGGCGAATACCGTTAACCGAAATTTTCGGCGAGAGTATTTCCACCTATTAGGCGAAAGCATTTTTCAAAGTCAAAGGTAAATTCGAACCACTTTGGTTAGTCTTAGTTCCGTTCCGGAACACTCCAATTGCTTGTTTAAAACAAGCATCTCATTTTATGTCAATATTACTTTCAATGTTGTTTTCATGCTATGTTTTCACTATATATATTCGATTTATTATACACACACTTGCACTCAAGACTCGCATCTCAAGCTACTCTATCGATCTCCAAACAATACAAATAATCGCAACCAACATAAATCAAAACTCCTTTATGTTAACTAAGTGCACTATACTTGCTTATACATACGTGTTACGCTATGTGAACAATGTGAAACTTGCGTCCTATACGTGTCACTTGAACTTGCATACTAAATCCATGAGAACAACTTGAGTTTGTGTATTTTGTTTATCTAAATTTGCATCAATTTCCCCGATCTAATCTTACCCGCAAGCTTTTCATTGCTAACCAAAATCCTAGTAACTTATTTCCTAAATTCAAAAGTCACCTTGTTTAAAAACGCTTATGAAAATTTTCCTATGTATGATTCTCGTAGATGTCTTCCCGTCTCAACAGCATCGATCTCAACCAACTGGCGAGTCTTATTGCCCAAGAATTAGCCAAGATTCTCCCTAACCTAGAGATACCATTCAGGACAGCACAAACCATGTAGACACAAAACCATCTACCCATACCCCTACCAAACAAACGAAAAAGGATAACCTCAAACGCAAAAACCTTAAACGAAACCACCCTTCGACAACCCCTGAGACTCCGATCCCCAACAAAAAGCAGTACCGTGGAACCCATCTGTTATGCAAGAGTTGTAAATTCCACCATCCCACTCAAGCACCATGTCGCATATGCGCCAACTGTGATGCATATGGTCATTTAGTCAAAACATGTCGCCACACCACTAAACCACGACCCGAACAACCTACTAGTACCACCTCATTCACTAAAAACAATGGAGGGATATGCTCCGAGTGCAATGACCCAACCCATGAACACAACAAATACCCAAAACTTGCCATGGTGATCAACGATGCTTGAAGACCCACTCGCCACACTAAAGAAGATTGATTTTTCGTTTCTTTTAAAAAAATGAGAATTCCTTTTTGTAATGTTTTCAAGAAATTGTTCGAATGTGAAATTTTCTTTTTATGAAATACCATCGTAATTTATCGGCAAAATTCAAACATCGCAAAACCCTTTTCTCCTCGCGCACAATCTTTTTCAAAATTTTTGAACAAAATTCTTCCTACTATTTCTAAGAGGATACCTATTCTTCTATAAAATCCTCACTTTCGACCTTCAAACCACTAACAAATGTGTATCAAATCGTTATGACAAACAAGATTCTAAATGGTAAAAGCGTTTAAAATAAATTTTCTTTTGCAAACAGGATTTGTGAGCAAAGAAAAAAAAATCAAATAACCTACTTCTTTATAATCCCAAAGCCTTTTCTCTTGAAATCGTATCACGAGTCAAAATATTCATCAACGCCAAACTAGAATTGTCAATAAACTAATTTCCTCGCTAATAAAACGGATTTTTCATATATCAAACGTCCATCTTCGGTAAGACTTTTACGCTAAATTTTCCCCATTTAAATATGTTTTTCTTTAACATCCAACAGACTAAATTTTCCTACCATCAAACTTGACCCTCAATCTTAAAAAGCTAAAGTTACTCGTGTACCCATAAAACTCAATTTGTAATAAAACCCGAATTCCATGTTGCCCTTAGTCAAAACATTTTACGCGTTTTCATTAGGAATCCAACTGTCCATTCTTCTATTTGATTTTTATACATCTGAATGTAATAACATATGCACAAGTCTCCACCATTATGTCATGAAACCATACATCCATGCCAAAAACGCGTACGGTTAACAACATCAAAACTTGCTTAATGCCTTTTTCACATTATGTGTTTGCATGTCACGTTAATTGCTATGTTTACAACATCAAAACTGTCTAATGCCTTAGCCTAATGTCTTTTCCTTTGTGTATAAGTATTTTGTGTCCACTAGTGACCCACACATAACTAAGACAAATTATGTGGACCATACGACAATTGGACTAATTACGGGTGCACACATAATTACAAAAATTGGGCGCATGGAAAACATAACAAGTCCCTGTGTGTGTAACCTATCATGACTTGAATAATAACACGAATGAGGTATGATAACGACATGGTGGATACGCCGCCGGTACATCCTTTACATAAATGTCCTATCATACTAGCAAAAGTAGAGTTATTCGTGCCATGAGAAGTTTTGGGTGTCGAGTTAAAATTTTGATCAACACTTATGTTATTTATCTTTTGCGATACCATTTATGTTATAGTTTACTAGTCTAATTACGCTTGCATTATTTATCTTTATGCATATTATGACCTTATTTTGAACCACACTTTCTACTATGCAATATTATCCTTTGCTATGAATAATCTATACTTGTAATCTCCATCAACTCATTCTTCCCTCGTACCCTTCCTTGCTTAATCAGCAATCCTTCCATTATCAAGAATCTAATTCTAAATTCCGAAAGCTCTGGCCTTAATCTCTAAAAGCATTTATACATGTAAAACAAGATTCGTCTCTCACTTTATATATTTCCTTGACTAATTATGTACTGGATTTCAAAACTAAATAACTACTATTTATTTCGCCAAAAAGTTGTTTTCCAAATAGTCCAATTTCTCGTTTATTTAATCACCTCTAAAAAGTTTTTCCTAACAAAATTTTTGACCTTGTGCAAACCAAATATCTATTAATAAATATTATTCATTCCCACATCTAGTCACTCACTATGCTCACATTTTTACTATTCCCCCCAATTGCCCAAAGACACCTCTTTTACAAGCCAACAAATTCTACTATTTCATATATGATATACCGTATAAATACTTATTTTTCCAAAATTTCTATACGTTATACAAATATACTTACCTACCTTCAATTTTCACTATTTCATACCGTATAAATACTTACTTTCCTAGAATTCTTACTATTTCTTATACACAGTATACTTACCTACCTTCACAAGATTTTTTTTTACTATTCCATGTATTTTATACTGTATATTTACTTACTTTTCCAAAACTTGCTGCATCAACTCCATATACAAACCTATTTATGCGTACCCCTTATTTCACTATTTACAAAATGCTTATGTCGGTTAAGTTCTCAAATTTCTACGTACAACCTTAGGTAAAATTTCAAAAGTACTTCTCTTACAAGCATAATTATCGCACAAGTGACTAGATACCGTATTCCCTTTAAACATAATAAACTAACAAGCTTTGTTCTCATATCAAACCACTTACCTATTTTTCAAAAGGTTGAATCTTAATTAAATTTCGGGTCGAAATTTCCTAAAGTATGGGAGACTGTAACATCTGTACTTTTCGTATTTTCAATTCTAGTTCTTGTACTCTTGTATCTTTCAATTTGTACCCTTGTACTCCCGAGCTTATGATCAATGGAAGAATATCTCTACTACCTTATTAAGGAGGAGAGATGGGTAAGAAGGTAATTTTAACATCATTTTAAGATGGCATACAAAAGGTCACAAGGTAAACAATTATATTTTTGCTAAATCCTTCCCTTTATGCCCCTATATGTAACATTTGATTACAATTGTACAAATGAGTAATGCAAGTCATCTCTATTATATTATTATTATTATTATTATTATTATTATTATTATGCATGTATGACGCCGTTAAGGGAAGCTACTTGCTAGGTACTTATTCTACAACTGATTTGTTTGTATGGACAGTGTCAAGGTAATGAACCACAGTTCGCATGTATTAGTGTTCACATAACATTTCACTCGGTCAATACCTATATTTTGCATGTTCTCTCTATATGTTTTATCTTATAGATAATATTGTTGCAAAAGATTTGTTTATTCTTTATTTTATTTTTGTTTTGGTATGATGACAAAGGTTTTTCATTTCTTTAGGTGATCAAGATGCTATCGTATATGAGTATAGAAGCACCAAAATCATTTATTGAGCTTGAAAATTACAGTTTACCATTCTCTTGAACCGAGGAGGGAAATATATACCAATTTTCATTTGGTGGTCAGATAATAAATTGTCCTTTGAAAATTGATATATTGTTGAATTAGCACATAAATTTTATAAATAACATAAGCGAAACTTGTAGCGCAACGAGCAGGGCAAAAACATAAGCACCCGCGGCAACGCGCGAGCATTTTTACTAGTTTTGTCAATTGCATTTAACTTTTAATCTATTTCAATCATTCTATGTATTCTATTTTACGCAAACTTTACAAGTTATGCTTAAAAATGAGACTCTAATACGAAACCGAAACATAAATGAACCCGTACGAGTTAGGAATCAAGCCCAATTCAAAACATGTCAAAATGGGCTTAAACCTTAAGTTTTAACCCAAAAACACGTCCAAAACCAAGTCTGTTGGGCCAAGCCCAACCAAAAAACATTTTTTGGGCCTAAACACCTGGTCGCGTCGCGTGACCAGATTCTGATTTCCCGTCACATAGCGCGACGAGACCTTTCTGGAAGCATTTGAACCAACTCGTAATTACACCCATTTATCTCACCTAAACACCTCCCAACCACCCTAATTACTACATTAAACACCCAACCAACCCACCTCACCTATAAATACAACTCCTCTCCACCCTTTAACCTCTTGTTCATCCTTAATCTCTCTAAAAACACTCTTTAATCTTCAAAGTTTTGATCAAACTTTCTGAAAACACATCAGTAAGTTCCTAAGCTCAAACCTCCATTTCCTTTCTGTTTTTCCTTCTCTTTTCTATCCAAAACTCCTTGGAGAAGCTCATAGGATCTTCCCCATATTTATCCACAGAAGTGTGATAAGGGTAGAGCACCTAAAAGAGGTCCCAAAGGTGTTTGTTTTTCTGATTTGTTTTTATGTCCTAAGATGGTTGTTGTAAAGAAACCAACCAAGTCCACTAACAATCTAATGTTAGATGGATTTGTGCTATGGTATTAGTTGACCAAGGAGAGCCAAGGCTCATCCAAAGGAGTCACCAAACTTTGCCTAAACCTCTTGGTTATACTATGTATTATTATAAACATTACTTTCAATCTTCTATCTCATTATTCTATTAATAATCTTTGGAAGGTTTGTGGTTACACCCTACCTTACCAAACTCTCTTGATCCTTCTTGTGCTACGGATTAATCCACACTAGAAAGGGAAAATCCCGTGTCCAAAACCCACGCTTACCTCATAAGCGAAGTGGTTATGACATGAACCTATCAAATGGATTCACATTCCTAACTTTATACCATCCGAATCATCTATGATGGTTTTGTGCTTGCTCTAACTTAATCTCATGACCATCCGGATTGCCCTAAAGGCAATTTATGCTTGGTTTGCCTAAAAGGCTTGCATGACTCTTGTGAATCTATAATCTAAACTTGAACCTAAGATCCTTGATTCTCTAATTCTAGTTAACCAAGGCTAAGGAACTAACCTCCCAAGATTCGTCTTTGGAACCTTACTAAACGCACCCAAAGGTGAGTTCATACTTGTCCCCCTTTTATTATTTATTCTTTGGGGCTCAACTTGTATCACTATCAAAACTTAAACGATTTCATACTCTTAAACTATCATGCTCAATCTATTAAACATACTTATATGCTATTAGCCGTGCTTACGATTCTTGATACTTAAACATAATTCATTAATTATTATTAGCCCACTTAACATGTATAGAGCTATAGGACTAGCACACTGCCCCCTTTATGGGTCATTGTTAAGATTTAAACGGCCTAACATGAATATGTTAGGTATACGCTGTGGTACTCGCGGGTTTGAGTTATGTCTTTTGTATGATAGGTATGTGCAATGCTATAGTATGAGATTTGAGTAAACCATTCTAAAATACTATGTATGTAAACTAAGACTAGTATGCTCACCAATGCTTTATGTGTTGACGGATATTTTATACTTGTTGCAGGAAATGTTTAATGCAGGTTTATTCAAGAAATCTAGTTAGGATTGGACTAGAAACACACGCTAGTTTAAATTCTATATTTTGATGTTGTACTTTCCATTTTATGAAACAATTTGAATTCTGTTATCTTTTAGATAATGTTTATGCTATGAATAAAATTTTGTCTTTAAATTATATTGTCACGAATTCTAGTGTCATGAAGTCTTTGAACAATCTACCACAAGTCTCGCCCCGATGTATTCCGCCATCGGTTGGGGTGTGACAGTTCAACTGGGTCAAACTCTTCTGATCTGCACAAAGCACAATAACCATCAGCCTTCTTCCTGAGCCCATCACTCATCAGCTTTCTACCTAAGCCCACTAGCCATCATCCATCAACCGTTAGCCCATAACCAGCTCCGGTCCATGAAATAAAAACAAATAAAAACATGTGTAAGTTATAATCAAATATTATCAATAATAGGTATAGATAATTTTAACAAAGTTGGAGCTCATTTTGTAAATGATTTTGAGCATGAGTTTCACATATCGAGTTTGACTAGGCTCACTAGCCTAAGCAAACCTATCATTTATAAAATATAATTACAATAAACGAATCGAGCTTGAGTTGAGCTCAAGCTTAAAAAATTATTAACGGAATAAACCCAAGCTTTAGATATAGCGCTTGAAATGTGCCAATCTCGTTTGCATATCTATATCTATATCTATATCTATATCTATATCTATATCTATATCTATATCTATATCTATATCTATATCTATATCTATATCTATACTATCTATACTATATTATAAAGCATTTCTCAATGACTTCTTAAAAAATAAGAGGTACAAGTAGATTTGCTTATCATACAATACATAATGCACAACTTAACTACGTTTTAGGGACAAATTTGTCTTTTAAATTTGTCTTTAATTACACCACATTATAGTTAATGAACCATAGGAATATCAAAGACTTTACATTAGTCTTGTATAATTAATCCATTGGTAATATTAAATGTTTGTACATGATATTATTAATATTTTTATAAGTAAATATTATTTAAATTTAGTACCATCTTGCTTAGATATAGTAGTGGTGGTGGTGGTGGTACCCAAATATAATCAGTGGTTAAAATAAATCAAGTTAGAAAACACTTTTACAGGAGACTTGGTGACACCCGCCGCATCGCGCGGGCTAACCCACTAGTATTATCTAAAGCAAAATGTTATTAACCGTCGGTTTAGGAGTCTTTAAAACCGGCTCATGCCGTCTTCATGCTTGAAAAGTCATTAAACTAAATGGTTTTTTTTTTCGATCAAAATTGTTATAAAAAATGGTTTTGGTGGAACTTTAGGGAGGTAGTTGTTTCATTTTCAGTTGTTGAGGAGTTGTCCAACGACCACTCCCTTACTTGCATCTATTTTAGTTTTGTTTGACCATTAACCACTAACTAGCAATTTTGATTTTATGAGTTGTACTTCATACTTGAGACCTTGAGTTGAAACCCATGGATGCATGCCCATTTTAATGTAATAGACTAAAAGTATAGTAAGTATAGTTTTCCTATACATATACTTTGCGTTTTATAAAACTTATCGTCCCAAAATAAAATCAAATAAGTAAAACATGGATTGTTAATGAGTTCATGCACATAATAAAAGTTCTTTTGAATGTTTATGTATTATTTGCATCTTTAAATATGAGAACTTTGGATATGAACAAATTCCATTTCTTTTATAGTTTTGTTAAAATGTATAGAGCTCACATTTGTCTTCTTTATATACTCACAATATAAATATTCTTATATTCATCTAGATTAGTTAAACTATTAAAATTAAAACAACAATGCTACACACACAATATATATATATGTGTGTGCATATTATTCAGAAACTACTATTCAAGACTGGTTTGTACTTATAGTATGTGGACAAATGGTTTGGGTGCATGTGGCTCGTGATAATGGTGTGATATATATGTAATGTCGGTACACCAACCATGCTTAAAAAGTAATTCTTTTAAGCAAAAAAAAAAAATTATCAATTAAATCCTCAAGTCATATCACCAAGAAAAAAGGCTTGGTGGCAGAACTTACGAGCTACCAAATTAGTTGGATCATACACCAATGGACCATATGTAGGGTAAAGAAAGAACTATATATGTTTCCATGTGGGTTTAGTTTATAAATATAAACTATTACATTACATTTTTATTTAAAATATAATGGCATGAAACGAAATACCATACAAACACAACGTAAAAATAGTAAAGCTTTTAAGTTATCATATCTAACACACTTAGGTGTTTTGTTTTTTCAAAGGTAAAATGTCTGCACTATGCCAAATCTCTGCAGTCTACAAAAAGAAGAATGTTTGTTTTTTAATGTCTGTGGACTGCTAAAATAAACTAGTGGTGGTGTATGGACGGTGGTGGATCGGAGTTCGCTCTACTTGAAACAAAGTTAAACGGGTTGATTTCGGGATTGGGTCAGCTCATTTACACCCCTAGAGTTTTTCAATTGGGTTCGATTGGGGATGGGGGTATGTCTCAAATCTGTTCTAACCAATCACTCTTGACTTTTTTTTTCATTTTCAAAAAGTTGGGATTATTATCATGCCATGCTGGATGTATGTTTTGCGAATATAATGAACGACGACATAATAAAACTTGACGAATCAGGCTCACACTCTCTTATGGTCCATGGCGTCTTAACTGGGACTGAAGGGGTAGGGACCCAAATTCACATGGGCCCTACCCGGACCTTGGGCCCAAAGATTGGAATAGGGCCAGTAAGCCCAAAAGAAGCCAGGAGAGCAACCAAAAGCGGGTCCATTACAGCGGAGTGTGCCCGTCATCAAGGCGGGCATGCTACCAGTAATGACTTCACCCCAAAGGATGAAGTGGCAAAGGTGACACGTGGCAACACCAGACACGGTCGTACAATATGGTACGAGCCAACCAAGATATAACGACGTGTGGCGAGGAATATGCTGCACGATCAACGAGCAGGAGGATTACACGTGTCCCGGATAAACCCGCAGGGGACAAAAAGTACAATCCCTGCACATGACAGCCAATGAAAGGGCAGGAGACCACCTCAGCAAGGATCTCCACTAACGAGGGGCTGCAGAGGGGACAACCGTACACCCAGCAGCCAATCATATTCGACCAGACCTGTGACCAACCGCACGATGCCACGTCGAAGGAAACGGTACGAACACTCTCTATGAGTCACTACCTGTCGAATATATTTTCGTATTGGGCCTAATCCTGGGCCGATGTGGAGGCAAACCCTTAACTGGGTCCAGGCCCATTGGGTAAGTTAAGGGTAGATGTCGAGGCCCGTGTGGAACCTATTTAAGGAGCATTTCGTCTCCTTAGATAGGCCATTCAGAAACCCCCGAAGAACACACTAGTGCCGATAACGTTTTTGTGTCTGCTAAGTAGATTCCTTTGGGATTCGAGGCGGTCGCCCCACATCGGTATATTGTGTGTTTCAGGTCACCCATCACCAGGAGGTCATTCATTCTAGCGAAGGATCAGACTTGTGGAAACAAGTTTAACCCACTCTTCCTAAGGTTAGACTTTTGTTTCTTCATTGGCGCCATCCGTACCGGCTAGAGCAAGAGTTTTTCCAATCTTTCAGCTAGAAAAATGACAAACGAAGAGGCTTTGCAAAAGAACCAAGACGAACCTGTCATGGAAGAGGATGACGAGGCACAATCGGAGGGAACCCCTCCAGCCACCGTCACAAAGATAGCCCACAAACCAGTGAGAAGGGTTGGTGTCGGTCAAGCCACTAACCAAAACACCGTTGACCTAGAGGATGACGAGGCCAACGAGGAAGAAGACCCAGATGATTGGCTCTTCAAAAAACAAGCACAACTCACTGCAGGATATCAGAAACGAGTAATGCAGCAAGTGCTACAGCGAGTACAAAAGACACTTAATTTCGACACCAACCACAAGATTCAAGGGGCAACAAATAAGAACAAAACGGCGAGTCGTTCTCAGAAAGACAATACAGTAGGGAGTCGTAGCGGAGGCCGCGGGAAGGGCTCCCACAGCCAGGGCCACACTCCCACTGACGAGGAATACGGCTATGAATCTAGCTCGCAGGCGGAGGGCGATGACGACTTAGTCAAACCCTATAGGCCAAAAAATCTCGCAGAAAAATCCAAATTCTGTGCCCGCGTTGCCCTAGCACCGATACCCGCAAAAGCTAAACTACCAAGCAGCATTGGTAAATATGACGGAATACGTGACCCATACGATCACGTGCATGACTTCCGCACTGTAGCTCACAGTCAGAACTGGCCGATGCAAGTATGGTGCCATCTCTTCGCGAGTTATGGGTGTGGCTAGAGTATGGTTCGACAATCTCCCGGCGGGTAGTATTCTAGACTTTGATGACTTGCTATCCAAATTTTCCCTGCATTTTTCTCACCAGAGGAAACACAAAAAGGACAAAGCCCACATCCTACTTTGCGCCAGGAAGGATACCAAAGCGGTTGAGGACTATATCACCCGCTACACGCGGGAAGCAATGCAAATAGGATGCGGAGAGGAGCTCACACGCGCGGCTTTCATCCATGGGGTCAACCACGATGACCTTATGAAATGCCTCACAGGAAAGGACGGAATTCCCGAGTCATGGGACGAGGTCATCAAGGCGGCCAAAATTTACGCTTCGTCAGAGAAATCTTTCCGTCATTTCCGCCAGCATCCGTATTCCAACAATCACAGCGGCCGCAGGGATAAGGGTAAACAATCCGTCTGGTCACGCATTTCAGGCTCCGCAGAGGAAGGCAATATTCCGCACAGCAAGACGCCCGTCACATCATCAATAACAAACACACCCGCGACGCGCGGGGAGGGTCTAAGAAAAATACAGAGTGGACGCCATTAACAAAGACGCCGTCACAGGTGCTCGCCACCGAACAGCACAACTTCAAAGAGCCTCGCCCACTCGGCAAGCGGAGACATGTAGACACAAGCAAACGGTGTGACTACCACAATGACTTCGGGCACAACACGGATAATTGCTATAGCTTGAAAATGGAGATTGAGTCAGCTTTAAAATCTGGGCAGTTAGGACATCTAGTCAAGAATGTACAACGCATGCTGGATGTATGTTTTGCGAATATAATGCGACGACATAATAAAACTTGACGAATCAGGCTCACACTCTCTTATGGTCCATGGCGTCTTGACTGGGACAAAGTAGATGGTGGACAGTGGTGGTGGGTGGTGGTGGACAGTGGGTGGTGGTTAAACAACCTTAGAAAATCTTAGAAGTTATTGAGCCAAGTCTGCATCAAGAAGAGTTCGCGCAGACGTTTTTTAATTAAACGTCTTCGAAAAAACAAACATTATGCTTATGGCAATGTCTGCGCGTTATCTGCGCGACACAGATAGAAGATCATGTGCAAAACTTTTTTAGAAAAACAAACAACACCTTAATAAACAAGTCTAAGTTTAGTTTGATAAGTTTAACTTGTTTAATTAACCAAGTCGTGTTGCTGTTGACCTGTATTATCTATTTATAAACATACCGACCAATCAACCAGTGGCGGAATCATAAATCTTTTCCACGGAGGTCGAAAATTGTTAGGGGTCAGTTGTCTATTGTAACATATTAAGGGCATGTTTGGCTCCCCATCTAACTTATCTCCTTATCTTCTTTTCTACATCATTTTCTCCTTAATCAAAAATCACATTCCAACTTATAATTTATCTCATTTCAAAGCACGAAAACTCCTTTTCAAACTATTACCCAACATCATTTTTCTCCTTATTAACTTCTTAAGAAGTTAATAAGTTATAAGGAGGGGAAATAAGTTTACCCGAACATGCACTAACCCATTTACAACCTGTCAACTCGTCAACCCATTGGAGCCATTTTGATGTTTAAACATATTGAAACACGTAACTAAACTATAAAAATTATTGAATAATGAATTGAGTGTGACATTGTTATGAAAATAACTAGCATATAAAAATAAAACGAAGTCATGATCTAGCATAGGTTGAGGGGTCTCCTGCGCTACCCCCTTAACATTTTTGGTAAAGTATAGCTTTGGTGCAAATTTGTTTTTCTACTTTGTTTTATGCAATGGCAACTTCTTAACAAAGTTTTTTAGCCCGCGCTACCCTTTAAATTTTCATCTAGATCTGTCGCTGTAATGACACCGTCCTAGTATAATACGAAGAAGGCAATATAATAAGGTTTTCAGCACTCAAAAACACCCTGTGTGAAATTAACTCCCTTTTTTCAAAGCCAAGAAAAATCAATTTATTAGTGGGCCTTAAAATGACAAACAAACAAACAAAAAAAAAGAGGCCACACAAAAATATATGAGTACATCCACATTCCCCAGAGTCCCACACAGAGCTGAACAAATACAGTTTATTAAAAAAAACCCGGGTTAACATAATAATGGTTTGGCATCGGTTTAGGTTTGGTTTCAAACCAGTTTGGTCTTTTGAGAATCTATTTTTTACCTGGTTTCGGTTCCATGCCAGTTCATTGTAAGCACCTTTCAGAATCATAAAAATTACATAAAATTTAACTTTTATTAACATTTAGATTTTTTGAAACAAAGAAAACATAATTTTATTATGTGTATGGCCAAAACTGGGGTTTTCCTATTCCAACCGGATTTTAGCGGTACATGTTTAGAGATAAACCGGTTTTGGTTTGGTTTGGACAGTTTTATGTCTGTTTTTTAACGGTTTTCGGTTACGTTACGTTTAGTTTAGTTTGGTATCGGTTTCAGTTTTAGTTCCCAAAGCGTGTTCTTTTTTCGTCTCTAGCACAATCACAGGCCCAATAATACCCTTGGTACATCATAAATGTAGCCCACACCATTTGGGTCAAAACTAAATGCAGCCCATGAACTCAAATTGGGCTAATTTTCCCCTCTAAATACTGATGTGAGTTAATTATACCTTTTACTCTGTTAGGAATGTATAGATTGCATGAATACCCCAAATTAATACGGATGGTCCCAAATTCAGTGGCGAAGCTTGGTTCAAGGATCGGGAGGGGCCGGATTAATTTTTTCCTATCGGTAGTGGAAAATCGGCGGGGGCCGGACTCAACCCGAACTCAATTTACCTACAAAAATCGCAAATTTTTACCACTGTGCCAAAAAAAACAGGGGAGGGGCCAGGGCCACCCCTGGCCCATTGAATACTTCGCCCCTGCCCAAATTTATACAATTTGTTACTACAATGGTCCTTACCATAGACGAACACGAGAACCTTTTATTTTATTTTATTTTATTTATAGTTCAAAATTCCCACTAATAAAATAATTAATAAATGTTAGTGTATTGTATCTTTACATTACCTTTTAAAATGTAGGGATCCCAACCTTCGTAAATCATAGCCTTCAAGAATTTCTCATCGTCAACGTCGTCTTCTCGAGGACCACCATCCTTATGATGAAAGATGCCTACTTTATTCGAAATTTAATGTTTTTGTGTTTGTTTATGTTCATGATAGCTTGTTTGTATTCATTTGCCTTTATGAATGTTCTTTTGGATTTGTTACCTAAAATTAATGAACGAACGCAAATGACCAAGAATACATTTTTTCCTTAATGAATGAACAAGAACACAAAATCTCGTTCGGTAATTATTCATTAATAATTTGTCTATACATTTATTTTCTTTACGAACGAACACCAATAAGGTTTTGTTCGTGTTCATTCGATTCGTTTGCAGCCCTCTCTATCTTGTCTAATATCTTTTAAGAGTAAATTAAATAAATAATCCCTGTAGATAGCTCAATTTTTGCTTTTAAGAAATTGTACATAAGGTACTAATCATTTGTTTAAAAAACATATAAAAAAATGTTTTGCCCATGTTCTTGTCTCTCCATCGTCTCCAATCGCCATCTCCAAATCACATCATACTTACATGAACTATATCAAATTTATATCACAGTTTGTTAACATATGAGCTAACCTAAATGTTGCTCAATGATCTTATCATTGTGCCAAAGTAGAGAATTAAGAGGATAAAAACACACAATCATATTTATAAACGTTAACTAAAGAGCTTATAGCCTAGTACATCAAGTAGTGTAGTAAAATTGTAAAAGTGTTCCTAAGTAGTTGAGGGTTCTAGCTCCATGGCGAACGTTTATGTACATTTAAGACTAGGTTTAACAAATGTGTGAGTCAGCCGTTAAATACAGCCTACAAAAACTTTAGAACTAATTAAACAATTCGAAATATTTTGATACCGTAATGAAGCGAACCAATACCAACCAAATTTTCATCCTACAAAAACTTTAGAACTAATGAACAATTCGAAATATTTTGATACCGTAATGAAGCGAACCAATACCAACCAAATTTTCATCGTATATATGAGGGTAAAAATACTAGTCTATTTTCATATTCCAAATGTACATTATACAATACACAATGGCATAGTAACCAACTAATTGAGCAGAAGTTGTTAATTAGAATTTCAGACTTTCGACTATGTAACAATAAAATCCTTAATTGAATTTATTTTGGCAACTTTTAGTTTATTTCTCTAATGGAAATATCAAATAACCTTCAAATATTTACAAGAATCAGGGGGCAGTCATACCTTTATGAATTAAATGAAACATATCAACTAAGCCTAACCAGATTATATATACAAGATCAATTCATAGACACTTTATCCTTATCATCATCTGTAACCTCAATGTTCCAAGATTCAACTCCAAATACTTCTTCAATCATGCTACCAGTTGGCAAGAAATCAGCTTTATTTCTTGGGAATGAAAAATATTCCACATCCCAAATCTTAGAATCGTCGAAGATAAACCTTGTATCATTGTCATGATCATAAACAGGATCTTTAATACTAAACCCGTATTTCTGAATCTCATCCAGACATGAATCATCATCTTCTTCAGATGAGTCGTTTACCTGCATCTCATCATCGTCACTGTCAGCATTCGTTGGATCAAATCTGTTCTGTTCAGCTCTTCTTTGCAGCACGAACACATTGAAGTAATAACTAATAATTTCTTGATTAGTTCGTGAAAGGAACGTTTCTGCAAGTTTTTCCCAGAAATTATTCCCTAATGATACAGGATTCGAATACACAATCTCATGAAATAAGTGTTCCTCTTCTTCAGTCCATTTGCAGGCAACAACATCTCCCATGGAATCAAATCCAAGGGCTGAGAATTGTTCATGACCGATGCCTACTCTTAGATTCTCTCTTGCTTCGGTTATATGTTGTCTGACACATCTAAGAGAGCCGAAATCTTCACAAAAACAGTCCTTTCTTCCTTTTCCCACTGCAAAACCGGCGCTTACAGTTGAATTTGATTCAGGCATTGGGATGACACACGACCCCAAAAACTTATTTTCATCATTACATGTGTCATATCCGCAACATTCTGGAATATGGGCTTGATATTCAGGTCCTACGGGAACTTCTTTTAGAGGAGGAAATCTTAAAAGACAAGAAAATGTATCATCTGTCTGAGCTAATCTTGTTGGTTTGTCTGTGATTAAGCCACTTTCAAATTGGCAGTCGTTTTCAGGAATTACTATAGGAAAATGGCCGTCAGCTAAAGGAATGACATAGCATAGCATCAGTTAGTTAAGAAAGGAAGAAACAAAAAGAAGGCTTGCCCGGAAGTACAATCATTTTTAAGTGACAAATGGGTTAAAGCTAACAAGTTTAATAGAAAAAAAAATAACCATAAATATATATTAACAAAATATTAATTAATAAAATAAAACGAATAGAGAAGCGTTTATGGATCTGTCTGGTCAAACCAATTTTAATATGTGCTATAGATTTGCCTTTTTGAGCGCAGACCCATCTTGACCTGATACCCGACCTGCCCATTTTGTTACCCTCCGAATAAACAACATAACATGACCTCTATTTAAGTGAGCAAAAAAGAAACTGTAAATATAATTTTACAAACTTCTTTTAAAGATAATTCACTGATGATCTGCATTAACGATCCTCTAAAGACATGAGGTCCAACAATGTTTTGCCTGGTGAAAAACAGATAATACTTTGAAAGTTGGAAAAAAACCGATTGATATGAACTCATGGTATGTCCAAATAGCAGAAAAAAAGGGTGTCTTAAATCTTAATGTACATTTTCTTATTTAAAAATTAGTTGCTAAAACCAGGAATAATCCGTTTTTTACAGCAACATTTAACATTGACCCTAAATACTTTTGACCCTGAAAACTTAAATGATTAAAATAATCATAATCATACCCAGTTAAACACAAACCAAAAAAAATAACAAAAATAACATTTAAAAACGATTATTGTCACTGCAAAACCCGTAAATACAAATACACGGTTTGCATCAGTAACAACCACACTAAATATTAAACAAGCAAATATTTTCAAGCTCCCCTCACTCACCTGAACTGCAAGGTTTTAGCAGCACATCTTCTGAAGGAAACTCCAAACATGAAACTAACTGGCAACTGTTTTCCAATTTCAAATGTTTAGATGAAACATCGTACTCTTCTTCAACCAATTGACGTTTCTGAACCATGTTTAACTGCACAACAAAATCCATGTTCATGATCTTTAAACTTAATGCATATACTGTATGCTCATATGAAAACATTCAGAACCAATGGTGTGGCAAAAACAAGAAAGCTTTAAACTTTATAAAAATACCTACAAAAACCAATATTCTTTTGACAAAATTTAGAAAGTACAAGATTCCTAAAACAATTGTCACGTGAACAAGAAAAGAAAAATAAAATGAATGTTTATGTATTTAAAAAAACACATGATCAAAAATTTTTTTGATTTTTATTAAGGGTGTAAACGAGCCGAGCCAAGCCGGGCCCGAGCCTGACTGTCTCGTCATGCTTTTATGAAGCTCGAGCTCGGCTCGAGCCTAATACTTGGAGCACGAACTCAACTCCAAAGTAAAACCCAAGGGCTCGAGCTCGGCTCGACTCAGCTCGAAATAATTATAGAATAATTTAAAAGGAGCTAAAAGCTCGACTCGCCAATGTTAAATAGTAGGTATACTATATACAAAATATTAATAATTTAAAATTTGTTTGGGCACGTTTAGGTCGCGAGCCTGAACGGTCTTTGTATAAAAGCTCGGGCTCGATAACTAAACGAGTCATGTTTCAAGCTCAAGCTGGGGCTCGTTAAGGCTCGGCTCGTTCGAACTTTTTACCGATCCGATCCCGAGTAGCTTTCTAGCCGTTGCGCATCATTTACACCCCTAATTTTTATGACAACCCAATTTCAACAACCGTGTAAAAAAACAAATTTAATCGTTAAAAAAAACATCCCTAAATTTTACAACGAAACCCTAACCCTAAATCCCCAAATATAATAATTTCAAGAATTGGCAACAATCAAACAAGAAAGAACCAATTAAGAAACAATAACAATATATGAAGACTAATTTACCTAACAAAGATGAGGATTTGAATAAGAATTGATGAAAAATTGGAACTTTAAGAAAGAAAGTGATTCACAGAACAGTAGGCGTTGAAAAAGAGGTCAATCGATAGGCAATGGAAGGAATCGGTGGAAAATTAGAAAATAATATTAGGGATTAGGGTTAGGGAATGAGGAATCGATCGATGAAAAGACGAACACGAATTGGAATTGAATTGTGCGGGAAAAAGGGTAAAGTGGCGGTCAGCGTTTGTCGTACCTCATGCTAAAATTTTAAATTTAAAGAAATTAATAATAATAATAATAATAATAATAATAATAATAATAATAATAATAATAATCTATAATCTATATCTATAATCTATAATCTATAATACATTATAAAGGAAGAGTTATGTACCACATAGTAATTTTGTACATCATCCAACTATTATAGCAACATGTACAAGTAAATTAAGCTTATATCACAAGGGTATAATTGGAACTTTGTGGAACATTAAGACACTTGCAAGGATACCAATGTAATTTTACTATGCTCTCCTACCTCACATCCTCAAAACATATTACATCCCTACCCTCACATTTATATTATTGGTTGTTACTTTATTGGCCCTTTATTGTTGGTGTAATTTTCATTTAAGGGGAAGGAACTCAAGGGACTAACAAGTTGTTTCTAACCCATGGGTGTATAAAAGAAAACACAAAAGATGTTGAAAGGTACAACACATCCGGCTACATTATTCTGCTTACATTACATTTGCTGCTTCTCCTCTCTTTTTCCAGGTTACCTCTGACTTTTTTCCATACATATATTCATTTGTATGTAGTATGTTAGGCGTAGATATAAATATATATGTTGCCGTTGTTGTTGATTGAAGACCATCTCATTGCGGCACTTCCAAATTCACCAAATTATGGTTAAAAGGAATGAGTAGCCTTTTACCTGAATTTGTTTGGTTAGTTGATTTTCTAATCTTGCAAAATAACTTGGCTACATTTGTTTTAAGCAATTTCATATGTCATTTTGACGGTTTCAGGCTATTTATTTTTTCTTATTATTATTTATTTTTCAGATGGTGGCCGCTCCGTGTCTACACTATTAGAATATAAGAGCATTTATGAAGTAAATTTTCCCTAATTAATCCTTTTGATATTTTTAATGAAGTGATTTACATGGTCGTATGCGTCAAAGGTTGATGTTGGTTGACTTTTATACAATTTTGACTCTTTCACCTATTGGACCTGTGTGGCATGTTTTTCCTATTAGCTAATTCTTTTGACTTGACCCGTTTGAGATAAAACATAACCTCGTCTCTTTTAGATCGGCTTGTAGATTTGGCGTATACGTTGTTTCGTTCGCTTTTTTCTATATATCTTATGGTGTTTTGGTTTATGCAGTGAATCTGAAATGCTTTGCAATCTTATTTTGAAAATAAAAGATTATATTTATTTATTTGTTAGTTCATATTACAAAATTGTAATACACGAACGGCGATGTGTGTTAGTTTTTGTTTATAGATATATGGTTATCTCATGGGTACATATATTTTATTTAGGTTTCAGAGTAAAATTAGCATTAGGGAGTTAGTGTAATAAGGGAACAAAGCTAAGACAAAATATTGACAGTTGTTTCTATGATCTTCAACTTTAAGCGGTCCAAAAACCTAAAAGAATGTTGCTACCAATGTTTACAAGACTAAATATTAACAAGTAATTATTTTACATCCCAAACCTTTTTAGGAACCCAGTGATTTCGCTGCACTATGCAGCCCCCTGTCTGATGTCTAAAAGCTTCCAACGCCGCCTTCAATGCTTTCACCTCGAATCCGCCCAACCCGCGCCCAACCCAAACCCATCTGTCACTTGCAGCAGAGACGCGAGGGCAGCAAACAGTTTGCAGCCCCCTGTCTGATGAGGTTATGAAGTATGTACAAAGAGACTTTTTTTTAGGAACCCAAATCATCAACCTTTCTTATAAGTTGCTTTTAGGAACCCAACTTTTACCCTTTATTTTTTTGTTTATATAAACAAAGAGACAGTTCTGTGTTTCCTTGTCGTTGTGCAAACCCAAATCAGCACCCAAACCTTTTTAGGAACCCAGTGATTTCGCTGCACTATGCAGCCCCCTGTCTGATGTCTAAAAGCTTCCAACGCCGCCTTCAATGCTTTCACCTCGAAGCCGCCCAACCCGCGCCCAACCCAAACCCATCTGTCACTTGCAGCAGAGACTTTTCTCTTTCTACATATAACTTCAATTCCATTGCTTGCTAAAATTATGTCTTCAGTGTCCCTGTTATCTTGTAAACTTGGATCTAAACATCACAACACAAGCTGCCATGAAATGATGGTTAAAAGTGGGTGGGTCGGGTTGGTTTAACCTGCTAAATATGTTTCAAACAAGTTTTAATTTTCTAACAAGGAACTAATATGTTAATTGTGATTGCAAAGTATAGTTCTACGATGAGTATCTAGATCCTTAAATAAAGCGATATAGGAGGTGATATGAATAAAAAAAGACGTTGGATGATTTTGAATGCATACGGCCTATTAGACGTGATCAGTCATTCTAATTTTTACAATCTTGTGATGCATTGAAGTTATTCTAATTGTTACAATCTTTACTGTTATTTTTGCAGGACCTGATGGGCTCTTTGAAATTAAGGAATGCCACTGACGCCCCAGTTTGCCTTGTTCAGGGTATTTGGAATAATATCATGCTTTTTTTTTTATTTCGGTACATTTTTAATGGAATGCATTCAAGTTAGGATTGGCATTCTTAAACTACCAATGGGTATATAAGTTTTTTTTTCACAATTATTCTTTATATTTTCATACCATCCCATAAATTATTCTGTCTTTTTCACAGTCGAAAAAGGGAACATGGACCTCTTTTATAAGCTTCTCTGTCTGATGTTATTCTAGAATGTGTAAAGGCACCCATATTTTTTTTTGTTTTGTGTTGATATTTATAGCTGCTGTCACCGTATTTTGAAAACAAGTCGCATGGAACCAATTTTAATGTCGTTGACGTCAGTTTAAGGATTTTCAGTTGTTTTGAACATTTCCTCTTGTGCATGAAATCACTTTACAGAGGCTTAAGGTTACAAATTGTATAAAAACTGGATTTCTAAAGAGACCTTTTAACTGCTACTGATGATGTTCATTGCATTCTTGCTGGCATAGGTAGGTTTACCTGCTAAAACAGAGCAAACCACTTGGTGAGCTCCTAAGCTCCGATGTTTAAATGGTAAATCATCTGTATGCTACATTAAGATATCTTTTCACATATGGGTAGCTGTTTATGTATGTTTTAGTAGATTGATTCTTGTATCATGTAATACAATGAATGTATTGGCGCTAAAATGAATTTATTGGTTTGTAATACAATGGTTTCGAAATGCTTATTGCCGTAAAAATGTTAGAAACACGGAATGGGTTGTGGTTCGTACTACACATCATAGAAGAATGTGTATTAGTTGGGACACCCGCTGCAACGCGCGGGCATTCCCACTAGTAATAATAATAATAATAATAATAATAATAATAATAATAATAATAATAATAATAATAACTAGTATTAGTTTCCCGCGCTTCGCTGCGAGAGCTTCTGTTTTGTTGAGGGTTTGGTGGACAGTAGAGATAACATTAAGGTGACTGTTGTTCTCGGGTGAGTTTCACAAAAATACTCGCGACCCATTAAGTTTCAAACCAGCTTTAATAATAATAATAATAATAACGGGAAAGTGAATACGGTGTTGTTAGGCGTGTAAGCTTACGCGCAAAACCCATCAAAACTACGTCGTTTTGATTAATTTAGAGCATGTTTGGCTCTCCTTATTTCCACCTCCTTATAACTTTTTACAAAAAGTCATAAGGAGTTTTGAAAAGTTACTCTCCACTTACTTTTCAAAAACTCATTTTTCATGTTATAAAACCTCATAAGTAGAAGTGATAAGTCACCTTTCCCAAACACTTTTTTAAATTATCAACTTTTTGGAAAAGTAATAAGTTATAAGGAGGTGGAAATAAGGAGAGCCAAACATGCACTTAACTAAAATTTTTATTTCACTCACTACTCTCTATCCAGATCGATAGATGCGTTCCTTGGTCCACTCAAATCTTGCAACTTTACAATTTCTTCACAAATTATTCTTCCCTATCCATCGAAAACCCATTGCAAATGTGTCGTAGAAGAGAAGGTTGTCGGAAAGGGTAGATATATACAAAAGCAGTCACTACAACAAAAATGGGTTTTTAGTACGCACAAAAGTGTCCTAAAATGTTATTTTATAGGACCTTTTATTTAATAGGACCAACGGTAAAAGCGTTTCATGTAAGGGGGTCGTAATAAGTCACGAAACTTAAAAAGCGTCCTAATATCTCAAATGAGATTATGAAACCAATTTTATGGTCGCATAATATGTCCCAAAAAAAACTCCTAATAAAACATATTAGGACACTTTTACAAGGTTTTAACATGTGCTTACCTAGTTTTAATCTTTTAATACACATACAAGAGTCCTAAAAAATTAAGTTATAGGACCCTTATGATGTAACATTATAGAAGCATTAGTACCAAAAAAAGGGTCCTAATATCTCAAATAAGATTATGAAACCAGTTTTATGGTCGCATAAGATGTCAATGAACAAACAATATAGCGTCCTAAGAAAAGCATATTCGTACACTTTAATAGGACCAAATTTGAAAGTCCTAACAAGTCATGATACAACGGTTTTTTAAACATATACACACACAATTTTATGATATACTGTATATAACATCAACTAACGAAAGAAATAAAACTTTATTATATTTCAAATAAACATATTCATAACAAAAACACTAAACATGAATAAGTTATAGCATCATCCAACATAAAGTTTTGTAACATTTAACAAAGAAACTAAAAGCAACGAAAGAGATAAGCAGCATAGAATCCTGAGTCATCATGTGTCCTCAATCCTCACGGACTACCTACAAATAAACCATCCGTGTATAAGCATTAAGTTCCAGATTATTAAAATTATTCGTATCACAAAATTAATAATTACATACCGAGATGAAAGGACAAGGCCATGCAATAGAGGCACCAATACAATCTTGAATTGTGGAAAATAACCCATATGGTCTCACCAACTTTTCATCTATTTTTATTGCTACTTGAACGTTTACCTCACACCATTCTTGTCCAATCTCTGTACCACCAACTAGCTCATTTGGGTCCAAGCTCTTCACCCATCCTCTTGCTACAATCTCGGCAGAGTTTAGAATGCTTTTGAGGACAACTTCATCTCCGACCTAGATTTTAGTTTTCAACAAACATATCAAACTCTAGTCACAATAGTACAAGTAACGTTTCACAAAAAAAAAAAAAAAGATTTATATAGAAAAATACCCGTAAACGTGGAGGTCCATTGGTTGCAATGGGAAAATGTGGTGATGTAAGAGGTGGAACACTAGGACCATCCGTACTCCCTTTAATCTCCGATACTTGGGCTTGTAACCGAGCCACAGTACTAGTAAGGTTACAGACTAAGAATCAACATACCATCAAGAAAAGTGATGCCCACGCTGTGTTATCATGGTGCTTGTTAAACAAATACATTTGACTGCAGTTATCACATTGGTAAAATTCTTCAACACTGTGACCATGGCAACATTAATGTACCTCGGACTACAAACAACATAGCTAAGTTATCAGTCACATGTTCGTGAAAAAAAGCAGCAAAAAGTTAATCATATAAGTTAAGCTTTAAGTTTATATAAAACAGGCTTGCTGCATAATAAAAATAAATTGCTAAAATAAAAATTTAAACAAAGCTCATACCTAAACATGCTTGTAACTAACATCCCAACAAATATAAAGTTCACAGGCAACCATACTTTAATCAATCTCCATGTGAGTGGTTCTGTTGATATTACACCGAGTATGCTCAAACTAGACACTATCAATACTGATACAAAGTTCTGCCAACATAAACAAGATAAACAAAATGATTTATCAGCAAAATACAACAAAATTTAGACACTAGTGTTATAATAATTATAATCCAATCACTTGAAAGAAAAACAGATGAACTATACCTGGTAGAGCATCAAAGATATCCCAGCATTAAAATCATAGCTAGAGAGGACATACTTGTTGACCAAGATCATGCTACATGATGAAAGACAATAAGCAAGGCCCGATAAAGAAAACAACATAGTTATTATATAAAGATACAATTAGTAGATTTCTATGTGAGTATGCTTTACTGTAGCAATCTAACGGTGTAGAACCTTCCACGTGTTTCATCAAAGGCCAAAATCAGATAAACGTGTTCTCCTTCTATGTTCGACATCACCCTGTTCTTTCACCGCCATTCTCTCCACTCTCTCTCCTCAGACTGCTCTCTCTCTCTCTCTCTCTCTCTCTCTCTCTGTTTCAGACGAGTGTTCTATCTCCCCTCCGCTGTGTATGGTCGCCTCCGTCGTTTCCACGGTGTTGCTGGTGGCGGTTCCGGTGAGGCGGTGTATATTGTGGATAGTGTTGATGGTGGTGGTCTGGTCGATTAGGGAACTTATAAGGTTAGGGTTTCACCAAGTTAAATAACTCTACCACCCACACCAAAGAAGCAAAAGATAAGGAGCGACTGTAATAATAATCAACGACATGCAGGTATCTTTTATCTATCTTCATATTAGGGTTAGTTTGATTAAATATTTGTTGTTCATTCAATTCCCTATCTATAGTTGTTGTCTGTTTTGATTCAAAATCTTTAATCAAGATTTAGTTTGAATAATACAAGTTTGTAAGATGGTTAAGTGCAAATAATGATTGTTGTAGTGGTTTTTGTTTGACTGTCAAAGGTGTTGGTTATTGATTTGGTTAAGTAAATAGTAGCAACAAAAAGAGTAATTTTTTCTTGAAATCAAATATAAACAAAAATACTACTTATAAAGTAACAAAGAAGGAAAATCAAATTAGTGGTAGTAAAAGAGATGGGTGTGTAGTCTACTGTTAGATTTTAGAGATAGTGTTGTTATATAATATGCATATAGAAAGCTATAGAGTTTCCTCAAGGACCTCAACAATTGTATATATATAATATTCACTGGACCATGAATGTATATGTTTCCATGCTAGAGCAGACTTTAATCAGAGGAAGTTTATTTTATGATAGTTTAGTTTACTGCAACCAGCTAACCTCACCAACAAAAAACTGATCGCAACACTTGGTCTAATCCTCCATTACAACCTTACGGTACAGTACTCTACCACTACATATTATGACGCATTCTTACCACTAATGCAAATAAGCATATACCATTATGCAAACAATATACAACTTTGTAGACAAAAGACACTTCTAACAGATAAATAGTGTTGCCGGTGGCGGTTCAGTTGAGAACTAATTAATGGTTTCCACCGCCTCCACTTCTCGGGCTGGTTATTTGGTTTTGATGTTGACGGTGGTAATGGTCCAACGACCACCGTCAGGCTTGCTGTTGAATTAATTAACGTATTAACTTGCTATTATTATATGATGGGAATGAACAATACCTTGGCGGTGTTATTTTGTTACCGTTAAAGTTAATGATGTACGTTTCTTTACGTTTGTTGTGGGCTACGGGTTGTGTTCAAGACCTATCGCTCTCTGTCGCTTGGTTATGATGAGTTGAATATAAATGAAAAAAGCCTGTATCATTAAAAACATCTTTATGCTTATTGTAGGTACTTTATACCTCAACATACAGTATGTTCTATTTACTTATTTATGCATATATATTAATGTTTAATCTTGTAGAAAGTATTCGAAATGTTTTTGTTGACGGATTTGATTTTTGAAGCCGACTTACTTTTGTCATCCATTTATGAACCGATGGCATGCTGGTTCATGAGTAGGAACATGTTAAACTCTACACCTATGTTGGAGATATTTAACCCAATTGAAGCGGTTTCAATTTTCACTCAGCCCCTTCAATTAATGAGGTATGCTTTTTATAAACTAAATATTGGGTAATATCTGGTAACTTGATAGTTGAGACTTAGCTTGGAGATCAATTGATAATACCATCCATGTGTTGTGCAGTAATGGCAGCGCGGAGTCACCCATATTGGACCTGCAGAGATCGCCATTGCCAGATGTAGTGTTTCTTTACTTGGAATTTTGACTTTATACTATCTTTTGATGTGGCATGATGACTTAGAATGGGTCAAAACATGTTATGGTTAGGTCGCACCTGTTGGCAAACTCATTTTTGTCTTCTTTTTGACATTCTCAAATAAATAATGTTAAGATCATGTACGTGGATCGTTTTGACATAATTTTAGTTCGGAAGCGAGTCTATTCGATTGTTGTGTGTACGCTCACATTTCGCGTATGGCGCCGCCGCAACGCGCGGCGGGTCAAAAAACTAGTTTTGAACAATTACAAGAGCATGTTAATTAACAAATCGTGATTAAAAAGTGTATGCTTACCACAATGTCTAGCCAGCCAACAGCAAGTGCTGAAGAAATTGCTTGCCAGTATGCAGGCTCATTTTCAACTGCCTGAGAAGAGGAGTAAAAATTTCAAGTTGCCTGTAGAAATTTAATTACAATAGACCATAGGCAAAATGCATAAGCATATGTAATATTAATTTCAAACCTTTATACTAATAAGTTCTGCTTGAAACTCAACCAGTTTTAAATGAACACTTGGCACTTGTCCAGAGAACAGAGCATCATAATCCTGAAGAAAGCATAATCGCCAATTAACTAATTTCACCTCAAGCAAACAAAGAAAAATGCAAATAACTATAACTGCATTCATTAAACAAAGATTGAGTTTAGCATCCTCACAGATAACCAATCAACAAGTTGTTCAGGGATCCAAGGGTGAGATTGTTTGTCTGCGTAAAATATTTCCATGCAGCTTTCAAAGAGCTTGGCTCCTCAACCTTATATCATGAAATTTATATTAAAAAATTGACGGGCACATAAGGCTCATAACGCTCAACTAGAGATCTAGAGCAAACATAAAGAAAAAAAAAACTCAAGAACAGAATCACCTTCAATACTGTCTTTGGGTCTTCAATCAACGGGGTAGGACTAGATTTCTTGCTTCCTAGAAGGGAATTTATTTCCTTGCTATACTGAAGAACATATTTCGACCTAATCCCATAAAGCGTGACAACAACATAAGAAATCACTTCCATATGCAACAAAATGCACAATTCGAAACACAATTCAAAGGTCCTAACCCTATTCATCTTGTTTTTTTTTCTAAAATACAAAGAAATATAACTGATTTCAAAAATTCAGTTCTTATGCATAACAATTGAGTAATACTAATGTTGCAAAATCAAGACCTTTCCCTTCATTTACGTGTAAAATTAACTAATACTCAAATTTGGAGATTTTGCTTCCCTTATTCTAATTTCATAATTTTTTTCAATCTCTTAACCAATACTAAGATACCCTAACTTCCTGCACAACAATTTACATAACTGAGCATCTTACTTCCCTGCTTTCTACTTCTATATCTCATAATTTGACCTAATATCATGAAAATGTAACACCAATCTATAAGAAACCACTTCCGTATGCCAAATACACCCAATCCGGAAAAAAAAAGTCAAAAGTCCTGATCATTTTCTCTGTTCCAAAATTCAAATGAATATAACAACTGAATTCTAAATTTTGTTCTTATGCACAACTTACACATAATTCAGCATTTTACTTTCCCTAATTGCCAATTATGTATATCATACAATTTGACCTAATGTTGCAAGGTTACTAATGAGTATAGTTGTTAAAAGCCATCGCCTCTTGCGCCTAGGCCCATTTTTTAGGCAAGGCGATGCATTTGCGCTTTGAGTCGAGAAAGGTGATGGTTTAGGCGCAGATTTCAGCTAGATTCCCAAATTTCAGAGAGTTTCCAGTCAAATTTGTTAAATTATATGGCTAGATTCCAGCCTAAGGAAAACTACTTCTATACACTAATACATCAATATTCTAAAACTTTTGATGCTAACCAGATGAAAATTATAAAATTGTATTATTTTAATATATTTTTACTTTATTTTCTTTGTTCGCTTTTTTTAGCTCATGCCCTCGCTTTTTTTTGCGCCTAGCGCCTTTGATAACTACGAGTAGGATCAAATACAAACCTTACTTTCTGTATAATCGTGAGAGTCAAAGTGCTAATAACAAATAACTAGGTAATATTTTATTATAATAGTGCAATGAAATAGCACTTAGTTATTTCTTTTCAGCCCTGAGTTAGTTATAAATAGCACTTTGGTTCTCACCGGGTTTTTTTTTTTTTTCAAAAAACACGATTTGTACCAGAACCATCCCCTACTACAGTACTACTTAATACCAGTGTACTCACAAGGGGTTGGCTCCAGACTTCCAGTACAAAATGTCATTAACCTAATAAACATAGAAAACCAGGTCAAACGAACTCCAATTGAGCTCATTCCAATGGTGTTGGAACCGCCTCGTTGAAACCCTAACTCCTTAACCCTAAACCCTAAATTCTAAACTATAAACCATAAAGATTAAAACATAAGCTAAACCCCAAATCCTAAATTCCTAATGCTAAACCCTAACGGTAACAATCTAAATCGCTAGTTAGTATCCCACCGGCCGACAAGCGTGTAACGAGTTTTTTAACCATGGAAAACTGCGAGAACCGAAGTGTTCGGTTGTCATAACAAACAAGTCAGTGCTATTATAAGGCTGAATTTGAAACCATACTTAGTTAATTCTTATCAGTCCTGAGTTATTTATAAAACGCAATATAATAATTACCAGTCCCCGTCGTGAGAAACCGAACGCCGTAACTCATCCAACGCCGCCAAAGCATTCTTCTTATTCTGCAAATGCGCCTGATTGCTGACTTTTATCCTACTTGTCTTTGAACTCCTTTCTCTGGCGGTGAGAGAAGCGATGATGAGGAATTCCTAGAAACCCTAGATTTGAATCACAAATAGAGAGAGAAAAATAGGGGGGCGATGGAGGCGGGTGACTGAAATGAAGAATGATGTAGAAACCCTAACTTGTATCCCGTGCTTTGTTTGATCGAAGAAGAATGAGGTTTTGAAGATCTGATTGCTAATTTTGTTCTGATTATTTTTGTTTTGAAGTTGGATGTTAGGAGAGAGAGGGAGCTTTTATGGGAGGCACGCGCGCAGGAAGATTTGAGATTTTAATGACACAAAACCATGACACGCAAGTTCCTTTACCGTCATGCTTTTTAAATTTATGACGGAAAATTGTTGACACGCGGAGAAAAACGTCAAGAATTTATGAGTTTTTATCAAAGATGATATTTTTTTTATGACATACACTTTTTTATGTCATTAAATGCATGTATGTCATAATTTGCATGTCAAGAAAGGGTGTTTTTCTAGTAGTGCGTGTTTTTTTTATTATTACTAAAATATCAAGGGTAATGTTACGGTGTATTATAATAACACCATCATGATTAAGCGTCCTATAAAAGTTAAAGTTATAAGACTCAAATGTTAAGTATACCATTTAGTTATGTTATAATAAAACTCTAGTGAAAAAGCGTCCTATAAAACTGATGTTTTATGACTCAAATATCATGTGTCCTATTATGGTGTATTATAATAACATCACAATGATTAAGCGTCCTATAAAGGTTAAAGTTATAAGACCCATGTGTCAAGTGTCCTATTAAGTTATGTTCTTATATGACTTCTACTAGAAACGGTCCTATAACATCAAACATTTATGACTTAACTACAAAGTGTCGTATTAAGTTATGTTATAATAGGACCCCCAGTGATCAAGTGTCCTATTACATTACCACATAATAGGACACCCACAACTAAATGTCTTATAAATTACTTTATTAGGATCTACATTTTAAGGGTCTTATTAAGTTATATGATAATAGGACCCCAAAGAATCATCCATCCTATTAAATAACTTTTTAGGACACTGGTTTAGTAGCGTATATTATAAAAGGACCCCAAAAGTTCATTCGTCCTATTAAATAGTTTTTTAGGACCCCATTTTACAAGCGTCCCACACAAAAGGTCCTTAAAAGCCCTTTTTGTTGTAGTGAGTGATGAATGTTGGGTTGTTGTTACCAGAGAAAATAGCCATTGTTTATTTTTTATTTTTTTTTATCAAATTGACAAAAAGATAAAGTTGGGTTTTATTTATTTTTAAAATCATGTTTTTATTTAGCTTTGGTTTCATATCGGTTCTTTATTTGTAAGATTTTCCAGATATGAATTATGTTCTTGCATGAATAATACTATTTGATCATGAATGAGTTTTACATGTTTATGTCATGTGGAAACTACCCTATATTTGAACAGTAAGGACCTCATGATCGGACTTATAGAACATGTTAAGTAGCAGTTTGATAATCCAATTCCACAGGCACCAAAGAGTTATAAACAACTTCTTTGAGACCTAATTATCGCCAAAGATGGTATTTTGCCTCTGAAAAATCGAGACTTGGCAACCATGTATCATGACCCTTTTAAAATGATGTATAACATGGAGTTCAGTTTCATTTCGGTTTGTCTTTCACCATGTTGGACCAAAGGTTGTGGTGTTTTTGTATGTTGCTGTAGGTGCACCAGAGGTTCTTTGGTAACCATCACCATATTGGTCATGTAAGTACCGCTCGCCGTGATGAACAAACTAGTCAAAAGGTTGGTCTTATTGCCGCTAGGAGGACTAGTCTTAGGGGCAATATAGTACAGAGTGTGTAAAGCTAGTTTTCTTTGTTGTAAATAGTGTTTGTGTTCTTGAGTTTGTACATGTTGAATGATTATTATTTTCACATTAGCAACCATACTAAGGACAATATATCAATATTCTAAATATTAATAGCCAAACCAAAAATGAATCATCTAAACTAGCCATGAACAATAGTTTTTAAATCTTGTAAATATGAATCTTCTTAAAGGACCGGTGATATGCGAAAAGTAAAAAAAAAATATGAGAAACAGAAATTTGATGATCAACATAGAACATGTTTGCATCAACAAAAATAAAAACATTGTTATATATAGCTGGTTACATCTAATACATGCAAAACATATCTTCCTAGTGGTTTGGATATCATTAAAAACATCATCAGTAACTACGAATGATGATGTTTAAGGTATTTAAATTAAAAGATCACTAGTATTAAATAAATTCTAAGGTATTATTAATAAAACATAGAGATTGATTAACTGAATACATGATCAATTAGCTGAATACCCTATCAACCAATTGAAAGTAGAGATTGTATACTCCAGACTAGAAGATGGTGATCAATTAATTGATGGATTGGTGAGAAAAAGATGGGAGTTATTGGCAGCAGGGGATACTCACGTATTTTTTTTTCTTTTTCAGTTTGTCAGGGATAATCACAATGGTAAACCGAAAAATAAAAAAGTTTAATTTTATTTTAGTTAAATTAATCAAAACAACTTAGTTTTGATGGGTTTTGTGTGTAAGCTTACACGTCTAACAACATCGTATTCACTTTCCCCTAACAACATCGTGTGTAAGCTTACGCGCCTGTCCGTTCACCTCTTCCCTACCTCACCTCCGTTCACCGCCACCGTCGTTCACCTCCTTCCCTGCCTCACTTCCAACCCCTTGATGTGCTAAAAGTAGTTTAATAAAAATAACTAAATTAAACCTAAAAACTAGACACCTAGTAATACTCTAGACTCGTTAAAACTAACCTACTGACACGCAAGTGAACCTATCGACTCTAGTAAAGCTAAAGTAAGTCCGGATATCGAACCCACGAGACTCTAATGGAAAACGAAAACTAGACTCGATTACTTATCCTAAATACTGATTTTAATTAATTTATAATTTTAAAGGGGGGGTTTACTAAAAACTAAATTGCAATAAAATAAAGATTAACTAAGACGAGCTAAAGTAAACTAAAAACACGAACTTGGCTTAGCTGAATTCAGATGATGACAAGACACTACCTAGACCAGACTCCTAACTATGCCTGATAAGCTTCTATGGTTATGGAACTGATTTGGAACCGGGATCTTAAAATACTAAACATCAAGAATAAACTAGACACCCTCGACCCTTTTCAAGGGGAAACCCTAGAATATTTTTGTGCTGTTAAACTACCGGCTGGAGTACAAACCCTCACGAGTTATCTAACTCTTATGATCGAGTACCTGCTAGACAATCTACCTCGCAGCGCGAAAGCCTCACTACACTAGGTGCAAGGGGTAATTATTGAAGCCTAGATCTAACTTGATATGCAGGAGTTGAAAGGGAAACTAGGCAGATCTTCTCACAAAGCCTCTAACCTAGCAATTTAACAACCTAGACATACCAACAAGTCCTCACCTCACAGCTATTGAACTTGGAAGAATACCTAAAATCTTCTAACCACCAAATACCAATCCTATGGTAAACTCGCGACTATTGACCATAAACTAGTTGCTACACGAAGTCTGCAACCTAACTATCACTCATACATGAAAGACATTCACAAAAGTGCAAGTGGAGTGAATAAATGACGATAAGAAAATAATAAATACGCATATACACCAGATCTAGAGAAATCAAAATCTTTACTGAATCATAAATCCAAAACAAGTTTCAAAAACCATAGAAAAAAGCAAATCAAAACATAGTTATTTGTCTTAGTGTAGAAAATTAGGGTTTGACAAGACACAAACAATCTGATCTAAGATATAACAACCACACACAAGAACAGGAGAAATAGCGACAAAAACAGGTGACAAAAATATTATTAAGCCAACCCAAATCGTACCCCCCAAATACCCAGAACTTGTAAACTAATACAAGCTCAAGAACAATACAAAGTCTGAGATTCGTCTGATGAAATAATCAAATGAATCTCTGATGATAATGAAGAAATACAAGACAAATAAGGAGAAATCCTTACAACACAATACAAACCCTAAAATGAAGATCAGATGAATAAAAGTAGGTGAGAGTGTGTGGAATAATGTGTCGAACACACAGAAAAATATCTGAGGTTGGTTTATATAGAGAAACCCTAATGATAGGGCCTTCAGCTTTACACGTACACCAGACTGGGCCTGACTTGGGCTAGACTTCTTCAACCAGCAATATGGGCTTCGTAAACGGGCTAAACACACTTGGGCTAGATCAACATACCTGAAACTATAATATACACTAACAAACATATTTAACGTATTTTTCCTTTTATAACATTTGAATGATATAATAAAACTTTGTCATATTTTTAACACTCCCCCATCATTCAAATGTTAAACAAATCTTTTAGCTTAAGACTTTCACAAAACAACTTATGTTGTTTAATTGACAATCCCTTAGTAAATCCATCGGCAACTTGTACAACTGACTCAACTTTTATAGCTTTTATTACACCATTAGCAATCTTTTCCCTCAAAAAATGTATGTCAAGCTCAAAATGCTTACTTCTTTCATGAAACACAGGATTATTAGCAATAGCAATTGCTGATTTACTATCACTATATAAGCTCAGTGGTAATGCACAAGTAATCTTCAACTCAGACAAAACATTTTTGACCCACATGAGCTCACAAGTAGCACTACACATAGCCCTATATTCACAGCAGATGACCTGGAAATGGTACTCTGCTTTTTACTTTTCCAAGAGATCAATGAATCTCCAAGAAAAATACAAAAAACCAGTGATAGACCTTCTAGTCTCTAAACACTTAGCCCAATCAGCATCCACATATCCAAATAAATTAAAATCTTTACTTGGACTAAACACAATACCAGTCCCAGGTGATCCTTTAAGGTATCTTAATAGCCTTAAAGCAATTTTAAGATGCCCAGAACAAGGATTGTGCATGTACTGACTTAAAAATTGAACAGCATAGCTTATATCTGGTCTAGTTAAAGACAGATATATAAGCTTGCCAATCAATTTTTGATAGCCATTAACATTGTCAAGTACAACACTGTTTTTATTACTTTTAACACTAACAATATAGCTCTGCTCAATAGGTGTGGTTATTAGTTTACATCCCATAAAACCAAACTCATTAAGTAATTCCAAACAGTATTTTCTTTGTGAAAAACATATACAATTCTTATCATATAAAACCTCTATACCTAAAAAATATCTCAGTTTTCCAAGATCTTTTATTAAAAAATTAGCGCTTAAAAAACCTTTAATCTTAGTGATTTCAGTCTCACTATTTCCAGTGATGACTATATAATCAACATACACAAGAAGAACAATAAACACACCTTTTTTATCAAGAACAAATAGAGAGTAATCACAAATACTCTGAATAAAACCAATGTCTAAGAGAACCCTGGTCAGTTTCTCATTCCACTGCCTGGGTGCCTGCTTTAGACCATAAAGAGACTTAACCAATTTGCATACCTTGTTATCACCTTTGGCATGATAGCCTTCTGGTGGTAACATGTACACATCCTCAGAGATAGAACCATATAAGAAGGCATTATTAATGTCAAGTTGATACAACTGCCAGTTGTTTTGTACTGCTAAGGACACAATAATCCTGACAGTGACCATCTTGACTACAGGGGAAAATGTTTCCCCAAAGTCTATGCCTTCTCTCTGATTATATCCCTTAGCTAATAACCTAGCTTTATACCTCTCAACCTCACCACTAGCCTTATACTTAACCTTATATACCCATCTACATCCTATGGGTTTTCTATCCTTAGGTAAATCAGTCATTACCCAAGTTTGGTTTCTATATAAGGCCTCCATCTCATTATTCATGGCTTCAACCCACTTTGGGTCACTAGCAGCCTCATTATAACAAGATGGTTCAGTGGTTTTATTCAAAACAGACACAAAACACATGTTTTCACTTGAAAGTTTAGAGTAATTAACAACTTTTCAATGGGATATTTAACCTTCCCATCAACAACAAATTGATCAAACTTCTTAGGAAAACTAGACATCCTAGAAGACCTTCTAAGACTACTTCCCTCAGATGGGTTTGACTCTTCATTTGTAGACCCTGCATCATGGTAAGCCTTATCAGGATTACTTCTACCTTGTCTACCCTCTTCCTGATCAAAATCAGGCAGATCAGTAGCCAAAGGAGCCTCTTCTGATTGCTTACTAGCTAGATCTACATGAGTTTCTTTGGTTCCCCCTTCATCATTGGGAAGTTCACTATTCTCAGTCACTTGATAATTCTCAGTGTCAAAAAAGTTTAAATGGTTTACATTATTATCACTTGAAACAGTTATATTTTTTAAAGTTGTTTTAAAAGGATAAATCTCTTCATAAAATCTAACATCCCTAGAAAATTCAAACTGTTTAGTTTCTAAATTCCACAATTTATACCCTTTTTTGAAATTAGAATATCCAACTAAAACACATTTTTCAGCACAACTAGAAAACTTATCATTTTCATCTAAAACAGTGCAAAAACAAAGACACCCAAAATTTTTCAAGTGACTAAGACTGGGAGGGAACCCATAGACAATCTCATAGGGACTTTTACCTAACAACACTGATGAAGGAACCCTGTTAATAAGATAGGTAGCAGTCAAGATACACTCAGACCAAAAATACAAAGGCAATCCACTTTGGAATAGCAAGGCTCTAGCCATGTTTAAAAGATGTCTGTGTTTTCTCTCCACAACACCATTTTGTTGTGGAGTGTACACACAGCTAGTTTGATGTATTATACCATTTTTACTACAGAAGTTATTCATTTGATAATTGACAAATTCAGTTCCATTATCACTCCTAAACATTTTAACAGTCTTTTTAAACTGAGTTTTTAACATTTCATAAAAAACCATCAAATTATCAAAAACTTCTCCTTTATTTTTTAAAAGGTAACACCAAACTGTTCTTGAAAAATCATCAACAATAGTAAGAAAATATTTGTATCCTTCTTTACTTGTTACTCTATAAGGACCCCACACATCTAAGTGTATTAAATCACCTACTTCTTTGGTTTTATGTTCACTTAAAGGAAAAGGTATCCTAGTCTGCTTAGCCTTGTGACAGACTTCACAAGGTTCAGAACTAATTTTCTTAATATCCAAACTATCTTTCAACACAGCTAGAACCTGATCAGAGGGATGACCAAGTCTGCTATGCCATAAGTTGGACTCAACAACACTATTGCAACAAAAATTATCAAAACTTACACTAGCACCAACAAAATACAGTCCATCACTCTGTCTACCAGTCACCAGGGTTTTCTGGCACTTGGAATCCTGAATATAACATCTACTCTCATCAAATAACACAGAAAGCTTACTATCTCTAGCAAGTTTATGTACTGACATAAGACTAACACAATAATCAGGAATCAAAAACACAACAAACAAAGTGACATTTTCTGCAATCTTAACATCACTAATTTTAGTAACTTTGGCACTAGTGCCATTAGGGTGTTTAACTTCTAAATCATAACAAGAAACATCCACACAATTAAACATATCTTTTTCATTACTTGTCATATGCTGGTTGGCACCAGAATCACTTATCCAACCTTTGTCTAAAAACTCTTTTGTAAAACCAGAACAACATGACAAGTTTTTCAAAACCTTTTCAAGATTTAAAAGACAAGATATATTTGAAAAACTAGCAATGTTCACACTCTTACCTCCAGAATTGGAGTGTTGTGAATCATTCCCATTCTTCTCACTTATAAGGTTTAGAATCTTAGAAATCTGTTCAGAAGAAAAAGGGACACCAGCAGTAGAACAAGTAACAGCCATAGATTGCACATTGTTATTCACAGAACTAGACATATTAACCCTAGCATTTTGATTACTAGGTTTCTTTTTATAACCTGGAGGATATCCAACTAACTCATAACATCTATCAACTGTATGCCCAATCAAATTACAATGAGAACATTTTAGATTTGGATTAGGACCTCTATTTGTCTTTCTTTTATTATCAAAGCTTTGATTAGTTTTAGAAACAAAAGACACACTAGTAGTTTTTGACAAACCACTAGAGTTTCTATGTGACTCTTCCCTAGATACTATTGCAAAAGCATTTTTTAAAGTAGGAACAGGATCACTAGTTAACAGATTGGTCCTAACAGGTTGATAGATGTCATCAAGTTCCATTAAGAATTGCATAAGTTTTATTAATGAATTAAAATCATTAAACTCTCTAGCAGCTTCACAAGTACAACTAGGCAACTGAACAATAGCATCAAACTGTTTCCACATAGTATTTAACTTGTGATAGTACTCTGCTACAGTACTACCACTCTGTCTAACAGAGTTGATCTTTTGATACAGATTAAAGACAACAGACCCATCAACTCTGTCATAAGTCTCCATTAAGTCAATCCAAACTTCTTTGGCTAACTTAGAAAAGACTTGTCCAAGATAAAGTTCTTCACTAATAGAGTTAAGTAACCAGGACAAAACGACAGAATTACACCTATCCCATTGTCTACTAAGAACAACATCAGTAGTAGACTTAACACATGTACCATCTATGAAACTTATTTTATTTTTAGTTTCAAGTGCAAGTTTCATAGCATTACACCACACTGAATAATTTTCTATTCCTTTTAGTTTAACACTAACAATGGTCAGACTAGATGTATCACTAGGGTGAAGATACAAAGGGTCTCCTATGTCCAATTTACTTATCAGAGTTTCAGGTGGAACATCTCCACCTCCTCCAACATTAACAACAACATTTTCATCAGATAACAACAAGAAAGAACAAGAAAACAAGACAATAAGAACCCTAGAGAGCGAAGCTGTGCAGGTGTTCAGATCATGGGTTCATCACTCATAGGTGCCCACGCAGATCCTTACACAGGAGCTCTTTATTATCTAAAAAATATACGTAGATATGTAGAAAAAAGCAACACAAGAGACACCAAACAATCAACAATGCCGGTCCACCCTAACCCGGCCAAAGACACTAGACAAGACCTGACAAAGAAGAGAATACTTACAGAGTACTCCAGCAGCTAAGCCAAAATAATGTGCAATCAACAGAAAATATAAACCAGAAGACTTACAGAGTGCAAAGCTTCCAGATCCAAACCTCAGACAACTGAAGATCCAGAAAACAGCAACAACCACCACGATCTCAGCCAAAGAACCAAGATCCTTATGATAACACCACTGATAATCAGTAGACCAAAGACAAAAGACCAGATCTAAACATATAGACCCAAGACAGAGAGAAACAGAGTAAAAAGCCTAGATCTAAACTACTAGATCCAAGTAGACAGCGGAAGATCCCAAGAATCAAAAGAAATAA
Source organism: Ambrosia x helenae (assembly GCA_030844895.1). Taxonomy (NCBI): domain Eukaryota; kingdom Viridiplantae; phylum Streptophyta; class Magnoliopsida; order Asterales; family Asteraceae; genus Ambrosia; species Ambrosia x helenae. The sequence continues at coordinate 13,812,687 of CM061233.1, forward strand.
TGATAACAGAGCCCTTAGAGCTCTGATACCATGTAGAAAATTAGGGTTTGACAACACACAAACAATCTAATCTAAGATATAACAACCACACACAAGAACAGGAGAAATAGCGACAAAAACAGGTGACAAAAATATTATTAAGCCAACCCAAATCGTACCCCCCAAATACCCAGAACTTGTAAACTAATACAAGCTCAAGAACAATACAAAGTCTGAGATTCGTCTGATGAAATAATCAGATGAATCTCTGATGATAATGAAGAAATACAAGACAAATAAGGAGAAATCCTTACAACACAATACAAACCCTAAAATGAAGATCAGATGAATAAAAGTAGGTGAGAGTGTGTGGAATAATGTGTCGAACACACAGAAAAATATCTGAGGTTGGTTTATATAGAGAAACCCTAATGATAGGGCATTCAGCTTTACACGTACACCAGACTGGGCCTGACTTGGGCCAGACTTCTTCAACCAGCAATATGGGCTTCGTAAACGGGCTAAACACACTTGGGCTAGATCAACATACCTGAAACTATAATATACACTAACAAACATATTTAACGTATTTTTCCTTTTATAACATTTGAATGATATAATAAAACTTTGTCATATTTTTAACACTTAGTCTAGGCAGCTATAAAAGTTTTAGCCACAAATCATCTTGAAAAGAGAAACAAAAACAAATAAAAATTCAGCAATCATTGCATAGAACAAAGATAATAAAGGAACGAAAAAACCAAATGATTGACACCCGAATAATCGCTCTCTGGCTTAGAACCTTTGATCCCTGTCCTGCCTCTATAATGATATTTTAATGGTGCTCTCTTTGCTGCTGCTCTACACGAAAATAATGCGCCCTCTAGGAAAAATAATAATGTGCCGATGTATCTCTTTAAAGAATAATATATCGCCCGGTTGTTGATTCCTTTCTCCCCAAGACAATTTCCACCTCCTCTTATTGCCTCAATTAATAATGGAGCCCTTTTGGATATGGGGCCATGGCCCATAAATACATACGTGACTCTTGATTCGGGTGTTCTTGGCTTGACCAAAGTTGCTCGTTTACGCTCCAACGTCCATGAACACCTACCAAAATATAAAATAAAATAGATAAATACTAAAAAAGACCCAAAACTAATAAAAATCTATAAAAACCTATACTAAATAAAATAGACCGGTACAAGCCTAACACTAATAAAAACACTATCTAAACGACTAAAAAATTATACAAATTATACACTAGAAATATATGTATTTTACAATATATCAAATATCCCCACACTTATCTTTTTTTCGTCCCTGAAAAAGAATTATGCTATGGAATCACAATCAAATAATTTGGTCTCAAAATATAGGTTACTTTAATTTTAAAAATCTAATCACGTGCTAACTGCGATTGCAGGTATACTTGTCCTCTTAAACCCAAACGCCGGTTTCTAAGCCCCTTATCATGTTAGTTTAATTTTAGGTTCATTTAGTCTACCTAGGGTCTCACACTAAAGAAGCCACAGATTCACCTAATCTCGCCTCAAGCTTATGAAACAAAAGGAACAACCAATTGACTATTCCTAACCGTTTTATGTAGAAAACCGAGAGAATTTAAAATCATTTGTTGTTTTTTTTTCTTTTCTTTTTTTCTATCTCAGGATACTTAACTCAGAGGGTGTGACCAATCCAAGTCGCTATCCCAGTGGCCAGGCACCTTCAGCTTCAGCATTTTCGCTTTGATTTCTAATTAATTTATGAGCTTTTTTAGATATTTATTTTCAGGCAATCCTAGAGGGAGTCGAGTCCGGAATCAATATCCCTAGAAATGACACCATTGGCCTTGCCCTTATTTTATATCCAGCTCTTTTTTTTCTTCAACTTTTGATTAGAAATTCTAACGGTTTTAAACTTATAACGACATTCCTTATACTATTATTGGCGGTTTCAGCTTCCCCATTTTTTCCTAGATGAGAACCCACAAGGTATCCTAATATATTTAGGTGTATTAGCTCAAAGGAAACTTTTCTACCAGCTGGGCCTACCCACATATCCCAAGTCAGTACGCTTTTGATTATTTATTCTTCTAATACATATAATATTTGAAAACCAGACACTTGATTTTATCTATCATTTCCCATATTTTATAATGCAAACTTCAAAATCAGGGACATTTTCTCAAATTTTTCAATTTTTTTTTATTTTTTTGGATTTTTAATTTTTTTTTCGGACTCAAAATGACTCTATATACAAACTAAACGACAGTTTCCCATCCCCACACTTAAACTCTACATTGCCCTCAATGTAGGAATAGAAAACGACTCAAAACAAAAAATAAATTCCGAATACAAAAATAAAAAGACAAGGGAAAATTGGAAAGGACTTAACTGGTAAATTAACGCGTAAGCTCCAAAAACTCTAGTCCAATCCAGCTCGATCGTATAGCATTTCATTCGCGATCGGCTCTGACACACCGGTAAACTCTGGGCTTGCCTTGACAAATTATAAACAGCTTTGGAATCACCCGAATGGAGATTGATACGGGTGGTGCAATCCAAACCTGCGCAAAACGAAACATACAAAACCCGAGCATAATACCGAACCACACAAAAATAAAAAGACTCAAACTACTAACTTAGACTCATAATATAACAACAAACAAGAAGACGTACCTGCTTGGCAAAATGGCGGTGAATGGTCAAATGGGTGGAAGAAAAAAAAACCTGGTTCTCGCTTAACGTGAAGGACACTGGTGATCACAACACGCGTTGCAAGCAAAAAAAAATAACTTTTCGGGGTAATAGCTGGTCGCATGAGGCGAACAGGTCAGCCCAGACTCCTCTCATTATGTGAAAAGTCTTTTTTCACAGAAAGACTATTTATTATCATTATTTTTTTTTTAAGAAAAAATATCTTTTATTACCCAAACCTCTACCAAAACTCCCAATCATAAAATATATATGAAGATAATACATGGGATCCGCTCATGGTGAAATTCCCTCTACCTAAGCAAACACGCAAACAGACTCAAAGACACAAAAACAAAGATAAAATAGAAAGATAAAAACCTATGAACCACTACCGAAGGACGGACCACAAATAAAATAAAAAAATGAAAAGCTAGAAAAAAATAAATAAGTATAAATATAAATTTACAAACTCCACAGAGCCTCCCCACACTTAAACTTAATCAGAGGGCTTCTCTTTTATCTGGACCCGATCTAACCCGTTTAATTCCACCCGATTCTTATTAAAAATTGAAGATTTATTAGTGGAATTGAAAAATAATTTAACAGTTCTTAACGGGTCAGACCACCAAAATTTAAACTTACCTGGAATGAACCGGATACGTGGCATATAGCAAGAAGACTGATCGTGCTTGACTTTCACTGGCTTCTTCTTCTCCAACTCATACCAGTCTTTGATCCTCTTCCGGTTCCGATCTTTTCTTTTTCTCTTCTTTGCCCTCTCCCGTGGTGCTGTTGATTTTGAAATTCCATTTATCACTAATACCACGGGCCAGCTATGGTGTGCTTCTTCTACTACCATTTCCACGGGATGATCCCCACACTTAGTTCTCTTATTTGGTGCAGGTTCAGTCATGTCGGTCGGTTCACCTTCGAGTAGGGCATCCAGGTATGCTATATCCCCTTCGGGATCAAACTCTCCTACTTCTTCATAAGCAGGTAAACCCTCTAACTGCATATCTAAAAACTCATCCTCCTCAGACAACAACTTTTCACTAACCTCGTTGTCTTCCTCTGCACCAAACATCATATCAATGGAATCCCCCAATTCCAATTCTTCTTCAATCACTTCCCTCTACACTAACGACCTCTGATACGCCGCCCATTCTTCTTCGTCGTCCTCTTCATCAGAGTCACTCCCAAAATCATATATAGTAACCTGTGGCACCGGAGGTGGGACTTCAACGTCCATTTTCGTTTCCGTGATTGGGATGATCTCTTCATCTGACTCATCTGCGTATTCCATGATCGGCTCTTTCCCTTCTTCTGAAAACGTTGGGAACAACTCCCCTCGAGCGTTCATGTACCCAAGGTAGTTGCCCTCCTCATCATATGTATAACCGACTTTCGGCGGCTGCTCTTGCTGAACCTTTTCTTTTTCTTCTTCTAATCTCTTAGATATATCTTCTAGTGTTCGTTGAAGATCTAAAATAGCAGCCTGTCGGTTTTTAAGGATGGTGTCGTGGTTTTTTATGAGGATGTCCAGCTCTGCTAACATTTTCTGGGTATTGGCATCTTTCGCAACTAATAATGTCAACAGACTCTCTATTTTACTCCAATCATTACCACTATTCTCACAGGAATTGCTTCCAGAAAATTGATCAGGATACTGATAAAAATGTGCCTGCTGATACGAGTCATCATAATAATATGTAGGACAACCCTGTGAATAGTATGCTGCGGCTGCTCAAAGGAATTAGCATAATAATGTGCAGAGGACCCCTCATATTGTGGACATAAAATGGTAAAATGGGGTCCTCCACAAATTTCACACATATTTACAGACTCAAAAGAAATAAAAGACACATAAAATTAGACTTTTACGACTCATAATACAAAAAGATAGACTCAAAACAAAAAACAAGTAGCACGGATATGGCAGATAAATGTAATCAAAGCTAGTTAACGCAATCGCCAAGAGTCCCGGCAACGGCGCTAAAAACTTGATGTGCTAAAAGTAGTTTAATAAAAATAATTAAATTAAACCTAAAACTAGACACCTAGTAATACTCTAGACTCTCTAAAACTAAACTACTGACAGGCAAGTGAACCTATCGACTCTAGTAAAGTTAAAGTAAGTCCGGATATCGAACCCACGAGACTCTAATGGAAAACGAAAACTATACTCGATTACTTATCCTAAATACTGATTTTAATTAATTTATTATTTTAAAGGGGGGTTTTACTAAAAACTAAATTGCAATAAAATAAAGATTAACTAAGACGAGCTAAAGTGAACTAAAAACACGAACTTGGCTGAGCTGAATTAAGATGATGACAAGACACTACCTAGACCAGACTCCTAACTATGCCTGATAAGCTTCTATGGTTATGGAACTGATTTGGAACCGGGATCTTAAAATACTAAACATCAAGAATAAACTAGACACCCTCGACCCTTTTTAAGGGGAAACCCTAGAATATTTTTGTGCTGTTAAACTACCGGTTGGAGTACAAACCCTCACAGGTTATCTAACTCTTATGATCGAGTACCCGCTAGACAATCTACCTCACAGCGCGAAAGCCTCACTACACTAGGTGCAAGGGGTAATTATTGAAGCCTAGATCTAACTTGATATGCAGGAGTTGAAAGGGAAACTAGGCAGATCTTCTCACAAAGCCTCTAACCTAGCAATTTAACAACCTAGACATACCAACAAGTCCTCACCTCACAGCTATTGAACTTGGAAGAATACCTAAAATCTTCTAACCACCAAATACCACTCCTATGGTAAACTCACGACTATTGACCATAAACTAGTTGCTACACGAAGTCTGCAATCTAACTATCACTCAAACATGAAAGACGTTCACAAAAGTGCAAGTGGAGTGAATAAATACGATAAGAAAATAATAAATACGCATATACACCAGATCTAGAGAAATCAAAATCTTTACTGAATCATAAATCCAAAACAAGTTTCAAAAACCATAGAAAAAAGCAAATCAAAACATAGTTATTTGTCTTAGTCTAGGCAGCTATAAAAGTTTTAGCCACAAATCATCTTGAAAAGAGAAACAAAAACAAATAAAAATTCAGCAATCATTGCATAGAACAAAGATAATAAAGAAACAAAAAAACCAAATGATTGACACCCGAATAATCGCTCTCTGGCTTAGAACCTTTGATCCCTGTCCTGCCTCTATAATGATATTTTAATGGTGCTCTCTTTGCTGCTGCTCTACACGAAAATAATGCGCCCTCTAGGAAAAATAGTAATGTGCCGATGTATCTCTTTAAAGAATAATATATCGCCCGGTTGTTGATTCCTTTCTCCCCAAGACAATTTCCGCCTCCTCTTATTGCCTCAATTAATAATGGAGCCCTTTTGGATATGGGGCCATGGCCCATAAATACATACGTGACTCTTGATTCGGGTGTTCTTGGCTTGACCAAAGTTGCTCGTTTACGCTCCAACGTCCATGAACACCTACCAAAATATAAAATAAAATAGATAAATACTAAAAAAGACCCAAAACTAATAAAAATCTATAAAAACCTATACTAAATAAAATAGACCGGTACAAGCCTAAAACTAATAAAAACACTATCTAAACGACTAAAAAATTATACAAATTATACACTAGAAATATATGTATTTTACAATATATCAAATATCCCCACACTTATCTTTTTTTCGTCCCTGAAAAAAAATTATGCTATGGAATCACAATCAAATAATTTGGTCTCAAAATATAGGTTACTTTAATTTTAAAATTCTAATCACGTGCTAACTGCGATTGCAGGTATACTTGTCCTCTTAAACCCAAACGCCGGTTTCTAAGCCCCTTATCATGTTAGTTTAATTTTAGGTTCATTTAGTGTACCTAGGGTCTCACACTAAAGAAGCCACAGATTCACTTAATCTCGCCTCAAGCTTATGAAACAAAAGGAACAACCAATTGACTATTCCTAACCGTTTTATGTAGAAAACCGAGAGAATTTAAAATCATTTGTTGTTGTTTTTTTTTTCTTTTTCTTTTTTTCCATCTCAGCATACTTAACTCAGAGGGTGTGACCAATCTAAGTCGCTATCCTAGTGGCCAGGAACCTTAAGCTTCAGCATTTTCGCTTTGATTTCTAATTAATTTATGAGCTTTTTTAGATATTTATTTTCAGACAATCCTAGAGGGAGTCGAGTCCGGAATCAATATCCCTAGAAACCCAACGGTCACATTTCAAACCCACCTACCCAACCCATTCGACCTGTTTTTGTTTCTGTCAGCCCTCCTTCGACCTGCTTTGTCCCTGTCTTCACACATTCGAATTGTTTTTTCAAACTTACCACTAGTCCCATCCCTCTTTCGACCCTTTTTCAAATTTACCCCTTTTCAAACTTACCATTGTTTGTGTGTTTGTGGGTATTTTAAGTAGGGTGTGGGGTATATTTTTATTTTATCATTATAATTGTAATTATAATATCACATAACATATTATTTAATAATAATAATAAGAGTTAATAGCGAATTTCGTCCCTGAGGTTTGGTCCAGTTTGCCACTTCAGTACAAAAGTTTTTTTTTTTTTTGCAAATCAATACCTGAGGTTTGGATTTTTTTGCCAAATTCGTCCTTTTCACTAACTCAGTTAAAAAATCTCGTTAAGGTCATGGGTAGGGTTGTCATTTTACCACATTAATAAGGGACAATTTAGACATTTTATCTGTTGATTGTCATCTTCTTCCCCTTTTAACTCAAACCCTAATTATTAAACCCATTGCTGCAACACCTCTCACTCTCTCTAATTGTTCTTTCCTATTTAAACCCCTCCCATTCTCTCTCTTGTTCTCTTTACAATCGAGACACACACACACACTGAATCTCACCCTTTTTCAGTTCTGTTTAACTAATATCCATTCCTGCTGCTCGAGAAAAGTCACACACAAACCCACAAACATATACACTAATACAGAGAGAGAGAGGGAGGGGGAGGGAGGAGCTCCGGTGGTCAGTGGCGGTGTACAAGGCGGAGCTCCGGCGGCGTTTCCCCCTCAACAACCACCGACCCTTCCTGCTTCTATAAACACAACAGCACCCCCATCCCCTTTTTACTTATTCATATACTTTGAGAGAGAGTGAAACAGATCTGTAGAGAGAGTAGCGGTAGAAAGAGAGAGAGACTGATGAAGGAGACTGACGAAGGAGGAATGGAAGCGGAGGTGCCAGATTCGATCCAACCCAGATCCATCCAACATTCAATAATAATAATAAAACCTAAACCACCCTTCTAGATCCATCCAACCCAGGGTACTGGAGTGAGACCCTCCTCCGCCGGAGATGGTGGTGGTCTGAGACCCTCCTCCGCCGGAGATGGTGGTGGTCTTCGGTTCCTCTCTCTCTCTCTTCCCCTCGTCTGTCTCTCTCTAGACTTCTTTAGTTCGTTTCATGGTGGGAAAATTGTGGAAGAAATGGGATTGTGATGATAATAATAAAAGGGATCCTAATAAACGTTGTTGATCTAAAGTTTTGATTGTAGATGATGTTGTGTTCTTCATACAAAGAGGAATGAGAAGACAGTTTCAATGAGAGAGAGAGAATCATGTTATGGTTTAAAGGAGGGAGGAGAGAGGTTTATGATATGATTGTAGTTTAAAATATGCAGAGATATTATCCCAATGCATAAGAGAGAGAGAGAGAGAGAGAGAGGGGGGTGGGTGGGGTGGGGTAGGGATGGGGTGGGGTAAGATTTTAATTAAAATTTTAAATTGTAAGTAAATAGACAAAAATACCCTTGATCCTAACGAGTTTTTTTAACTGAGTTAGTGAAAAGGACGAATTTGGCAAAAAAATCCAAACCTCGGGGAAGGAATTGCAAAAAAAAAAAACTTTTGTACTGGAGTGGCAAACTGGCCCAAACCTCAGGGACGAAAATGGCTATTAACTCTAATAATAATAAAATAGTTATTATTTTGTGGGTTTATTTAATAAGGTGTGGGATTTCTTTGTAGGACCACACTAGTTCCTCAATTTCATCAAGTTCTTGGTTAAATAATAATAATAATAATAATAATAATAATAATAATAATAATAATAATAATAATAATACATATAAAAACTTCCCTCCTGTGTGCCTCTTCATCCACGCCGTCAGTCGTGGCCTGATGACGTAAAAAGGACAGTTGCTGTTGTCGAGTAGGAGGTGAGCAATTTTTGGTTGCTCCCCTCCCAACTCCCTTGTTCTTACGGGGGTGGTTTAGGCCCGCGTTATTTTGGCCCAACTCGTCTCGAGTAGGGGTTTCTTATTATTAATATTATTTTATTCTTGCCGGTTATTGGGTTTGGCGTTTGCTTACATATGGCTCCTAATAAGAGGGATCAGAATGTTAAACAACAAGGTTTTGGGCTAGCTCGAGTAGTGGTCTGAGAACATGCCCCTTTAAGCATCTCCATGAGTGTAAAGATGGTAAGTCAGGATCTTCAGGGTTTCTGCGCCTCCTAGAGCACATGCAGAGTTTGCATTTCAAGACAGAAAATAGGAAGGCGTCTTTGCAAGATGCAATCTCCAAAGACTTGGAACTCTATATGGATGTTGGGGGTGCCCTTAGGGATGGGCTAAATGGCTTTGTGGAAGGTGCATGGTGATGCATGCGCTTAGCAAAAGGTGCAATCACAGTGCTGATGATGTCCTCTCATTCTCTGTGGTTACGGGAGATGTGGAAGATTTCATTGTTGGGATCCAGAAACCTCGCTGCCTGACTGTTGACATGGAACCTGGTCCTTCAGGAGGTGTGGTTGGGGATATTTCCCTCTTAGAAAACGTTTTCTCACTGGCTCACTGCCCATTCAAACTGTTAAGAGCATCCCCCCAAGCTGTCGGTTGGCTTTTGTCCAGGCCTTGACATGTGCCTTACGCAAAGTGGTGGCTTCACCAGGCTCCGTAGAAAGTTGGGTCAAACTGCTTTTATTGCCCCGGTGTACCCTGCAGGGGGCCAAACCGTCCACTAGGCAGGAGCGAAGGTCTGGGAATAGGAAATCATTACAGTGCAGCAGTATCCTGCAATCGCTTTCTTTGTGGAAAGACGGTTCTGGGTTTGCAGATTTGGTTCCTTCTCTCTTTGATTGTGTGGGGGGTGTTTCTTTTAGCAAGCAGGAAGCAATGGGGAGTAAAGCTACTGAAAAGAGCCCCAATGTCAAACAATGCCTTCGGAAAGTAAGGGATGGTCATTTCACAGCTGTTTTCAAGGTGTTGTGTTCTAGTGGGGTTGCTCCTTTTGGAGATTCTACCATGAAAACCCTCATTGATAAACATCCTGTGCTGCCTCCTCCGTCATTGCCCTCTAACTCCGACATCATGCCCGCTCTTGTTATGGATGTGGACTGTGTGCTTCGATGAATCCGATCTTTCCCTAAAGGGACTTCCTGCGGGAGGGATGGGTTGAGGGCCCAACATCTGTTGGATGCCCTTAGCGGAGAGGGGTCTGTGGCTTCCACAAGGTTGCTTTCAGCTATTACTAAAGTCGTCAACTTATGGATAGGGGGTTGTGTCCCGGGGTACTTGCTGAATTTATTGCTTCAACCCCCCTTACACCTCTTCTGAAACCTGATAACGGGATCCGACCCATTGCAATAGGGGCCATTTGGCGCAGACTTGTATCTAAAGTGGCTATGAGGAAGGTTGGTAAGGAAATGGCTGAGTATCTGGGGGACTTCCAATTCCGGGTGGGGACTCCTAATGGGGCAGAGGCGGTGCTCCACAGTGCGAACAGGTTTCTTAACTCCTTCCATGAAAACGGTTCTTTGGCTATGCTCACTGTGGATTTTTCAAACGCGTTCAACATGATTGACCGCACTGCCCTTCTTCGAGAGGTTCTTCAACATTGCTCGTCTATCTATTTGTGGGTCCAGTTCTTATATGCCCAGTCAGCTAGGTTGTATGTTGGTAATGATTGTATAGGGGCCACTACGGGGTTCAGCAGGGGGACCCTTTAGGTCCCCTCCTTTTCGCCTTAGCCCTACACCCTATGGTTCTCCGGGTGCAAGAGAATTGTAACCTCCCGTTTCATGCGTGGTACCTTGATGATGGGACGATTATTGGGGATGCCACCGATGTGGCGAATGTCCTAGACATCATCCAGAAGGAGGGGCCATCCCTGGGGCTTCAATTGAATATTAAGAAAACTAAGGTTTTCTGGCCGTCTTGTAATGGAGTGAAACTTAGGGATGGGCTTTTCCCAGTGGAATTGGTAGGCCTGAAAAGGGGGTGAAGCTCCTTGGGGGGAGGGGGCTGTTAGTCGGGACTCTTACTTTATACGGGAATTGGCAGGGCGAAGAGCCTCACGCTCGGTTGATCTTATGAAACTTTTTGTCAAAATCGCACAGAGCCTGGGTGTGACAATCTGCACCTTCAACTTTTGTAAATGAACACAATTGGTCCCTCAACTATTTTAAAATGTTCGTTTTAACCCTTGTAGTCAAAAAAGATCAAATATAATTATAAGTATACATGTTTTATACTCACATTTACACCCGAGCATCCATCCTCTGCAGCTGTTACGAGTCTTAGACTTGATTATGGTCATTTTTGTTTCGAATTCGATTTTAATGCACAATTAAGCTCAACATAATGATGATAAATGTTGAACCTTTCAAATTCCAACCATTAGTAGCATTTATGATTTGTTTAATGATGAATTAAGCCAAAAATTAATATAAAAAAACTAGTTTCTTGACCCATTTTCAAGGTCACCAATAATTCAGTTGTTACTAAATCCCACCAAATATTCATCTCTTCTGGTCTATCATCTCTGCGAAGAAATCTTTGATCATTATCTCGTATTATTGACGAATTTGGAAGCTTATTATTCTATTATTCAGTTTTCTTTTCTTCTTAGTTGGACTAGCTACGTTGTAAGTTTTTCCAATTCCTTTTTGCAATACTCTTAGCTTCCATTAGTAGGTCAAAAGCCCTATGTTTGTTTGGTCAATTATAGTCTTTAAGGGCTTCAATTGAATTTCTAAGGTTAGGATGTTCTTAGGAGTATTTGGGATTTTTTTTTAATTAAAAATCTTTTGAACTTTAAAAGAATTCATAACTCGTTATTATTGACCAAAAAATTATGAAATTTGACATGGTGATTCATATGGCTGATTAGGAATTTTAGAACTCAGTTTTGGCATTTTAGGCATTATATAATATTTATAGTGATTTTTATATGTTTTAAACATATTAAATTCATATTAAATCAATGATAATGCGTTGGTCATGAAAATTGGTGGAAATATTTTCCATTATATTAGAACAATTTTCATAACCATTTTTCTTAGTTTTAACATGTTTTCACATGTTATCATTTTTTTTATTTGTTTTAATAAGCTTTAATCAAGTAAAATTATAATAAATCTATTTTAACCCCCAAAAATTCTATCAAAATTATTTAGGGAAATTCTAAGTAGGTAGGTTTAAGTTTCATAAAAACTTTTATTTTTCAAAGTGAATTTAGTTTATTTATGATTTTGTGAAATTATTATTGATATAAAAATAATAAAAGACTTCTTAAATATTATTTCAAATATTTTTATGAATTAAATTTAATATTATTAACCTTAGAAAAATGCATGTGTTAGAAAAACCAAACTTATATTTTTTTTTTATAACACATGATAGTAAAAAAAAATTCATAATTTTCGCCATGTTCGATAAACTTAAAAACCCAAATATAGACCTAACATCCTAAGTGCCTTAGAATAGAAACCCTAGACACTTTTAAGTTTAAATACTTATTTTGGGAACACTTTAAACTTTAGGTTGAACTTTTGGATTTGCTCGCTTATGCTCGCTCACTTAGTGAAGTTACTAATTGTCGAATGTGAGTATATCTTTCCCCTTTTTACTATTTACTCTTTTGGGGTGACTCATGTACAATTATTACTAAACTATTGTGTATTATTTACAAAGCAATGTGCTCTTTGATATGTTTTGTGTGAATTGTATGAACGATTTGTCAAAGTCATTAACCTTTGGGCCGCACCTAACAATGAGTAGTACTACGAATTATATCCTTTGTTTGACTTACGTGAACGACTTAAGTCCTTGGTCATTGTTATGGTTTTTCTTGAACGATGTGTGAACGATTATTGAACGACGTGAGGCTTGATTTTGACCCTTTTACATATTACAATATCATGGCACATAAATTGCAAAACATTTTTCTATTATATGTATTCAAACAGGGTATGCTCACCAATACATTTTTGTATTGACCAAATTGTTTTCGTACATGTTTCAGGTTCTTATGAGATCACTTCTAAGCTTTTGGAACTTAGGCTTAGATTAAGATTCACTGTACTTTAGTTTAGATTGCTACTTTCAATTGTTGTATTTCTTTCAATGTAAAAAAAAACTATTCCATTTAATGTATCAAAATTTACATTTCTAGTCCATGATCTATTGAACAATCGTCACTACGTGACACCTCGATGTTTCCGCCATCGGTTGGGGTGTTACACTGGGTGAAGCTTTTGATCTGTCTTCCCGCTAAAAGGCAGTTATAGCATGCTTGCAAAGCCCCCATGCCCAAGATTTCCTGAATGTTATCCCGATCGAAGGTTTGGGCCAAACCATGTCTGGGGTTTAATATAGGGCCATTCTCAAATATCGTTTGATGATCCCCATGTACCACGAAGATGAAGCCTGCCCGATTTGCCGTAAGGCATGCTTGGACAAATACGGGGAACACGCAGTTCACTGTAAGGAGTTGCCTGGTTTCAAATATAGGCATGATTGGGTACGGGACGTTCTTTGGGATATTTTAAGAAGGGCTGGGATCTCAGCAAAAAATGAGGCACCTGTGAATTTCCTCTCGGACCCCGCAGAAGGGAGATCCACCCTACGTCCAGCAGACCTGCTTGTCTTTGGGTGGGCCGGGGGAAACACGCTTGTGTCGACCTAACAGGTGTATCTCCCCTGGTTAGTTTGAGGGATAATGGTTTTGTAATAGGGCAAGCGGTGCGGAAAGCAGAGGTGAAGAAAGTTGAGAAACATGCTAAAGCTTGTAAGGAGAACCAACACGTTTTCGTACCCTTGGCATTTGATACCTTTGGCTCCCTGGCACCGGAAGCCATCCGTTTCCTGACCAGAGTTTAACAGGTTATTCATAGTAATGTCTCGGCACCACGAGGGCATGGGTTTGTTTTTAGTAGGTTAGGGTTTGCCATTCAGAAGGGGTTGGTGGCGCAGCTTGTTGCCCGTCTGCCTGCTATCTTGATGTAATTTTCCACGGTTATGCGTTAATTAATAATAATCAACCCTTTTTTTATTATTGAAATATGAAATATTTACTTTTCTTTTTATCGTGTTAGAATTTTTAATTGTAGTTCATTATGCTGTAAATATCTGTTAAACGATACAAACCCTACAGATCACTCCTGATTTAATGAGACACTAATCCATAAACAATAATTAACATGTAAACGAACAAGAACAAGATACAGAAGATCCAAAACTAGTTTGTTTATAGTAAACTCATATTACTAACTGAGAGAGTTCACATCTATAACCCGAGGTGAGCTCAACCATGGGTCACTGACTGGCCTAAGATCTCTCTTGATCTTTGCCTCTTTAGAACTGCTACAATAACTCTACATCAAACCCAAAACATAACACACCTATATATATATATATATATATATATATATATATATATATATGTGTGTGTGTGTGTGTGTGTGTGTGTGTGTGTGTGTAAGGTTTGAACTAGATCGCCTAGGTTGGACCTGTTCGTCTTGGTCACCACAACTACGCCCACTAACTAGTTCGTCCTAATCATCTTCACCTAAGGACAATTTCGCTGACTTGTCAAGGTTCGCCTGTATCCTGGATTGCATAGTGACGGTCACAAACATGCGCCAACAATATCTCAATATATTAATTACTTTTTATTTATGTAATTAAATTTAGGAATACTAGTTAAATTATGATTAATACGTTTTCTATAAAAAAAAGTTTATATCAAACACAAAACTAAAGTGACCTTTGATTATATTAGGGGGACAGGGCGTCACTAGAAAAGGTTACGGGTACTCCACTACCAGCACGGTAACACCGCCTTCACCAGTGCTGGTAGAGGTCCCGTGAACCAAATGCAGGTTCTTCTTACCGTGTTGGTTCTAGAGGAGAGAGAAAGTGGGAAATGTATTATTAAAAAAGTGAGTGGTGTAGGTGATTTTAGGGCGGACGGGGTGGTCCGTGATGGCCACCCCGTGATGGCTGTGATACCGCAAAACACCGCCTCTCCTAGCCTATAACGGTCGCGATGCAATGAAAACGTGATATACATCACGGCCAAAAACAAATTGTGAAAGCATTTGACACTGTTGGTGGTGGTCCCATCTCAAAGAAAAAGCAGCCAACATCTAAAAAACTGGAAAAAAAAAAAAAAAACAAAGCTGGTGATCCCACTTTTATTATAAAAAGATAGTGATGGGTGTGTTGAAATGAGGTGTCACAAGGTGATTGGGTGTGATAGTTTTAGCGGTAATTGTGAATACCACCACATGGGTTATGTGATGGAATGAGGTGGCACAAGATGATTGGGTGTGATAGTGTGATGGGTGTGATAAATTTGTTACCACCCCATGTGCCCTTAGAGGAGAAAGAGAGTGAGAAAGGTATTATTAATATTATTATTATATATGTGTGAAAATAATTAATTATTAGGTTAAGAACCAGTGGAGTGTTGCCTCTAAAAAACGGTTTCAGTGAAGCGATGTGGCAGTGCATGATTGATTGAAACCAGTGAAATTAAAAAACCTCACGGGTAGTGCCCCTTCCCGCCTTAGACCATGTGTTATGGTTAGATTGGGGATGAAAAATAAAGCCCTTAGGCTACATGGTGCAGAATGGACTAGAATAGACTGTCAGCTTAGCGCCACATCAAAAGGTACTAAAATATAGCCCTCTCCCCTCAATAACTACCAGGAAATAAAATAAACTCCCCTCAATCATCACTATCCAATCATTTATTTTCTTTTATTTTTAAAATTTTAAATTAAATAAAAAATATAAAAACATAAAAAAACATAACATTTAAACTAAAAATACATAACATTGAAAAAAATTAGTTTAGTTTTCTTTATGTTTTTAATAAAATTAAAAAATCTATCTATTATAATAAAAATTAAAAGCAATAAATCTCACATGGCACTTAGGGGGTGTTTGGGATTGATTATTCAAAACAGATTATGCGTTTTGGAAAAGCAGGGGTGGAGCTACTTATAGATTATTGCATTTTGGTAGCCTAAAAAACTGATTATCTGCGTTTTCAAAACGCAATCCAAACACAAAAATTGATTATCTGCATTTTCAAAACGCAATAATCTAAAAATCAGATTCAAAACGCAATCCCAAACACCCTCTTAAAGAGGGCATCATCCCCCTTAAGCATGTCATGTGACATACAATGTGGCATTAATTGATTTTACGAAAAAAAAAATTAAAAATAAAATTGGATTTTTCTCTCTAATGTTTCCTCCCATAATTTTTAAACGTTAATATCTTTTATATACGAGATTTTTTAAAGAAAAAATTACACCAATTTAATGAGCGTTTTATTATCTTTTCAACAAATACTATAGTGCTACATAAAAAATGGGAAAAAAAACGACTATTTTTGTGGGGTTTTGTTCATACAGGAAAATAAACACAAAGTGTTTAGGTAATTCATTAATCATGTATAGGCAAGTCACTAATTTTGTTAAAATCGGTAAATATGAATTCTATTTTCAACATGTGTTAGCATTGGAGTTATACATTGTTTTAGGTTAGGTGTTAACATTTGAGATGCATTGTTTAAGATTAGGCGTTAACATTGGAGATACATTATTAATTGTTTTAGGTTAGGTGTAACCCGAATCTTTCCTGCATGTAACTGTAAAACGCATCATTCTATTTCATATGTAAAATTGATATGTCATATTAGATTTCTGGACCCCAAAACGTTCTCAGGGTATAATCTAGTAAATATATTAAAAGAGTCACCTACTTCTTCCTCTTCTTTCCCCTGTTAAAACCCTACCTCATTCACAACCGCACCACCCCTCCCTTCTGCGTCCACCACCATCAACCTCTCCTTCCTCCTCCTCCTTCTTCCTCTCCTTTAAACCCTAACTCAGATTAAAAAAACAGCCATCAGCACCACCACCGTCAATCGCAACCACCACCTTCACCTCTTCTTCTTCCTCAGAAGAAAGAAGAAAAAAGAATCATGCCCGCTTTTAAACTCGTTTTCCCTCGTTATGAGGATGGCGAAGACTCAATAGCGACCCCAATGGCGTCAGCGAAACAAGGCGAGGACGCTATTGTGTGAAAACTGGCTAAGGTGGATGGCACCCTTGCACCACACCGTTCAGCCTTAAGGGCTTTAAGGCGTGATATCAATGCTATATCAGTGCCACGTAGATAGCGGGGGAATTTAAAGCCTCACTTTTAACTAAGTTGTTCTGAGAACGCTAAGGAAAAATATATTAGAAGATAAGTCCGCCATCAATGATTTAAATCCAATATTCCTTACAATGCCAATAGATGTAAGTGTCATAACAATATTTCACAAAATAATTTTTCTAATATTTGATTACTTAATCAAGTATGCATAAACTATACAGGAAATGCACATCCCTGAGTATCCCATTAACATCCAATACACCAATTTATGTACATAAAAACCGATTCTCGCTATATTGGCCATGCACATCCTCTCTTGATTACCTACTTGTACACTAAACGTTGAGTCGGTTTTGAGATTAGGCTAACAATTTAAAGATGAATTTTTGTGAGATTTTCATGTCGTTTTAGTGCTTTGGGTGGAATACATGCAGCATTGAGATTTTGAGCTGTTATATGCATGTTGTATGCATGTATGAGTTTTATAGAATATGTTTTGATTGCATGCATGCTAACGTGTTGGCAAGTAACAAGTTCGTTGTACTATTTCGTTACTTGATTCCTTCCTTAGACTAGAGGGAGTGGTCATGGGGAAGCCTCTTTTGCCCCGCCATGTAGGTGCCACATAGGCAAAGGTAGCTTTGCCCTTCACGTAGAAAAAAGAATAGGGTGGTGAAAGGAAATGGGTAAAAAAACAACCAATCAAAACACACCATTAAAAAAATCATTGGTGAGCATACCCCCATGCCCGTGGGATTTCTGCCACACAAGGGGCAACACCAGGGGCAATGGGAGGAGGGGTGGTAGGACTGTAGGAGTAGCGTTTTAGGACTTCCACATCCATTTCTCACGCACACTCCGTCTAAGTAAAATAAAACATAACAATAAAAAAAAACTTCTTTTAGGTTGCAGTTACTCGTGCGTTGCCGCGGGACGCTGTTTGAAATCCATACGTATCAAAACAAAAAGGCTAACATATATACACTGAATTTTCAATTGATTTTAACTACTTCTACTATAATCTTTTATAAGCTACTTCTGTATGCAACATCACAATGAGGAAATAAGGTTGTTCAATGAGAGGGCTAAGCCGAGCCAACGCCAGCTTCAACTTCAACGCCAACTTGAACATATGACCAAAAGACAATGTAGCAAAAATCCTTAAGAAGAACGTGAAGCAAATATATCGAAAGGTAATTTTATTTAACGTAACCTTAATGTTATGTTCCTAATCTCCTCATTCAGTTATTTTAATCATTTTATTTGTAGATTACCACCTTAGAATATAATGGGCTTGTTAGTAGCTCGGTTGAGTCTACGTGACGCTGATGTGGCCTGGTTTTTAGTTAACCCACAACGGGTGGTCTAATAATATAGTGGATCTGTATTGATCACGTGATTATGTTGTAATTAACAAGTGACATAACTATAATAAGTTGTTTACATTGTTTTATAACTAAAGAATTATGATCAGAACTTCTACAAATGAACCCACAACCACCATGTTCACACACACTCATCACTACCAGCTTCGACTCGACCACCATGATTCCTGACCTGTACGAATTTGAACTTTTTGCTTATGAACGGGTCGGTTTGGCTTATGGTCTATCCTCCTTAACAGGTTAAAGGGATCAAAAACTTTTTCATTCTGTATTTATAACCAGTATCTGTATACAAGTGTGAAAGAAACACATATGACACGCGGGAAAGAAGATAAGAGCTATAAATATACGCTTTCTTACAAGTAAAACTCACTGCTAGCGCGTGTTTTAAGATAGTTTGAGTGCCATTTCCTGAAGAAGAGCTTTTTTCTGTGATGCATTTATCACCTGATTTGTTTCAGCATGTGCCAGCACATCGGCCACTATAGCTGCCGCATGACCAAGAGGTTCCTCGGAGGATCTTTTCAGCATGAAAGCCTATTCAACATCAAACCCAACAATAAATCGGCTCATTGTAGTTAAGGAATAATGCATTCAGTTTTTATTATTCAAATAAATGTAAGAAGACAGGCAAATTCAATAATGAAAGAAAACAACACAAAAACTATATTTACATCAGCGCGCGTGTGTGTGGAAGAGAGAGAGAGAGAGAGAGAGAGAGAGAGAGAGAGAGAGAGAACCTGGCCATGATGTGAGATGGTCAATGTGCATGGTGATTGCATCCATGGTTCGCCGTCTATCTGTACAGGCAATTGGGCAAGAAGCTGAATTTTTATAGTCTGCCCTTGTGCAAGCCTTCGAGCTCGAGAAAGCCCTACCTGGGAATTATATAAAAAATCTCCTTAAAAAAAGAATCAGGATTTTCTCATGTTAACCGATATTATATTGGACGGAAGTTAGATTTTGCAACAGGCATAAAAGATATTAGGCCATAAAAAAATAGAAAGCCATTAAAGTTTAAAATTTGGTTAGGGTAACCAACTTTAAAAGATTTTGATTTAAGGTAATTTAATTCACAAACAATTAACCAGTTGACATTTTTTTTCGGATGTGACAGCCTGATTAGGTAATTAACTAATCAAATTTTGAAACTTTCATGTGTTTGTCTAGCCAAAAATAAGCTGGTTAGAAGATATCACACCAAGGCTAGTTAGTGGTTACCTTTTATGCACTTGGTCCTTACTGGACCAATTGCATTAATACTTGATACAGTAATAAACTGCATTTGTGAAATAACTTTACCTGAAGCTTTCCAAGATGCCAGGTGCCTGATATGCTCACAACTTCAAGTATCCTATCATGCATAGATTGAGGATCGAAATTATCATAATTATCATCTTCATTCTGCCACAAGTCTACACCACCCATATAGCTGCCAATATTGGCAACAAGAATACCCTCAGCATCCTAAAAAATCGAAAACCATCAAAATAGAGCGATGTTCAGTACAGGTGATGAATAACTGAAATTCACTTGGATGGCAACTATTTTATTTATTATTATTTAAAATAAAACCATTCCCAAAGGCAAATTACATCATACTAACCTCAGGGACCTCAACATCAACGCCATCTACCTCCACTCTAACTTGCCAAGGGTAATCCGCAAATGTTCTGTCCATAATAGTTCTAGCACCTTCTCTAGCATACAGAACTTTATTCATGAACTGCAATCATAAAAATTAGTTTCAGGTTAGTTAAAATATATGAGTTCAGGGAACAAAAATATAACCAGTTGCCACTTAATGCAAATCATCAGCCGATTGAGCAGCATGTAATTACGAGTACAATATACAATAATACAATAATAAAGTGATTCACTGCCAATGAACAACGTATACTAAACAAAGAGTTTAGCAGTTGATGTACTCTGAATGTACATTTAACAATGGAAAACTAAGAATAAAATACGCACCTGGTTATAAAATTTCTCTGGATTCTCCTCCCTCATATTGTGGATTTCTAGAGCAACTTTTGCATCACATCCTACCCCTACAGTAACATATTTTAAGAGCCTTTAATTATATAATGATTAATATCCATAATTATAACAAAATCAGGTATAACAAGGCATCCTAAAAAATCTAAAAATTGTTCTAAGAAAATCACATTAACATACCAAGATAATTATTCATAAATTTCGGTGCTAGAAGTTGTTTTCCCTTTTGGTTAGTAATGGAAATCTTCCAACGATCAAGAAGGGTTACAGCAGCATGTTCTATATCTTGCAACATTGTGCAGAGGCCACTTTGTCTCTCCACGGATCCCAACCCACCTCCCCAACCTAAAACTCTTGCAAGGTCATTTCCAGTTCCAGCTGGCAGAATAGCGACGGGTGGTGGAGAAACAAAATTATGTTTTTCAATTGCGTCCAGTACCCATCCAACTGTCCCATCACCACCAGATACAAGAACTCTGAAATTTGGTACTTTTCTAAATAGGTAAAGGCCAACTTCAGGCCCCTCTGTTGAGCTCAACTCAAAAACCTACAAATTTAAAGCATGTTTTATTCAGATATAGGCAAATACATACTGAAGCTACCTTTTGATGATGAGCAAGCATAATATTTGGTTTGCAATTCCTTGTACACATCTTCAGATTCTCTTTTCCCATTAAAAACTAAAAAGAAGCATTAGATTCCAAAATACTATAACCAAGTTTCACTTATACATATGTAGTAAAATGGAATAATAGTCTTAGTTATGCAAACGATAGGCACATGACTTATCTCTTATTCCCCTAAGGGAAATAGTTATGAACTCATTACCAAACAACTAATCTTTAAGCATATCACAGTTCCACATCTATTCATTCTCTCTCAGGGCAAACTAAACAGTAAAAAAAAAGATATCTTTTTGTAACAACTATTTGGGCTGTGTTCTATTTCAAAGAGTCAAATCAAGAGAGGTAATAATAGTATTATACACGGAAAGGGGCTAAAAAGATTAAAAGTCAGCCAAAGTATATTGAATTATTGTTAATGCATACAACCTCCTAAATCACTTATAATATTGTTTTTCTAATCATGATTAACACATTAGGTATTTCTAAAACAATTAACGGGAACAATAATGAGTTTGCGGGCCAACCCACAGGACCCGGAATGTTTCAAGCTGTCCTAATTAAATGTTCCTTATTTTCAAACCGGGACGTTTTTTAATTTTGAGATATGACCCAATACTCAACCAACCTGACACGCCCATTTTGACACCTCTACTTATAATCCACTGACCTGAATAGGGTTCAAGAGTATATTCAACCGCAGCCTGAGAGAATCTCCTCTTTGAGCACCACTTTTCTTGTTAATGAAGACTAAAAGAGGCCTTGCATCTGGACCCAAATCAGTCAACTCATATTTATGTTTCATCCCTGCTACATAGGACTCGTATTCTGATAAGCTTCTTTTAATACTCAAATTTCTACCTAACTTGTGGACGACATCACCGTCTTGGTTTTGACTTATACCATTTGAGTTCATGTTGATGTTCTCATTGTAGTTTTCTTTTTCTTGTGTTCTATTTGCAGCATCGTTTGCCAAATTACAGTCAGATGCGCTTTCTGTAGCAGATTCCTCTACACTACCGTTACTACTTTCCACAGATACTTCATTTCCTTGCTTAGTTTTCCTACTTTGGTTTATAATACTCGCACGCACGGAAGATGCAATCTCATTAGCACCGTGAGTAATGGAACTCAAGATTCCACCCGATGAAGTCCGGCTTAATTCCTTAACATGAAGAGGTGACACAATCAACCTTCTAAACGGGCCTAAATCACAAACATCACCGGTGTCACTGTAAAAACTACTATGACAATCAACATGAATCAACCGTTGACACCATAAGCAGCACCATCTTGGTGAACCCCCAAGAAAAGTAGCACTACATGGCTCTTCACAATGGCTGCAGAACGAGATTTCATCAGGTTGGTCAACCACCTCAGTCCACCGGACAGCCCATAGGTGCAGGACATGAGTAGCCCCAATCATAGATACACATTTACAATCTCTATGAGCCTTTCTTGAACAACTGAGGTGAGCTGCAGCCCCACATATTCTACAACGGTGAATAAAACTATCTGAACTCACAACTGGTCCACGAGTCTGGGAGGATGAAACTGATTTTAAGCACACACAACAGTTTAGGTTTTTCCCACGAGATCCAGACTCCAGGTACCAAGTATGAGCAGCTAGAGGAACCTTGCTTTTTAACTTAGGATCCTTCTTTTTTCTTGCAGTAGCTTTCATTAAACTTAGACTTATGTTTCTTCTCCATTGGAAAGCAGTGTAGACAATAGTTAGAATACCAATAACCCCAGCGATACAACATGAGATAATGAAGACATGTGATTCTGCTAATTCAGATGGATCCTTGTTTATCCATGCTGGAGGCAAAATCTCAGGTTGACTGTAGTCATCCATTCTCAAATTTCAGGTATTATACATCTAGAAGCTCCAATTCATGCTTCCATTCAAACACGCCTAATACAAATGATGTCGAGCGTTCAAAGTAGCAAATGTATAGACACCAAGATATAAAGATTAGTAGATTAGTTTAAAACATTCTGGTCCTCCTGCAATCTCCAACACTCAAGTCTTCAAAAGTTAATCTGGATGTAGATAAACCAATACTTTTTTCGGAGAATTAAACTATATATCACCTACAAAACAAAATAAAGTGTGTGTGAGCGTTAAACTTTTATTTGAACGACAATCTAAATCCACACCATATGCCCACAATGGGACTTAAACCCTCACCACAAGGGAGGGGCACCAATTCAACACCTTGGTACCACTAGACTACATGCCCTTTGCTGTGTGAGCACTAACTAGATAGATTACACACAAAAAAAAATTCAAATCTGAAAACAACAACAAAAAAACTAATTTAAGGTATAAATTTCTACACCCTACCCTTCCATGAGTCCCATGTCTCCATTTAGAGTAAGATATCAAATTAATTGGAACCATTCAGATAATTGTAAGGTAACCTAACAGCATCATCATCATTATTACTAATTCACAAACTAGAAAATCAATTAGGCAGCAGTTTCATGTCAAATATTTTTCTAAAACGTCTAACAAAGTCCGGCCACCCCAGGTACACTCATAGGCAAAAGGCAACCCACGCCCGCAATCGCAGGCAGTCCTGGTGACCGGGGGCGTCACCAATTCTAGGGGAAACCCACCCGAAGGCCGACTGACACGAGAGCCATACCATGGTTTAAAAAAGCGGGTGAGGCGTGCGCCTCGAGGCGCGCCTCAAGGCGAAACGCTAAGAAAACGAGTCTAAGGCGCGCCTCATGGGTTCAGATTGTACATACGCCTCAAGTGCACCTCGGGTGGTTAAGGGTGTTTTTTGATTTTTTTTTTTTTTTTTTTTTTTTAGACTTTTCTAGGTCAAGTATTTTATTTTTTATAAGATACATAATTTTTATATTTATTTTTTGGCTACGCCTCATGAGTCGAAGGGAAAACGCCTCGAGGCTCGTTTCCGTTCTTTTAAACTTTGGCCATACTACTCCAACCGGCGACCTCCCCTAATAAAAGTCACCATCCAGATGCCGCTAGAGCAGTGGCCCTTTGGTAAAAAAAATGTCACGAGAAGCAGTTTCACGTTATTTCAGGAACATAATATTATATATACTAGGGTTTGTATTAGTAAACCACGTATTCAGCGACAGATTATCATATCATAGCAGGGTGTTTCATACTTGTATTCATCAGATAGGAAGGCAAATCATTATACACAAACAGAACATTATAAACATTAACCATAATCATTCAAACATTAAGACGAATAATAATAATAATAATAATACTTACAGGTTATAAAGCGTTTGTAATGAATGAATGATCCAACAAATAGAAAAAGAAGAAGAACCCTAACCGGAAACAGGTGTCTTGTGAATCACGCAAACAAAAAAAGCATTCGATAGATCTGTATTAATATTATATATACGTGTATAAGGAATCATATTGTGTATGTGGTGTATATATATTTGTGGGTTGGTTTGTTTCTTTTCTTCTATTGTTTGTTGTAGGGGGGAAAGGAAGAAAAGAAAAGAAGATTCAGATTCTTTGGAGTGTTAATGTGGGCGCGAGACCAGGAGATCATTCCCCCGCGTAATACGTGGCGGTCACGTGTCGGATCCGTGTCAGGGGTGATATGTGACGCATTAACCCATGGGGACACCCCATTTTTAACATTATTAAATTAGACTATCCGTTGCCGACCACGAGCGAGCAGGCGCGAGCACAAACTTCAATCTCAAGTAACCCGGTCACTTGATCCCGTTGTGGCTGGGGGTGAGCACCGGCGCGACCAAAGCACCTCTCTCTTCCGTTAACGCACGTGACCACCGTCGCTCGTGCTCGCGCCGCGTCTGTTTGCATGAGGCTGTTGTGGCTGGAGGTGAGCACCGGGATGAAACATCCCTCACGTCGGAGCTCGCTCGCGAACCACAACAAACAGTCTTATTATTATTATTATTATTATTATTATTATTATTATTATTATTATTATTATTATTATTATACTTTTTCACATCATTTTTCTAATAAGTCTTACGTGTTTATGTTTTAGAATTGGATTAGGGCATGGGTGAACTCTATCTTGAATGCTTATGTTGAATTGTTGATCAATTTGTGTACGTGTGACAAAGATGAAGAAGGATGATACGAACTTACACGTTCGTTTGTTAGACTAAAGAAAAAGTTAAAAGTTATATAATAATTATCATAAAGTCCAACCCATTTATCTCTACATTGCATTTGAATTTCTTGTATTTAAAACATGATTGTTGTCAATGGAAATCAACAGATCAATCATATCGTGAACTCCTTGTTTCCTTCTTATGTTCTTGGGAGATATGGTTCGTCTCGGATAGAACTGTGCACAAGGACGACAACATTTCTTGGTGGATCTCAATTGCATGAAGTCAACAACAGGGAGAGTTTGGGGATCCAAGCTACAGCATCGCTAAGGGAGCCGACAGGCAGGGGCGGACTTGGTATGGGACTACGTGCCGCGGACGTTGCAACTCAACTTCGCGCGCGTAGTGGAAAATTTGGTTTTTTTTTATGAAATTTGGAAAACGTTGTTACTAAAATGAAAAAAAATAAAAAACGTTACTACTGAGAAACATTTATATATCCGCCACTGCCGACAGGAGATGCTTGACGGACCACCTAGAGGGAAATAGGGAGTGGACCACCATCCAATTTAAGTGAGGTCGAAAGGGGGATTCATATTTTTTAGTTGAATACTTAATTAAAAAAATAGATGATTGTCACACATTCCTTGTCAGTGAATAGTATAGACTAAAAGTGTAACTTTCAAACTTAAGTAATGAACCGTAATATATACATGTTGAATACCCTACCCGCATTGGAAATTATTCTTAATCCGTTATATATTATCAGGGCCGTCTCCGAAAATGTAAAAAAAAAAAATTTACGCCCTCGGCGACATAAAAAACACGGGCCCTACCCCATATAAACTCATCAATCACATATATAAAAAGAAAAGGCTCGTAATACTATGATAATTGTTATAACATAAATAAAACAAAAGTAGTGTAGTGAAATGATAAAACCTACTTACTTAAGCAAACAATGTAATTGTCCTAGCGTTTTTAGAAGCAAAGGTCTCAATCTAAAGGGCTGTTTGGTTGATTAAGTGTTGAATTATTAAGATGGTCTGAATGGTTAAGAGCTGAATCATTTAACATCCCTTATTAGCTTAATGGTTCAGCACTTAATCATTCCATTCAGATGCTGAAACAAACAGTCTGAATGCTGAATGATTCAGACCTGAATGGTTAAGAGGCTGATTAAGAGGCTACCAAACAGCCCCTAACTCTTTATAGCCCATAAGTTTTAATATTTCACTTTCAATTAGCTATCATCGCCAATAAGTAGAATCTACTTTTGCCCCCCGATGATCACACATATATACATTATATGCGCACAGCTGTAAGGGGCCGTATACACATTATTTATATGCACAATTTAATTAGTAATATTAATTAATATTAAATGGTTAACTATACAGTTATTAAAATTAAAACCAAACTATTTTTAGTAAGTATAGGATCGTTTAAAATATAAAACAAAATAAAGATATATTTTATTACTTTACCTAAACTTAAAGGGCTAAATGTGAAACTTCTTTTTAATAATAAATTATCAAGTCACCACTAACATCACCTCCATCCCCAAAACTCCTGCAACTTACAGAAACATTCATGGAACAAATTAAACACTCCTTCCTCGTTAATCTTCTTTGTAACTCTTTGTTTCCTTCTAACTCGGCTTCTATCTCAGGAATGGGCCTTTTTGATTTTTGGGAAAAAGCATATAAAAAATGGTAAAAACTTTTCACTGTTTTGACGGATTCTGGTGGGTCACCGGAGAAAGCACATGCCCACCTTACTCGTGAAGTAAATCCGCCACTGGTACAGGCCCTAAAATACTTCTGGCCCTCAGCGATCGCGCACCCTGCCCATACCCCCGGCCGGCCCTGTATATTATGTTATGATGCGGCAATCATGAACATATCATGTGGCTGAAACACTCCCTAATCTCAATCATGTTAAGTGTTTGATTACCATTTTGTAAGATTTTGATTTTTAACATTAAAACAATTATGTTCACCAATACATGCACTATGTTTATTATTATTTTTACTTGAGGGGTAGGGGCAGGGCCGTTTCTGAGAATTCAAGTATTTGGGCCAAGCCACTAAAAATGTGGCTCTTACCCTTAAGCCCTGACGAAATAAATAATGTAAATTATTTTCTTTAAACGACAATTAACGTATTACAATGAGTTAATGACATACCGTATTAAGCGAATAGGTAACCGAGGCTGAATGAAGATTCTTTAACATTCTTTTTAGCCCAAAGCTTTTGAATTAGGTTGGGGGAAATTTTGTTTGCTTCTGTGTGTCGCAGGTTTCTTCTATTCTTTTTTGTTTTTTTTATTTAGTTAAATTAAATGAGTAATGGGCTTTTAAACTTGTTATGGGTTACTAGTATTTGGGTTATTTTATAATTTAAAAGATGTGTTTAATATCCCCGAGTTTAAATGTTTAAAGATGTATTTAAAAAACATATATATATATATGATTTTTTTTAAATGTGCCCCGATATTTTCGAGCCCTGGCAGGTTGGCCTCCCCGGCCCACCCAAGGGCCGGCCGTAGGGAGATCCAATAGATTAATCAAACTTTTAAGGGGGTTAGATCAAAATTTTGAAAACAAGCGTATTTTAAAATGTAAATAGGAGGAAAAGAAAAAAAGAAAGTATTAAAAAACTTGTTCCAAAAGATTGTGGTTTTAGGCCCACCTTATATGTTCTTACTTCTTATATGTTATGTCGTTTTCATACCGTTATATACTCTAATGGTAGGGTTAAAGCATCCATAACATAGATAATGACCAAACAATGCCGACAGCCGACATAAACACACATATTTTTGACAAGTAAGAGATATGAATACTACCGTGAAAGCGTGTCCAAGTGGAGTGTAAAGCTTTCAAGTTTTAGAGTGTCGAATAATCACAAAAAAAAATAAAATAAATAAATAAAACAAAACAAAAAAACACCTTCGGTTTCCTTCTCTCTCCTGGATTATCGTTATCATAGGTGCCTCTCAAGTTGTGAATGGGCGCCAATAAGGTAGTGGTGGAGCGGTTGGGGAAAGACTTGTTATTCCTTGTGACCCAGGTTCAATTCCCACTCTCCCCATTATTTTCTGTGGCATCGAGTGATGATGGGAGACTTGGCGGCGTTCACTTAGTTCAATCCTTGAACTGAACGGGTTTTACCTCGCCACACTGCCGTGCCTTCGGGCGAGTGTTCACGGGCTTTGGCTCTAGGTGTGGGTTTTCCCCGAATCAGTCGGCGAATGTATCCCGATATGATGAATTTCGCCAGTAGCCCATTTGAAAGATTTGTTGGCCCTAAAAAAATAAATAAATAAATTGTGAATGGACCTTCTAGAGGAACCCTTAAATAGTTCATTAATGAGATGAATGAATCTTAGGGCTTAGGGGTGTCTTAGTCGGTTAGTCCCCTTGAAAAAGATGTAAATCCACCCATGATTTGATTTGGTTTAATGGATCAACTAGTTTCATTAGTTTATGGACGCTTTCAATCTTAATACTTTGAAAGAAATTGGCTATTTACCTTGTTATTATAACTATCCTAATCGGCAATGTCGGCGAGGTTTCCCACTAATATATACACCCCTTAATGTATGAAAGTTACTCCTATAAAATACTCCGTATGTAATATACGGTTTTAATCTATTAAGTTTTTTTTCCTAATTTGACTTTTTTTCAATAACTTTCGTTCGCTAATTTTTGTTTTAAAAACTAATTTATCAACGAGTTTAAAAATTTGGACCCCCTCGAGTTTCTAAAGTTAACCCTTTTTCATACATTTACTTGGAAAAAAACTACTTTTTTATGTGCGAATTTTTATATATGTGTCAATATAAATACAAGTTGATCTACGTTTCGACTTAAAGTTTTTTTCTTTTAAAAAATTTTGATTTTACCCCCTTTTCGTACCTTTACTTTTAAAAAAAATGCTTTTTACGTACGGAATTTTATATATGTGCCGGTATGTATATGAGTTGATCTACGTTTCGACTTAAGTTTTTTTTCTTTTGAAAATGGAGTGATGTCAAATATAATATGTTTTCATGTTTATCTTATGTGCGCTTCCGGTTGGTCCACGTTTCAACCTAAATTTTGTTCCGAACCGAGTTGAAAGCATTGTGTCTTATACCTTTTATTAATGGGGTATTGGATTTTAATAATCCAAACTTTCATCCATTGGCCGACAATAATCTGTACTTCAAAAATTCTCAACAACGATCCCAACTTTCAACGTATTGGCCGACAATGAACCTTTGTTAACAGAGAACTAACTCAGTTACTGGATGATGACGTGGCATGTTATGACTTATTATGAAATCATATATATTTATTAATAAATAAGTGTTTGTAAAAAAAATCCCATGTTTCAAACCGGTTTCAAACCTGAGACCTCAAAACACACAAATGTACCACGACCAAGCCATTTTGTTAATTATTATGGAATCATATGTATTTATTAATAAATAAGTGTTTGTAAAAATAAAAAATAAAAAACCAAAAGTCCAAGATTCG
Source organism: Ambrosia x helenae (assembly GCA_030844895.1). Lineage (NCBI taxonomy): Eukaryota > Viridiplantae > Streptophyta > Magnoliopsida > Asterales > Asteraceae > Ambrosia > Ambrosia x helenae. The sequence continues at coordinate 13,842,421 of CM061233.1, forward strand.
AACCTAAGACCTCAAATAACACTAATGCATCACAAACCACTCCACCACCAAGCCATTTATGATTTATTATGAAACCATATATATATATATATATATATTATTAAAAAGGTGTTTAATGTGTTACACTTCAATGTTATGGCCATTAATATTATTTATAATATAAAGTTTACTCTATCAGAGTTTTAAAACAAAATACTAATTTTTGGTTGTTTTGTATTAAACTCATTGATCATATTATGATCAACTATCCCATTGTTTGCCTAGAACTTCATCATCTACAGGTCTAACACTTGTACCATCTATAAAGCCAATTTTATTTTTAGCCTCTAATGTTAGTTTCATAGAGTTAGTCCATACAGAGTAATTTTCAGTTCCTTTAAACTTGATTGTTATAATAGACAGATTACTTGTGTCACTAGGATGCAAAAACAGAGGATCACTAATATCCAGATTACTAATTAAAGTTCCTGCTAGCAGTGCTTGTGCATTAGGATCATCTCTTGTTGCACCACCACCACCACCAGCAGCTCTACTAGGGGTGCAAACGAGCCGAGCAGCTCGCGAGCTACTCGAGCTCGGCTCGGAAAAAAGCTCGAAATGAGCCGAGCTTTATCGAGCTCGAGCCGAGCTTGAGCCTAAAACAAAGCTCGTTTATTTATCGAGCTCGAGCTCGAGCCTGACATGTGAAGCTCATTAGGCTCGTCGATCCTTATCGAGCCTAGTCTAATATTAGTTTTTTTAATATTTAATAATATTTATCATTCATTTAAAGTTGTTTAGTAAACGAGCCTTGAGCCCGAGCTTCACTTATCGAGCTCACGAGCCTAAATGAACAATTATTTATATTATTTTTATCTAATATATTAACTAATAAATACTAAACGAGCCGAGCCCGAGCCGAGCTCGAGCTTGAGAAATTATAAACGAGCCGAGCTCGAGCTTTGAAAACAAAACTCGAATCGAGCCGAGATCGAGCTCGAGCTCTTATAACTTAATCGAGCTCGAGTTCGAGCCTGGTCGAGCTCGGGCTCGGCTCGGCTCGTTTGCACCCCTAAGCTCTACCACCAGTATCACCCATATTAAACAATTAAAACACAAACAACAACACACAAGATACAAGAACACAAAATAGACAAACAAAAGTTAGCAAAGAGCTAACCACACAACATATCCTAGAAGGCGAAGCTGTGCAGGTGTTCAGATCATGGGTTCATCACTCAAGGGTGCCCACGCAAATCTTTACACAGGAGCCTTATCTTCTAGACCAAAGACAAAGCAAGATAACTAATACACAAACAGAAATAAACACAAACAGACCAAACAAGAACAAGCAACACATATCAAACAACAATACCGGTCCACCCTAACCCGGTCAAGGACACCTAGACACAACAATGTAAAGACAGTATGAGCAGGAACAATCTCACCAAGAGGGGGACCCAAGTTAGGGTTCGCCAATACTCACAACCTATTCCTTCACATAGGGTATAGAGTTGTGAGAGCAATTGTAGCAATATTACTCCCAATCCAGCAAGTGTCTAGATCCAGCCAACCAAGGTTGACAACAATAGCCTGAAACAAGACAAATGATAGCAAACAATACACGATAATAGACAAGATTTATTAACAAGATCAGATCTATTATCAAGACCCAAGAACAGGACCAGATCTATAAGACAGACAAGATCCAAGACACAAACAATCAACACAAGACAGACTTACAGCGGAAGACACCAGAATCAAGAAGAAGACTCGATAACAGAGCTTAATAGCTCTGATACCATGTAGAAAACTATGGATCTAACCAGAATAAAGAACAATAACAAAACACAACCATAAACACATAATATAGCGACAGAAAACGGTGACAAAATCTTATTTATCCAACCCAAAGAAGTTCCCCTCAAATACCCAAGGATTCAACAAATCGAAGAATCCATAAACAAGATACAGAGTCAGATTATGACAACTGATTGCCATTGGGGTGGTGGCCCAATGGTAGAAGCAAAGCTTCTAGGAACACCTAAGGGGGAGATCATGGGTTCAAGTCCCACAAGGAGTGAAATTTGCCGTTCAAAAAAAAAAAAGTTTAGATCAGTTGACACAATTGTATAATAAGAACAATACAACTTACAATGATTAAACCCTAATCACTGATGAAGATGACAAAGACTCTCAAGACCTAAACACGAATACAGAGGAGAAAATAATACGAAACAATAATACAGACTGAATGATAAAGAAGAAGACTAAAGTATATATAGCTAGGTCTAGAATGATCCTAGCTAAGCAAATCCAACGGCCACAAATAGAGATGATCAACGACTGACATTCCACGCGTACAAATAATATCTCCAACAGAAGTGGGCCATGGGCCAACACTTCATTAGCCTGTTACAAACTCAACCAGCCCATTAGTGTATAAACATATAACCCAATTGAATATCCAACACAAACATGAGCCCAATTATATAGAAAAGGTTTGAATTAATAATAAAAATATTTATATTTTTTAACACCCTTATAAGGAGTTATGTTCTCCATTACCTAACTTATGTGCGATCTTACATTTACAGGACATTTGAGTAGAAAATGGTATGGGGAACAAAGATATAAGTGAACATACACCAACCAAACAACATTGGTATTAGTAGCGTATTCGTTACAATATAGTACTTCAATGTGGCAGTATAAAAATTGTTAAACACAAAGTTATATTCGTTGTAAAGTTTTTTTTTTTTTTTGTATTGTAAGCTATATAAAGTGCGCGTGCGATACCTGTATCGTAATGAACCAAACCGATACGAATCAAATAATACTGGTACTGGTATGGGCGTTCGTTTTTATGGTTTCCAATAGATGTAAATCACTTTATATACTGAGTAGGGCCGGCAAATCGTGTGTTAACAGGTTTAATAGGTCTCTGACGACGCGGACAATAAAAGTTCGAAACATGAACATGAGTTATTACCTTGATTCGAACGAAAATAAGACCTAGTCATGTATTCATTATGCGAAATCGAACCCCACAATCTATAATATGAGGCTAATTTGGGGCTAGGGTTTCATGTGTTTGGTCTCATGTTTGACGAAATAAAAGAAAGGGGAAGAAAGAAACGGTCTGATGTACATAATGTGAATTATATAAATTTGTAAAATTATACATAAAAAGTATGATTCGATTAATCTCGATTAATCGCTAGTCGACACCCCACCTGCCGACTAGCGCCTAACAAGTTCTACAACCAAGCTAGTCTCCTTTTCGGGTTGAGCCAAAGTTGTGTAGAGGTCACAACCAAACCAGTTTGAGATGTGTAAAAAACAATTTGGAACCTGTACAACCCAAAGGTTTCTAACCAGTTTATATTTCTCTTTAGTGATGAGCTCAGTACCGAAGCGTACCTAATACCGAAAACACCGATACCAATTTTTGCTAAAACTTGGTATTGATGCCGAAAACATACGGTACGATATCAACATTTTAGGGTAAAATATCGCTACTAATTTTTGACAAAACTTAGTACCAAATTGGTACAAAAAATAAACATGTACCAGTATTTTCGGTATCATGATCGATATTTAATTCTGAAATACTTGTCCCTATTCCTCTCCTTCAAAACCGGTTAAACCAAACTGAACGAGTAAAAAACCAGTTAAAATCAACAAAACCCATACCGGCTTAAACCCAAAACCGGTTTTGAACTTTTGTTAACCAACCTGAACCAGTTTAAAGTTTGAACCCGATTGGTGCACATAAAATTGAACCAAAAATCCCCCAAAACCATCTCCATTGAATTGGACCTGAATTAACCAATGGCGTCGTTCGCTGTTTCTTCGCCCAAAACATGGGCAGTGTCGGCCTTTCAGCGAAACAGACGCAATGCTAAGCACGGCCAAAACTCCGGTGTTCATTTCAAGTGGGGTTTAAGACCCAACACTGCTTTCATTGCTGGATCACCCCCTCTAGGGTTTGCGGTACTTCTTTTTTATAATGTTTAACTTATCTTAATTAGCTTGTTAACCAATTGGTAGTAGTGTTAGTGCTCTAGAGTTCAGATTGTGTATGTTATTATGCTTGTTCCTGTAAGAAATCAGCTGTAAAGTGTAAGATAATTAGCTTACCTAAAGGTTATTTTATATCACATGAATCGTGTCGTGATATACGTCTGTGATGTAGTGCTAGAATCCTAAGGTATGTATTGTCGTTTACTTGATGGAGTATCAATCTTGGTTTTAAAATGCGCGCATAATGCGTGATGCGCATGATGCGCTGATAAGATTGCATCAGGTGATGCGATGCGCAGCTATTACGTGATGCGAGGATGATGCGCTCTAAATTGCATAATGTGCTTCTGATGCGTGCATTTATGTAAAACCGACCACTATAGAGAAAATTGGACAATGAGGTAGTAGAATGTGCTTAATAAGCTTGTACAATGAACTGATGAAGTTGTTAAGTGAGTTGCTACATAGATTACTTGTACCTTTTGCGTAGGCTACTTGTACACATAAGGGTTCAAGGCTTATTTTGGTTATATTTAACTTTTTTCCATGGTACTAAAGCTATTTTCTTGTATTTATTTATTTTTATCTATAAATTTTTAGTGTTAAATTCAACAAGTTAAAATGTTATCAATATATAATTTTTTTAAATAACAAAAGTGTCGTATACGTGATGCGCGCACATCACGCATTGGTTTTTGGGATCAAAACGCTTTGGAGTGAAACATGATATGTTTCGTTGATTATTAGTGTCTTTTGTATTGGAGACTAGCCCTCTCGAATCGGGCCAACTATCTTAGTATTATTTGAATAAAATCAGCCTTTGATTTTCTTGTTCCTAACATAAACCGATTGGCCCATTAACCTGTATATGTTTCGTTGTAGCCTGTAGGTTTTTTTTTTTTAATTTTCTTCAATTAAGTTTTTATTTAGATTGTTAAGTGTGTTTGGGTTAGGGTTGATGTCCTTGACACTAATTAATACATGTTCAGATTCACCTATTCAACCCATCAATGTGTTCAACTCGCCAACCCAGCATGGTTGGCATTGTTACTGAATTTGTAATAGTCAATAGTTCATGAGGCCCAACTAAACTGATTCATTTTTTAGATTACTGACATTTGCTTGTCTGTATGTGTAGGCATCAAATAAGTATGAGAACAACAGTATGGCAATATCTGCTCAGCTTAAAAAGGTTAGCTACTTGTCATTATTAAGGGCACACAATTAAAATGCACATTAAGGGCATCTCTAATGCATTAAACTCTTCAGGGTTTAACGCATTGCCACATCAACATCGCATTTTTCTTTACAAAACCTCTGCAGGCCATTGAACCTCATAGAGTCATAGTCTAAAAGAATTTCCAGATCAACATCCTGTTTCAAAACCCTTATATCATCATTAAATATATATAATTAAAACATAAGAATATAAATATTCTTACACCTTGAGAAATTTAAGCATAATTTAAATACTATAAATCTGTTGTATAAATTTATATATAAAACTATTTAGTTAAATGATAAATTAATTAATAGATTACAAAATATTACATATTTAAATTAGGTTTCATTCTATAAAATTTGAAAACAGTATTTAATAATTGGGTTTGAATTAATATGGATATTGGGGTGAAGGAAGGGACCCAATCAACAGTGTAATATTTGTTCACTCTGCCCTGAGCACAAATTCAACGGAAGGGTCACATGGGCTATTGCAATGGGGCATTTAATTCCTTGAGCACCAAATAAGCAATTTAGCTTGAGTTAAAATGCTGTCACCTACTGCATTGTAGATGCTCTAAGCCTCATGTTTGTTTTAATGTTGCCTTCAGAAATCAAATTCTTTACCATCTTCTGAGAAGTCGGTTGATTCAACTTCATCAGAAATCACAATTCCTGATGCTGGATCAGTTTCTGCATTTATGCATCAAGTGTCAGAGCTCGTTCGGTATGTCTTATTCTTTTACGTACATTGATACACAACTTTTTTCTTACCTGCAGAGCCAATACAGACGTTTTGCAGTATCTAGCACAGAAAAGAATCAAAAGTGTCCTTGTCGACTCTTACAGAGACACTCACTTTTTCACCACTAACTTTCAAGATTATGTAACCAATTTTTTCTTTTCCTGTGCCCTTTTAGATTCCTCTTAACCTCGGTATCTAACACAAGTCTTTCGAAATCATCAACTCCAAATTTAGTTATATTGTATTTAATGAAATCAATTGTTCGGTTACTTTTGGTGTTTGGTGGGGATCATTCGTAGTTTGTATTTCAGGCTTGTGGATTCAAGAGACATTGTCGAGCTGGAACTAAAGCAACAGGGATGTGAAGTTGTTATAAGAAAGAAAGAAGCTATACCATCGCCACCAGCATCTCCTATGGTTATGATGCAATCTCCACAACCCCAGGCTGTGTTTCAATCACAACCCCCACCAATTCCACAGGCAGCAACAGCAGCAGCATCTCCTGCACCGGCACCAACACCAGCTACCCTGCAAAGCCAAAGTCCTCCCATCCTCCATTAAAAAGCCCCATGGCTGGAACTTTCTATCGTTCTCCTGCACCAGGAGCACCCTCCTTTGTGAAGGTAAAAAGATGAAGCAATTCGATCATTTCTTTTAATGGGTCGGTTTGGGTTGTGTTTTTTTTTTTTTTTTTTCAAACAAGTTAAATGGACACAATCAAGTTATTTAGCTAGTGAGGAAATGGGTCAAACCTTTTTTGAACTTCACTGAAATGTCTTTATAGGCATGCAACCTTAAAAAGCTTTATTGAAAAAGTAAATCAATATTGTAATCATATTAATTATTTATAAAAGTTTGTAAAAGTTATCAAGTATATGAGACTACATTATTTTTCCTGTGGTAATATGTTCTGTTGTCCTTTTTTATATGTGTTTTCCAGGTTGGAGACAAGGTTAAAAAAGGTCAGGTTGTCTGCATTATTGAGGCAATGAAGTTGATGAATGAGATTGAGGTGAACTTCTGCACTTTTTACATTTTTGGTTCAGTATTCATTTATGTGACACTCGCAACATGTTAAGACTTTATTTGGAACAACCGTTTCAAAGGCAATATCTTTTACGTGTATAAAAGATCAACTGAATGATAGGATATCAGCCCAACTTTCACAATTTCGTCAATATATGAATGCATGACATTATGTGAAGTTGTGAACCAGCAAAGGTTTTATCATCTTAATATCTTATTATCTTACATGTTAGTTCAGCCATTCAGGCAGATACTGTCATTACTGTGAAATGCATTTCCTTGAAACTTATAACAAGGTAGATAGTATATATGCTAATATGCAACCATTCTTCGCTTCTGTTATTTTGTCAGGCTGATCAATCAGGAACGGTAGTTGACATACTTGCTGAGGATGGAAAACCAGTTAGTCTGGATATGGTCTCTCTCTCTCTCTCTCTCTCTCACACACACACACACACACACACACACACAGACTGGTTCGGGTAACGGGCCAAAATGGGTCATTTATCAACACTGGTTGGAACAAGCCATGCCAAAGATTTTTCGTACGTTTTTATAAATAATCGTACAATCACAAATGGTTTTAGATGTTTAAATGTTTAATGCATGGAAATGAAACTTAGACAACTTTTAAGTTGTTTTGACTTGTTCCCCTTTTAGCTAAACCTTTTATTTTGGCCTAGTTGAGATGATACACAACCCAAATCAGTTCATTCATAGGTAAACGGTTCAAAACCGACGCCTCTATTCATGGTGCATCTACTTTCTTGTTTTGTTCTTAGTGTGACTAACACCATTTTGGTTGCAGCCTCTTCTTGTCATCGAGCCATGATGGAAAATCTGTCATTGACCAACTAGCTTAGGTTGCTACTTTTGTATCGATATGCTTATGCAACACATTGCTTTTGTATACCTTGTGTAAGAATACACAACTAACCATTTTGATGAGGACAAATGGACAATATCAGCCATCTGATTCATCATCGAGTGCAATGCTGACCCTATTGTATCATACATAGGTCAAACTCAAATCATCTTGTAGCTAGTTTTCGGTTTACAAATCATCTTGACTAACTTGTTATCCTGTATTAGCTATATTTCATTCCTAGAACAACAGAATGGAAATCAATTATCTTTTGATTCATAATTATGGTATCAAAGCAATTCATGCGCTACCGAGCTTGAGCCAGGGTTGGTTGATTTAATATAGCTCGAACTCCTCTCACCAGAAAGTTAAATCTGGGCTTGACTTGTTTGTTATTTGTTTCTAATTGGTCATGTATACAAGTATATAACATTAGTTTTTGTATATGTCTATAGCTATTTTTTATACATGTATATAACATTAGTTATTTTTACCAAAATAACTTGTTTAGGCTTTCAAGTCTAAATGAGTTTGGTATATGAACCAAGCCAATCTCAAGTAGCTCATGGGCGGTTTATATTGTTTATGACACTATGCCTAAACCTTAAACTGCAACCATCTTTAACCTTTATCAACCAAAACTCCAATGACCACTCTTGGGTCTATCCCAACCACCACTCTCCTTTAAACTCAATTTCATTCTCTTATTTCAAACGCATCACCACCCTTGCCAAAAGCAAAATTTAAATTTCTTTAGACGCCCTAACCAACTGTAACCCATGCATACTTATAAAACTATAAAATTTTATTAACCAAGGAAACACGATCAACTGATGAATTGAAAAGATTGAACGATAGAGAAGCTTCATCCGTGTTGAACTCAAGTTAACAAACTGTAAGGAGGTCGGTGGGTTTTTAGCAGGCTATGTGAATGTGTGATGCGTGGCAGCTCAAGTCAATGAAGTGGGAAGCCAAGGGTGTGAACGATGTCAACACATGGCTAAACCGTAAAAGAATATCAAAATTTAAATACACGGTATAGAATAACCTAAGAAAAAAACTTATAAAAAATAAAAAACTTATAAAAAATTAAGGCTTGAAAGTACTTATGTTTTCTACTCACCATATTTGCCATCATCATCATCGTCATTTGTCACTGCAACTTCTGCATAAAACCCTTTGTTCAGTCAATCAAACACTCCAATGGAGTCGACGAGGGTCTCTTTGTTTCCCTCATCTGAAACAACCCAACAAACCCTTAAGAACCCAGCACCCTCTTCTTCACCATCTTCAGTAAACCGGTTATGGAGACCTGCAGCACAAAGAAACATGAAAAACCAATGGCTAAAACTCAATTCCCTCAGACAACAATGGGTGTCCTCATCTTCCACTGCCAGATCACACGCCACTTCACTCGTTAACGCTTTTCTTTCTCAGAGGCATTTCCTCAAACACCTTCTCAGCATTCTTGATTATACACAAAGCTTGTATCTTTATGTGCATATTCATATTACATACATCTTTTTATCATATTGGGTATCCTAATTTGGCTGTTTCTTGGTTTTTTATATGATCTTTATGCGTTTTAATGTTTTGGCTTTAGGTTTATGAAAGATATGGAATTAGGTGTTTTGAGTGATATGCCTGATATTCGGAAGAAAGCTTGCTTGAAGTTGTTAAAGCAACAGGTGATTTATTGGGTCTTTTGGGAATGAAATTTGTGATTTAAGAATGTTGTTTCAGTTTTGGTTCCAAATCATTGGGTATCAGTAACATATAGTTTTGTTTTTGATATTTTGGATCCTATCTAATGTTTGTTTGATCGTTGTAGGTTGTTCATCGTGATAATCTTTTGTCTTCGTACAAGGAAATGGTATGCCCGTTTCATTAACATTGGTTATATTATAGTACTGTTTAGATAAGATGCATGGTAAAAATAAATTGATAAAAAAAACCCAACAAAATTAGATAAGAATGCATTCTGTTTACATATATGCATGTATTCAGTGGCGGATCCTCAGGGGGTTCCGGGGTTCCCAGGAACCCCCTCGATTTGGAAAAAAAATGAAAATTTTAGTGGAAAAAAGTTAAAAATTTAGTGAAAATAGTGAAAATCTACGAAAGGAACCCTGGAAATCATTCCTGGATTCGCCACTGCATGTATACATGCGCATATTGGTCGTCAGTGATATCTCTCGCCTTTTTTATTAATCACCTTCACATAGGTTTTTCAATAGAGAAGATGTAAACAGTATTATGCTATCATGATTTACAGGTGGGTACAGTAGTCAACATGGTCAACACGAGTATGTCCCTAAGATGTTTTCTAAAGGGGGGAACTAGTAGCCCACTCGTACAATTCTCCAACAGTTCCAATGACACAAGTGACAATGGGGACGGCGGAGGGATACCCGTCTTTATTTTTTGGTCTATATCTTCTTTTGGTAATTTAAGATTTTTTATAATTTCCACTCTGTTTATATTCTTATTCTCAGAAAATTTTAGCATTTTCTTACCATATTTTCTTCATGTATAACGATGCTAGAGAAATTAGCTTGGGAACTGGTTCAGATGTTCAAATTGGAACTAAATTTAAAGGTACATCTTGATTTTTTTTTTTTTTTTTTTTTTTTCGAACCACAGCAAGATAAGTTAAATCTACAAATTATTAAAGTACGAGCTATATGATATATACAATGCTTTGCATATGAAAGTGCAGCGCTTACTCGTGATAGAATTTCTCTCACTTAGAAGTAAAGAAGATTCAATCATCGAAAGATTGTGTTGGTCAGATGAAATATATCAAGGGGAATTTGATGAGTTAAGTAGGTGCAACTTGGATTGTAGAGAAGCTTCTGAATCTGCTGCTACAAAGTTGGATGGTTTAATATCTGAAAATATTAAGCAACCCGATTGCCAACCAGACTCTGATGTCTTACAGGTATATCATTCAAAATCTCAAGTAATATGCGATGTTATACAGGTAGAGGTGGCAAGATGGCTGGGGTGGGCTTGCTGGGTGATAAGTAAAAAATTTATAGACAGTTGGTGTCTTAGTTATGATTACGCAAACGATGGTTACAGTTTTAATCTAAATCTTGAAAACATTGCTTGTCTCAGGCGTGTGCTTTATAAGTGCCTTGCGCATAGGCTATAGGCTCACCCTTTGTGCCTTAAGCCTTTGACTACCCTAGCTCCCAGTTCAGTCTGGAACCTTATGAACTTTAGGGATGTTATGCAATAGTTACCTCTTTCAGACTTGCAAGAACATGCAGTTGATGCTTTCTAATTCAACCTAAAGTACAATCGCATCATTTGATCATATGAATTTTACTATCATTTTGCAGATTTATTTAACAGCCTGGCTGACGGATGTTAATATAGACAAGCAGAGGTACTGGGAATCATCATATATTATTATGACGCTTAAAACTATTTCTGTCTCTTAAGAGCATTTACAGTAGGTTATGCATATTTTTGTGAGTGAAATCTACATATTTTGATATGTGGTAGTAAATGGTCGTGAGTAGAGGAGAGAGAAAAAGTTACTATTCATATGGAACTCTTCACCTTTTATAATTTTTTAATACTTTTTGAAAGTGGTTGTGAGTGAAGGAGAGAAAAGGTAATGATAAAAGTATAAAAAAGTATTATTTAATTAAAAAGGTGAGAGAAATGAAGTGATTTTTAGTGTAATACATGTGGTTGTGAGTGATTGTTAGTGGATGAAGATGGAGAACCTAATGTGAATGCTCTAAAATACAGACATCTTTGTTTGACTACCATACTGGTAAAGTAGTAGGTGTTTGGAAAATATTTTTTTACGCCACCAAACAACATATTTCTGGCTACGCTTCTTTCTGGTCTAATACTAGGGGTTGCAATCAAGTTGTAAATGGGGTGGCAAACGGGTTGGCATTACAAATATTTTTATTCTAATTTTTAAACGGGTTGTTGGGTCGACATGTTTATTAGACCGGCTAGAAATCTCTAGACCAAACCTGATTATTTCTGTATCATTGTTAACCCCTATCTAAAAACTAACATTTTCATCATAGTATCATACATGTCCTGTTTGGCTCAAAAGTAAGATAGATGGTCAAGAATAGTGAAATATTGGCCTTGTTTTGATCATGCATAACATGCTATTGCTACGCAGGGTGGAGGATATATTTTCTGAAGTGGGAGAAGAAATGCATGTTAACTTGGTTTCCTGAAGTGCAAAACATGGCCACTCAATATGTCTGCAGGAAGTTTCCCAACCTTATCTTTAGGGCGCGTTCCAGATTGCTGTTGCGGCTGTATGTATTTTCAAAACGATTGGAAACAGCAAGGCAATGAAAAGAAGATGTGGACAGCGCTATTTTTGGAGTAGAGAGCTTTTCGAGTGCATTACAATTTGAAGTATTTGCTTAAATTATGCTGCATTAAACGATGACGTTTGATCATAACTTCATCACACTTATACTGTTTTCACATTTCTCTTATGCAAAAATGTCAAATGAAACAATAACCAGATTTGAACATAACTTTTCAGGTTTAGAATTCTCCACTAATACATGTTTTATCTAAATATAAAAACAAATAGGGAACTCTTGACATATATATATATTGCAGGCAAATAAACAATGAATATCCCATCAAAATACATATTTCATCCATTAAAACTCATGGAGATATTTAAGTCAACATTTTTTTTTATCTACTTATAAAAGAAACCTTGCTAACTAATTGCCTAACCTTTTCAGTTCCACATTTACCCCCCACCCCCCCCCCCCCCCCCTCCCCCCCTCTTTTATCCCTTAAGAATGTGCAACCTAAACCCAAAAGATCATTCATTACCACCATCTTTTTTCCACTCTATATATTATAATTACTTCCCCCTCCTGCTTTTTCCATAAAATGGTGGGTCCCATGGTGCACGTTAGCGAATTACGTGCAACAAAATTGAAGCGGGACATGAACAATCGGAGATTTTTTATAGTGATAGGCAATGTACTCTCTCAGGAAGATTCTTAGGCAATGGGACTGCAATAACATATCTTTGAGGAAAGGTTTTGGTACATTCGCAACTGTATCAGATGATGATGATGCTTCACCGTCCGCTTGCCCCCTTCCATGAAATTTGGCGAATCGGTTGATGATTGAAAACTTCTCTAAATCTTGACATTCCACTCTCAAATCCAAGATTGATGCTCTCTGGTCCAACCTGCCATTTTAATAAGATCAGTAATATATTGAAACTGATATGATACTAAAAGCTAGTGCGGAATGCTTTTAGTATTATCAACGCCTAGAAATTGATACCTTGAAAAATCATTTTCTACCCTTTCAAATTTACTCATGCATCCTTCCACGGCTTCTGAGAGACGTTTATCATCGATTCTCTCAGATTCTCTGCTTTTATCAGAAAGGCTGCATTTCAAAAAGAAAGGAAACATGATTTTAGATATAGGACATAACAGATTATAGAATTCGAACTTGTAGAACCATTCTTACAGATTTGATTCACTATGAGAAACACAAGATACTAAATTGCATGCATCTCCCAGTGCCAACCGAGCAGCATAAAAGCGAAACTTTCATAGTTTGAAGTAGCATCTGTTGAAAGAAGAGTGGATGGGGGAGGGGGGAAACAGTTGCTGCATTAGTTGCGTTGACAAGATAATACGTCTCTTTGGTCTTGGTACATCTTCAATTAACTCCCCATCATGATCCACCTGCCACCACCATAATTCTTATTAGAACTTCTGAAAGCCACATTAATAAAATGCATATAAAAGAAATGTGAGAAATCCTGCCTTTTCCATCAATCGTCTGGTTGCTTGACACCATTCCATTGAAGCAGTGCTGCGGTTAAAAAAAATAAACATCAATTGAAAGATGAGGTGCAGCCTAGTTAAGAAAAGTAGACACATTTACTTATTCAGGTTGTGTTGTGTATCTAACATGTCAAACAAGTAAAACAGTAGCTTGAAAGAAGGATTGTGTTGGTCAAACTCGTAGAAAGTTGCACAAAGTGGAACTGTTATGTATAAAACCTCCTAGATAACTTTATATATATAGTTTGTAGTAGGAATGGGATCGGTACAAAATCTGTACCAGTACTGGTACAGAATCTGAACAAATCTGGGTACCGAATATATTAGTACAGTACCACTACTAGTACGGGTATCAGTGCTGGTAGTTCGGTACGGTACCCGCTTTGGTACCACTTTGGCTTTATTTTTATTTTTTGACTACACGTACAAAATCAGTACAGGTACCAATACAGTACGGGTAGGTAAAATCGATGTGAGTACCATAATAAAAAATAAAGTATAATATCAAATACTTAATACTCATTCCATATTCAAATTCAGTACCCCTACTCTATTTACAGAAAAGTACCAATACCGAAAGCATGAATACCGAAATCAATAAACCGTGGTATCAGTACATGTACCAAATAGGCAAAATTGGTACGGGTATTCGAAAAAAAATCCCATCCTTAATTTGTAGTCATATTCGACGCTCTGTTTGCTTATAAAATATATTGTTTTTGGACATGACTATTTCAGGTCAAGGAGGTTTAAAAAGGTTAGCTTGAAAAGAGAAGGGTAAAAAGTTGTCCATGGTGTATTTTAAATAAATAAAACCTCCTAACTTAATTTATTCAAAATTTATATTATTAGAGGGAGAAATAAGTTTTTTAATCCTTTACTTGCCACACTTAACTATTTGTTAAAAAAATCCAAACTTTAAAAAAAAAAAAAAGTGTTTCATTTTGACTTGTTACACAACCAGCCCATTTTGCCACCTCTAAGAAATAAAATAAGAGTGTTTATCACTTTCGATACACACCAGATGTCTTGGACATTTTTAGAACTCCCTGAGACTTCCTTGAGCCAAGAATGAACATCTCTAGACCACTTGCGTTTTATAGGTCTCAACGTAACCAAATTTTGATTCGTGATGCCTGTTGTCTTCAGTGACGGAGAGGTAAAGTGGTGGTCAACCACCGCAGATGATGGAACTGAGGGGGGTCTCCAGATAACACCGCCCTGACTATTATCAGTTGTACCACTTGCTGTCGGCTCCTTCGCATCATGTCTCGTCTCCAAACTACCAGAAACTTTAAACGGCTGTTCCACAGTCCTTGTAGCATCAGTTCTTTGTGATGACATTTGAACACCTTTAAATGTTCCATATTGATCAAACCATGATGGAGCCATTTGAGGACTTATGTGAGAGTTCTGATGAGATGCAAGTGCATCTTTTGAAGGTGAGTTAGCAGGTAGAGAAGCTAAGCTCCGGTCAACGTTACCTATTAGCCCTGTAGGTCTTGGAATTTCAGCATTGCCAAGCGGGACAGTGACTTGCTGACCAGGCAATAAGCTATCTGAATCTTTCAATCTCTTCATTGGTCTGTTATTTGGATCAGTATCCGTCTGTCTATACGCCTTCATTTGGTTCAGTAACGAAATTTGTTGATGAAAATTATTTGGTTTAAGAGAACGACCAAACGCTTCAAGATCTTTTTGAGATGCAGTATTAATGGAATCATTGCCTGCTGGTGGTCCATTCATTGTTGGACTTTGGTCAACCTTTTCAGTTGACTGCTCCCCCACAGAAGTAATAATCCCCTGTGCACTCAAAGAACTTTTATTCTCTTTCTTTTCTGCTTCTTGTTCCTCTAGATTCTGCTTACCTAAAGAAGTTGATTCCACAATATTTAATTGACTTTTGTGAGCTTGATTTGCTGAAAAAAGCTGTTGACTTTGGAAATTTGACAATGCATTAGGCAACATTTTTGAAATGAACCTTGTTGAGAAAAAACGGAATTAGCACGAGGGTGAGAGACAGGTAACCTTTCCCCTACTTGCATTTTATCATCTGCATGCCTTTGAGGAGCATGTCCATTAAAAGATTCATTACGACCGTCGAATGGTTTTGACGCTGATTTCTTACATTAGAAAAATCATTACCACCTAAAGCAGCAGACAGTTTGTCATTGTCTTATGCCCTGCGGTTTGACTCTCGCTTTGGCCTGATATAGCCATTCTATCATTCTTAAATTCTCCACGTGACTGCTCAGCATGACCCTTGCCCTTGAGTTAGCAGAAGGCTGAGATTGACTCGGGGAATTATGTCTGACCGCCTGCATAGTCATTGGTAACCTCTGTGAAGGTGGGCCAAGCTGTAAACCAATACCCTGAGAGTTGGATGAGTGACTTCTTTGATGACCACCAAAAGATCCATCGGAATTTTCTGGCTCAGGAATCTCAGACGACAAATTACGTTCCAATGAGTTTGATTGCCTTGCAGTTCCACCGTCCCTTGATTGATCCACCTTGTGAAGAAGCTGCAGCATATTTTGACTCTGACTGCTCAAGTCAACAAATAGCAAAATAAGCTTTCATACTTCTTTTACATAAAAGGAAAAAAAAATAAAGAACATCAAACAATACCTAGCTTGAGATGCCTTATCTAATGTGGATAAACCTACAGATCTGTCATGGGGAGCAAAAATACTAGGCCCATGACCAGGAATCATGCCCTTGAAATGCATATCGTCAGATCCTTTCAGGGCACCTTCAACCCCAGGCCCAAATCCCTGAAAAAAGAACAGTGGTCACTTGTAACACTTACTTAGAGGTGACAGCTTCAACCACTTACTTAAGAATGGGTAGATTTGGTCTTTTATATCGATCGGGTCAAGAAAATAAATAGTTAAAACGGAAATGGGTCAAACAGGTTGAATATCACATTGAACACGTTAACTAATTACTAAAAGTAACAAACTGGGCAATAGAGTGTTGATAGATCAACTCAACCTATCTTCAACCTCTACTGAAATACAACTTGTTCAAGACGACCCTTTTTTTACGATGACTCAACCCGCCCGACAAGCCCATCTAGTCAGTTCAGCAAAACTTTTACAAACCTGGCCACCAGTTTTGGTAAGTCCAAAACTTCCACGATCTTGACCTCCTAACCCTCGAGCATGCTGCAGGGGCAGAGACTTTGTGTTGTCGCTTGTCTTGTTCCATAAGGCACTCCCACATCTTCATCCAGGTTTCCCATTGGATGATACTGAAACTTCCGTGGGCCTGGGCCCGAAACCATCCTACCTGCCTGATTAAACAAATTCTGTTTTGTTCCAGCCAATGATCTGGAGTCACCAGCATCTGAAAAAAATTGTTCCCGTTGACCAACTGTATTAGGGAGGTGAGATGAACCGGACCTGTAGCTGTCATTAGAGTTCTCTTTTCTACTGCTATTTAGATCCTCTTTATCTGAGCTATTAAATGATGATTCAGATATCTGTGGGCCTTGCTATTCAGACGTTGTTGTGAAATCTCCGAATTCTCACTCCCTCTAGATTTCACGGAAGAATCAACATGTTTCCAGTGATTGATATTATGGTTGTTTGGTGAGAATTGATTAGAATAACTACCACCCTGCTGCAAGTTACTTAAATTTGGTATGCCAGCAGTGTTTCCTCTCTTCATATTATTATGAGATTGCTGTAATGAATTGTCAGTATCATTCATGTTGAATCCAGTGTTCACAGATGGTGGAACAGGCGCATTTGCATTGAATTGATTTCTTTGACCTGGCACAGAACTTTCATATAGTCGGTTTCCTCCTAAAGAAATGTCGGAACCCCATGTGTTATGGTTCTTATCATTCATATTAGGCAAGCTAATATCACTTGGACCCGTTTGTGTTTGACGTTTGGCCAGCGTCTTCAAGAGGGTGATTGCCAGGTTCCGGTACAGGCCATTCTTCTTGTACCCCTACATCATCGCCACCGTCAGCGCTAGTAGTTTCCGCCACTGCAGATTGCATAAGAGCACTCCAGCTACCACTCTGCACAGAAGGCAAACTACTTGCAAATTCATCATCATCCAACAAACTAGACATTCCTCCAGTCACGTTTTTGCTACTTCCAAATGCTTTCCATATATTATCCTCTGAGCCAAACAAGATTTTCTCCTCCTCGGGATCTAAAGAAGTGGCATCTGCTGCTGACTTATCTGCAACATCTCTACAGGGGACTCCTGCACAGATTGATTTTGTAGGCCAACTTGTTGCTGAATGTGTTCCGTCTTCATCCCACTGTTTGATCCTTTGACCAAATGCATTCCCAAATATACCTTTATTCTGTTCTGGCATTACAGCAAAATTATTACCAGGAAACGAAGTATTATGCGGAAACTGATTGATAGACCCTCTTGAGCTAGAAACAGGAACCCCATATAATGACGGTTCAACCTGCTGCTGAACAAACCCCATGGACCGCTGTGGCTGACCCTGCTCAGGTTGCATCGATGGTGACCACGGTGCAACCAGTTAGTGTTAACTGCAGCAGGCTCAGTCCAGCCGTAACCAGATGAAGTAGATGTTGGATTGCCGTTAACAAGCCCATGTGAATGGCTTCCAGGTGCCTGTTGTCTAGCAAATTGAGAAGCTTGATTCAATGAGTTTTGTTGCCTTTGAAGTTCTTGCATTTTTCTGAGCATAAGCTGCTGTTGAAGTTGCTGTATGTCGCCAAATCCTGACTGCTGCTGTTGTTGTAATGATTGTTGTAGCAAACCAGGATATTGAGTATTAGTCTGATGTTGACCACCAAAAAGATCAAGACTACCATGAGCTTCGGAACTCTCTGGTCTAAATGGATTCCTTGGAGGTTGTTCTGGAACAGGTCCTTGTTGGGCCTCAAAGAATGGAAACCCCCTTTGGTTCACATTATTCTGACCGTATTCTGCGTTCACTCCCATAAAATTTGCTTCGTCTGGCCTTGTTTGAAAATTTTGGCGTCCATACATGTAGCCATTTGAGGTTGGTTGTTCATGGTGAGATTGAGACAGATTTCTAGCAAAATCAGGCCTTGCATTTGTTTGCGTAGAGTTGAAGATATGTGAGTCCGGAACATGTTGACCACCGTGTCCTCTCTCAGTTTCTGCTTAGGCGCGAAAAGTGAGGATAAACATGTCAAAGCTTGTTAGTACACATGCAAAATAATAATACAAACTTGAGATGGCAAATTGGATGGGTCAGGCAGGTTGTGTAACCAGTCAAAAACATATTTACGATGAAACGTGTGCTTTACAGTGCAGAGTGAAATGGGTTGTGTTGACCGTAATTCCCCCAAAACATTTTTTAGCCCAATTACTAAAACAAACTATGAATAATTAATGCGTTGTAGATGTTGACAACTTTTGGCGACTTACATGTCCAAACAGTTTTATGAGGTTGTCCGCATTAGAAACCCTTTTGGTGACTTTTGGCGACTTACATGACCCATATCCTTTTTATTTAAAAACATAACCTGTAACAGCCTATTTGAAGGTAATGGGACTAAATTGCCACCTCTAAGACATATAGTAAGTAACATTAAATCTACAAAAAAACTTCATCGAAAACTTACAATTAAGAGCCAATTGTGTTACCTGACTGTTGTGGACTGTAGTTTCTTGGACTGGAATCTGAAACACCAAACTGTTTCTGATTACCACCCCACAAATTGTCATTCATAGGCCAATTCCCATCCTGTGGTCGCAGACCCTGGGGCGAGTTTTCTTGCGCAAAAAAATTGTGAACCCTATCCCCAACCCCGTTGCCAGGCATTAATGATCTAGGCCCCACAATTTGAGGCTAAAACTAAATATTTCTCACTTTCTTGTAGATTAACGTTCAAAGACTGCATGTATCAGCGTATATACAGTAATCTGGTATCACACTTCCATTAAGCTAACCCACCTTGTGAAAACCTGAACATGAAAAACAATCAGTCCAATATGAAGTGACTGCCTATAAGAATCCATCTCTTTATGCACATTTTTAAGAATGAATTTAAAAACAAGAAGACCGGTTATGATTTTTTTTTAAATAATACTTTTTTCAACTCATCAATCCTATATAATCGATGTACTTTGTAACAAAACAAACATTAATAAAAAAATTAAAGCCAAAACTATCATAAAAGCTAGATGAATATGACGATATGTAGCTATAATTAAACATGTATTAGAAGCAATGAAGAAACGAGATTTCTCCATAACACACAATAAAAGCAATGCAAATATAACTCTTCCATTTATATGGCAGGAAAATAACAGATCTAGAATTTACATCATTAATTTGTTTGTATTATAATAAATACAACTCTAAACTTCTTTTTTTGTTCAATCCTTTCTTTACTAACTTGACTGTTATTTATTTAATGTGTTCTAATGTAACTAAATTGACTCGTCTTTATTGATGTGATATAAGAAAAATGAACAGTAAATAATCATGTAATATTCTAAGAGCAACAATCATAGTTGGAACTTAGAGGTTTAAAAAAAATATATATTTTTTTTTTTGTTAGATATTTTTATTAAAAATTTCAGTACAGACCACACGAAAGGAAAGAAAAACGCATTCTCACGAGAATACAAGATGTATCAGAAAGATAAAGTCTGGGGATAAAAATATAAATTCAGTTATCGACAGCCATTTATAATAAAAAATAAAAAACAGCATTCTGGATCATCATTAAAATTCAGCTATCTCCAAACAAAACCAAGTTGCTAGAATGACGTTAAGTTATAGATAATAATTTCTGGATCAACAATGAATCTAATTTCTAATTCCTAATTACAGACAAAAAGACAGCATTCTCACAAGGATACAAGATGTATCAAGAAAGATAAATTTTGATTTGTACTGCATGCACATCCATTCCTGGATTAAAAAATTGCCAAAAAGCTACTCCAAAGTCCAAAGGTCCCAACAACTTCTAATAGTTCTTTTCTAGGCCAAAGACAGGTTTAATAAATGGTATAAAACAAACACAATTCAACTACAAATTATTAACTAGATTATTAGTATCTTTGGAAGGAAGGCATATATATATATATATATATATAAGGTAAATCATATATATTATAAAGCTTATTAGTCTCGCTTACGTTTGTGTGCATATAATGTATATATGTATGACCCTGGGGGGGGGGGGGGGGGGGGGGGAAGTAAAGTTGCACTAATTTTAACGTTATTTTACTAATTTCGTGAAAATAACGTTAAAAATGATGGACGGTTAAGCGTTGATAGCCAAAAGACAAGGGGGTACATGCACTAATCGGGTTGTCCCGATTGCTAAGTGTTATGTGCCTTATGTCCAAGGCTTGATACAAAAACACTATCAAGCCGGGGGTCTCACTGGAAGCAGCCTCTCTATTCCCACGGGGCAGAGGTAAGGTTGTCTACATCTTACGCTCCTCAGACCCTACCTTAGCTTTTGCTATTGGTGGGATTAACCGAGTATGATGATGATGATATATAAAGCTTATTTATATCTATATTTAGGTTAAAGGTTGCTAAAAACCTATAGGATATATAAAAAAATTATATAGTCGTCTTGCGCCTCGCGTACGAAAATCCAACCGCTTTTTGCGCTTTGCGCCTCGGTTTTAGTCCACGTCGCTTTTGTGCGCTTTGCGCTTTTTAAAACCAAGGTTAGCGAGAAAAATTATTTGACCATCAAAACAAAATACTACAATTCGTAACTTTCCAATTTTACCATTTCAATAAGTTGACTTTTAAAATTAAGAGCAGATTCATCATAATGATACTACAGGGTTGGTTAAAATCCTTGCTGGATACCCAAAAAAGTACACCAATCACGAAGTGAATGCAAATTAGATTAAGGGTATGTTTGGCAAAACTAGCTGGTGGCTGGTAGCTATAGCTTTTTAAATATATTTTGGTATTTGGCAGAGTAGGTGGAGCTTTTAATAAAATGTATAAAATTGGCATAACTAAAAGCTTGTATGCATGTTTTTTTTATGGTAGAATAGGTACTTGTGTCATTTACTCATTAAAATCTTGTGCCTAGTAGGAGCTTTTCTAGTACTAGTAGCGTTTCAATATAGAGCTTTTTCTCCTAACCTAAAAGCTTCGAACTCCTTCAACCAAACAAGGTTTTTTATTGAGTATGAGCTTTTTCTTAACAGCTTGAAGCTAGAAGTTCCTAAAGCTCCCTACCAAACATACCCTAAATATATTGACATAAATCACCACGAACCAGGTACATTAAAGAGTTTTAACACAAGGTCTTATCTAAAATTTTAACTGTTTCAAAAAGAATATGTAGTGTCAAATGTTTATAAACCAATTAAACTACATAATGGCATGCTAGATGCAACTCTGAACTAGACAAAGAAGTTGGTATGGATGCAATTACAGGTACATCATAACCTATGTACATATACACTAAATATTATAGTCACAAAATAAATCTCAAACAAATCTAAATTAAATTGCAACATCTGGTTACCACGTTACCACGGCCCACAGCCCACAGCTGTAGAATACAACTGATTATTCGCTAACATTATTATCTACAGTTATAAATCCTCTTTTATAGACCCTAAATGACTCCTATCAACACTGCAGAGGTTAGCTATCTTGCTCTCATATACCCTTGTCACCTAGGTTACAACAAATTACAAACCCTAATCTTTCCATAAAGAATCACTATTCACTAACTTAGCATAAGCAATTAAGCATCAATAAACATTAACATGAGGTCACAAAAAAAAAATTAAAAATAAAAAAAATAGCACAACCACACAAAGTTTAATACTTTCCACATATAGATCAAATTTGAAGAAAACCACCATAAAGATACAAACATACACACATTGCACTAACAAAGACCCAAATTTCTCACCAAAACACAAAATCTTGCAGACCCAAATCAAGATCAAGCTAAATAAACATTGGGCACCAAAACTATAAACAAATTAATAATCTTTTCAATCAAAAAGCAAAAGGGGTTGGTTAAAAAAAAAGTTAAAATAAAGGGTGTTGCTTTATGGGTGATAAAAATAAAAATAAAAAAAGATTAGGGTTTTTGAGGTGTGTGAAAAGGTGGGTAGGAACTTACTTGAGAGAAAAGAAGCAGCAGAGGTTGGAATCGAAGGTCTGTTGAGGTTTAAGTGTTATTGATTATTATTATTATAAAAATTAGGGTTTGAATCTGTGAGAAGATGAGGGATTCAAGAGAGAGATGATAAAGTGATCGCAAGAAATTTTCAACGAGCTGTAGAATGATGATATTAGGTTCGGTACCTAAGCAAGAGGTTTGGGTGGATACGACCCGTCTGGTTCAGATTGAAACGAACCCAACCGGTTTCATGTAGTGTTTGGTATGTATGAATGAGAGGTAGAATGGAACGATTTATTGCGATGGAATGAAAAGAAAAGGTTGTTAGGTTGGTCAAGGTAATAGAATAACTAGGGTTGCAAATGTACCAAATGTTCGGAGAACGGTTCGTGAACTGTTCAGATGGAGTTCATTTGTTTCCGTTCGTTTAATAAATGAACGAACACGAACAAAAAATTCCGTTCGTTTAGCTAAACAAACAAATATGAACAAAGGTCACGTTCATTCATTTATGTTTGTGAGCATGTTCGTTTATGTTCGATATCAACATTAGGTTCTCTAACTTTAATTTTAATTTAAGTATTTCAAAATTACTAGTAATAGACTATTTAGTAACTATTAGTATATTACATCTTAGTATTACTTCATTTATTTTTATTAACTATTATTTTTTGTGGATAAAATGAAGACTTGGAGATTTTTTTGTGAATTGAATGAGTACTTCAAGTTTAATATGACTGTTTTGTGTTATGTTGGGACATTATGTTTTGGTAATTCCGTTATCAAGATTATATCAAGTATGTTTGGATGCTTGGGTTAATATATATGTTTGTGTTCATTGTTGTTCATGAACGCTTGCTTGTGTTCATGAACGTTTGTTTGTGTCCATAAACGTTCGTGTTGTTTATTTAGGGTCTGTTTGGCAGCCTCTTAATGAGACTTTGAACCATTCAGCTCTGAATGGTTCAGCATTCAGACTGTTTGTTTCAACTTAAAAAATGCTTTGAATAAAATGGTTAATAGCTGAACCATTCAGACTTGGTGCATAGCTGAACCATTCAGCACTTAATCATTTAGAGCCTATTAACCATTCAGATATCTTAATAATTCAGCACTTAATCAACCAAACAGCCTCTTACACTCACTTTTTTCGGTACCTAAAATTAACAAACGAACACGAACACGTTCATTTTCTTAACAAATAAACACAAACGGAAAATCTCGTTCGGTAAGTGTTGATGAGCAGTTCATGAACACATTATTTTCTTAAACATATAAACACGAACAAGGACATTGTTCGTGTTCGTTCGGTTTGTTTGCAGCCCTAGGATTAACCCATTACCTAGTCCATTCAAATCCTTTTGAAAACTCAAAATTCATTCCATCCATACCCTAACTTTTTTCATTATATTCCTTCTGTCACCATTCACCATACCCACCGTTATAACCACCGCCCGATGCCACCACCGCCCACCATCATCGCCACCGACCATTGTCACCACGGCCGACCACACCAGCCATCGACAACTACCACCACCGCCATTGAAAACCGTCGTGACACACTGGTCACCGTCGCCACCCACCACCCCGTAACCCACTGCCGCCGCCCACCGCTATCGCCACTCACCATTGTCGCCGTTACCACCACCAACTGTTGTTGTTGCCACTACCCACCACCGATTTTATTACTTCATCTTTTCCAGTCTACCAAACAATACAAAGTAATGATTCATTACATTATCACATGGTAACCAAAAAAGACCATGGAATGGTAATTGTTGAAACAACAAGGATAAAGCATGAAGATGGTTTTGGACGTCTCTTCGGGTTGGACTTATCACCTTATAAGCTTGTACCTGCACCATGAAAAACTCGTTAGAAGGGGTCCAGAGACCACCCTCCAATGCTCAACATTAGTGATTTATCCCAAGAAATATACATTAAAGGAAATATAAACATGTAAATGAGAGGTATGGGAAGGGATATACAGGAAACACTTCTTATAGTGAAAACCTTGGAAACCTTATCCTAGCCATCCATTCAATATGATCAATGGATGAGATTCGATTGAAGACTTTTTGGTTTCAAATAGTAATATTATATTACATAAGGGTACGATGGTAATCAGTGGCGGATTCAGAGCTTTTTTTGACGGGGGGCCAATTTGATATATGTCAAAATGGGTTGGATAAAACCAATTCATACTTATCATTAATGATAAAACGGATAACAAGTAATCATAATGTTAAACTAATGTTAACCAGATAACAAGACATATTGTGAATTATGACAACTGTATTAAGTTAAGTTATAACATAAATCGTTGACAATCGGATGATATAATCATGTTGAAGTAAATATTCGAATAATCGTTTTAGAAACCGAAAAACAAACAGTGGCAGATAAAAATTATTAACTTGGGGATCATAATAGAAATTTATTTTTTATTTATAAGTGTATGTTGGTTACCTTTTTTCTTTTAAATAAATGTGTTATGTATTTAGTTGGTGTCAGCTTATATAATAATCTATGATATGTTAAATGTTTCTAAAACGTATATCTATGTAAGTATAAAAAAACTTATAGAAAATAAAAAAATAAAAAACCATAAACTAAATAATACTGACAAGTTAAAGTAAAAAAAAAAATTAATAAAAAAAATATTTAAAGATTGATGTAGAAGTGTACTATCACTAATTCATTTTTCATTAAACAATAAAATATAAATTTTGCTTTTAGGTTATCTTCTACCTTCAAACCTTCATATTTTGACTCCACTTTAGCACAGCCTTCCCCTTCAAACACCCTTTACTTGCCCTAAAAAAATAGAAACAAATTATACACACACTACATAGGACGGTGGGTACATGCCCACCCTCTTAATCAAGTGAATCCGCCACTGGTAATGTTACTTAATGAGAATATTGTTATTATAACCACTTTTTCTCTCTCTCTATCTCCATCAAATCAACTGTCACCTCCTATTTTCTCTCGTCCCGCTTAAAATCAAAACCCTTCTTATTTGTCTCTCTCATTCTCCATTCTCAAAACCACTGAAGAACACCAACCGTCTCTCTCACTCTCACTCTCACTCTCACTCTGCAAAAGACGATTACAAGCCACCGCTACCCACCGTCACTCTCTCTCCTTTCTCGCTACCCAATAACCGTCACTCTCTCTCTCCCCCCCCCCCCCTCTCTCTCTCTACCACCAACCATCGCTCTCTCTCCAACGTCCCAAACATGAAATCGACATTCATAACTTTATTATCCAATAAACGGCGACGATCATCTAATAGGTAACAACTTTCTAAAAGGTTTTTGTTTTAATAAGGAATTTGTTGAAAAAATATATAAAAGCCCTATTAATAGTGTTGTTAATATATAAAACCTCGTTAATAGTGTCTCAGTAAGGATGATCTGGGTTTATGTTACTTTGTGTGTGTTGTTTGCTGATAAGAACCTTGGTTGTGCATTATAGTTGTTTAATATGGTTTATGTTTATGGGTGCAAAAGCAGGAGGTTCAGACAGTCTGTTAAGAGCGGGGCACGTATCTATCATGACTTGTTACGTTTAGCATATGTATAGTAGGTTATTATAATGTTTTTTATGTTTTGAATATATGCACTCTATGTGTTTGATGAAATGCCTGACAGGGTTAACATGTGTTTACTTTTGTTAGTATGTTATAAGTTAATGGTGAATGTATGGAAGGTAGTTATAATGTGTTTTGTGTTTTGGATATATGCACTCCGTGTGTTTGATGAAATGCCTGACTGGGTTAACATGTGTTACTTCTGTAACACCCCAACCGATGGCGGAAACATCGGGGTGCACGTATTGATGGTTGTTCAGTAGCTCATGGTGAATAATAATTTCATTAAATAATTTAAATAATTTACATACAATGGTTCTACAAGAATTCGTACATCACATTGAATGAAACTATGCACATATCTTCAAACAAATCTTCAAACAAGTAGAACCTGAAACATGTTAAGTTGAAAATATTTTGGGTCAACAATTGTTGGTGAGAATACATAGGTTTTTGAAAATAATTGATAACAATAGTTTGTACAACATTCAAAGTTGTATGATGATAGAGTATGATACCGACATGTAACAATGCGTCTTTGTACAACCAAACCTTGTGTCGACTGATGACTAACTCGCAAGTTAATTAAATGTTATTACTGTTATCGATCATCCCTGAGTCTATGCGGGGGATGGGTTTGTCAGACCTATAGCGCTATAATCTAAACAGGCGGCTTGATCAATGTTAATGATTGTACTGTGTCTTTTTGTTACAGTCAAATGATAGAATGAATAAATGATAGTGTAATTGAATCACAAGTTTCAACAATGTAAGAATGAGTAAATGATAGTGTATAAAATGTTTAAACATGTTTCACCCCAAAAATTGTAAAATAGTAAAAAGGGGCTATGTAAACTCACCTTGGCAAATGTTAAACTTCTTGAAAAGATAAAATAATAGTGTTGCCCAAATAATGCCAAATATCACCCTATAATAAGGTAATAAATAAGTCTAAGTCTAATTAGTTTATAAGTGTATCCTAGGGTTTCGATTTGGGGATATCCAATTGTTGAATTTAAAATAAAAATGTTAATTAAATAAAAGGGAAATTTGATAATTAAATAAAAGAAAGTCTTTTTATAAAATTTGAATTCAGAATGCTCACCATAATGTGTTTGAAGTATAAAAAATAATTTTTATAAAATTATTTCTTTTAAAATAGATTTTTAAATCTATTTATTACAAATTGCCAACATTTAACTTTAATATTCAAAAATACCAAAATTAAAGAATTTCTATTTAAAAATCATATTTCTGTTCTAAATATTTAAAAATAAATTGTATAAAATTTTGGTGCAAAAATAATGAAAATTGAATTTATTATGATTTAATTATGATTAAATCTAACAAAAATTGATTAAAAATATAAAATAAATGATTTTTCAGAATTAAAAATCATTTCAGTAAAGTTTACTTTATACAAACTCAGGATAATTTTTGTAGAATTTAATAAAATTGTTTTGATATTTTAATGGATTTTTATAAATATAATAGTATAAAATTGATTTAATTATTATAAATATTAAATAAATGAATTTTAGAAAAAAAAAAATTGTAAATAAAACTTTTAACCCAGATTTAATAAATATAATTTTTTTAGAATTTATAAAAATAGTTTTAATATTTAAAAAGGATTTTACAAGATTTAAGTGTAATATATATATATATATATATATATATATATATATATATAATGGTTTGTTAAAAAGAAATGAAATTAAGTGAAAAATGGTGTCTAAGACGGGACTCGAACTCGGGTTGTCTTAGTTGTAGGCATCAGTCACAACCACTTGGCCTAGGCCTGTGGTTGTGATTTATCTCAGTTATAAAAAAAAATACAACAAGCAGAATCAGTTTCTTCCCCAAATCAATAATTCACGCCCTAGCTTTTCCAATCAAGCAATTCACACATCAATAACCTGATTAATCTTAGGGTTTATGATGTGTGAATGCCGATAATCAAAACCCACTGGAAAAATCAAACTTACAATGTTTGTTTCGATACTCGATTGGCCGGTCAACCTTAAAGTCAAACCACGATCAAAAGATAATAAACAGAGTGATTTGAAGAAGATTGGGGGTTGAGAAGAGATAATTGGCGAGTTGTAATGCTTCGAGGATGATCAATTTATAGAGGGAATCGATGGTTGGGTTAATTGGAAGTTTTGACTAATCATTAAAGTCTATACGCGTATTTGGTATAATCGTGTATCAATTGCTGATCAATACACGTGCATCCTAGTCAATATAGGCCGGAAATCACGTTACCTAGGTCAAACCATGATTAATTCTGTGTTAAAATGGTAAATTGATTGATGAATCTTGCCAAATCTGTTTGCAGCAGGTCGCGAAGGAGGAAAAGAGGGAAAGAAGAATAAGTGTATTTATATAACACGAGTGGGAAATAAAACAAGAATCACGTATGGCCCAGCTGGTTCGTGTGTGTGTGTGTGTGTGTTGTGACGCCGGTTCGAAACCCGGCAAGGGCAACAATTTTGTTTCTTTTTTATTAACAGCCAAGGGGAGGGGTGGAAGGGGGTTGGGCCAGTTTGTGTTGGGCCGACACTTGGTTTGGGCTCAGAATTGGGTTGGGTAAACAAATCAATAAATCAGTTATGGTTTATAGGTTATTATTATTGTTACTATTATTATTATTATTATTATTATTATTATTATTATAAAACTATATATATATATAAATAAATGTATGTATGAATAATTATTATTGTATAGGGGTTCGAAATATCTCCAAAAAGAAAAATAATAATAAGGCTTGTCGTTGTAATTCGTAACGTACAATTTATTTAATGCGAAATGTTACAGTCTCCCCTACTTTTAGGAACTTCGTCCCGAAGTTAAGAGAAAACCAGAGTTACAATTGGCCAACTACCGAAAACCTTGATAAAATTTCACACTACCTTAACGTACCTGTAAATTCATGATTACGTTCGGACCGTAATTACCAATTTACCTTACATTAGGGTTTTGCGTCCTTTTATGACTTTACCGATTGTTAAGCAGGTCTGATAGTCTCCGCCAGTCGTTGAGCAGGTGGTAGGGCCTCTCCCGACTGTTGGAAAGACATGATGACCTCTACCAATCGTTAAGTTGGTTGTTTGATAGTTAACTAATTGTTGTACAAATAAGCAAGTATGATTATAGATATAGCAATTAGTTCACATTTAAACAAACATGCACACAGATGTTATGATAATACTTGAATTTTATTACTTGAATCAAATAGCGTCAATACATAGAATAAAAGCAACCAATAGTCAAATGGTGAGACTTGCGGTTAGGTAGCTGGAGGGTCTTGATCTCTGTTTAGTTTAGGGCATCGGTTACGGAAGTGATTTGGGTCTCCACATTCATAGCATTGACCATAGTTGTATTGATTAAGGTTAGCAGCTTGAGCAGGGTTGGTGGGTTGGTTGGCATTTGGATTTGGGGTCCCACGACACGTGTTGACCAGATGGCCATACCTTCCACAATTGGTGCACAAGCGACATGCTGAAGCAGTGGGATGATGTCGGTTGCATGTATTACATAAAGGATGGGTTTCCTGTATAAGGTTTCTTGTTAGAAGCTTGTGTAGTGAGGTTGACATCAGGATCCTTGGCCTTACGCTTCTGATTCTCAGTAGTTACCGCGGCTACAATACTTGTTTTATTGCCTTTCCGAACTAAGGTCCCGTTCTTTACGTGATTATCAGTTAAGGTAGCTGCTAAACGTTTGGCTTCTTCAAGGGTAGCAGGGTTCCTTCCCCATACCGTGTCTTGAATCTGCATGGGCAAACCACCGATATACTTTTCGATGGCTACAGGTAGCGGAGTGACTTTATGGGGCAATAACAGGCTGAGCTCGTGGAAGCGGGTATTATAAGCAAGGTTTTCCCCACTATCCTGAGCAAGGGTGTGGAACTCATCCTCAAGCTTCTCAACTTCATTGCGAGGACAAAACTCTTCCTTCATGACCTCCTTGACTTGGTCCCATGTCATAGCAAGAGCAACTTCGGCCCCGCGAGTACGTTTTTCTTCATTCCACCAAGTGAGTGCTCGTTTATGGAGAACACTCATGGCGTAACGAACCTTGAAGTTGTCGGGGCACTCACTGTTGATGAAGGCATTCTCAATACCTTCAAACCACTGGAGGAGTCCTGTAGCTCCTTCTTCACCACTAAACTTTGGAGGGTTACAAGAGTTGAAATGCTTAAGGGTGCAGGCTGGGGGTCCATTTCCATTACCATTGCCGTTCCGTTCCCGTTCCCGTTGCCATGACCGTTCCCGTTGCCGTTCATTTGGATGACCTGAGCGAGTAAAATTGGGAACCAGAGTTGCGATTTGCTGCGCCATTTGTTGAGAAATGATCGCAGCCAGTTGAGCATCGATACCATTGTTGTTGTGGTTAGGAACTTGGTCATGGTTATGGTTGTCACCACCTTCTTCGTGGTTTTCACCATTGCTGTTGCGAGTGCTGCGACGTGGAGGCATGATCTGTAATAGACACAATGAAATGAATGAGATTATATAAGGAATGTAATCATTTATTCATTAATTAAAACGAATAAACGAAAACGTTGACTTATCAAAGATTCTAAATTCTAATAACATATGAAGACATGCTTTAGCCTATAAGTGAACACTCATCCCGAGAATTCCCAGGTAGGCATCCGGGTCCCTCGTCTGATTGGGATATATGCGCAATGCCAGCCTAGACAGAAGACTCAGAATACAGGCGTTCACCTTCCAGATTGCACGTGTTCGTTATTAAAATCTAGAACTTCGACGAGATCTCAAGGTGGTTCAGGTTAAACCTGAGGATTTTGCCTTATTAGTCTAAGAGTGAATCCAGTGATGGAGAGCAACCTTCTTGTAAGGATGATAGTAGGGATAAGAAGTAGGAGGGAGATAGAGATTAGCAAGTAAAGAAGCAAGTACTGGTTAAATCCTATGGTTATAGACTAGATTATTTTTCTAATAACCTAATTCCCTATAACCATGGCTCTGATACCAATCTGTAACACCCCAACCGATGGCGGAAACATCGGGGTGCCACGTATTGATGGTTGTTCAGTAGCTCATGGTGAATAATAATTTCATTAAATAATTTAAATAATTTACATACAATGGTTCTACAAGAATTCGTACATCACATTGAATGAAACAATTGTTGACCCAAAATATTTTCAACTTAACATGTTTCAGGTTCTACTTGTTTGAAGATTTGTTTGAAGATATGTGCATAGTTTCATTCAATGTGATGTACGAATTATTGTAGAACCATTGTATGTAAATTATTTAAATTATTTAATGAAATTATTATTCACCATGAGCTATTGAACAACCATCAATACGTGGCACCCCGATGTTTCCGCCATCGGTTGGGGTGTTACAACTTCTGCTAGTATGTTAGAAGTTAATGGTGAATGTATGGAAGGTAGTTATAAGGTCTTTTGTGTTTTGGATATATGGATGTCCATTTAAAGTTAATGGTGAATGTATGGAAGGTAATTATAATGTCTTTTGTGTTTTACATATATGCACTCCACATGTTTGATGTTGTGTAGTTAAGGACAAATTTTTCGATGTTTCGGTCAAGGACCGAGATACGAAATTTTTGAAATTTCAGTGGGATTTCGGTAATTTTTTTTATAAAGCTATTAAGAGTGCAGGATACATGAATCAAAATAGAGAACATTAAATAATCAAATATTCAAATCACAAGTCTTGAAAATTTTCATCCGAATCGACATCAATCAAGCCATCTACATCAGCTATGGTAATATCTTCATCATCATCTCTGTAGATGTTTTATTGGATATAGCTGATTGTTGTGCTCTTGTGTTTTATTGGATAGGGTTTGAAGAATTAGGTTTTTAATACATGGGTTTTAGTGGGTTTCTTTATGGGCTATTAAAAGATATAAGTTTTTCTTTAGCTTGGCCCAAAAAAACATACAAACCGGTAAACCACCCTTTCCACCGAAATATTGTAAGTAAAATTTCGGTCAATTTCGTCGAAAATTTCGGTACCGAGATTTAAAACGAAATTTTAACCGAAATTTTATGGGACCTCCGAAATCCGAAATACCAGTGGTATACCACCGAAATTGACTACACATGTTTGATGAAATGTCTGACTGGGTTAACATGTGTTACTTCTGTTAGTATGTTAGAAGTTAATGGTAAATGTATGGAAGATAGTTATAATGTCTTTTCTGTTTTAGATATATGCACTCCATGTGTTTAATGAAATGCCTGACTGGGTTAACATATGTTACTTCTGTTAGTATGTTAGAAGTTAATGGTGAATGTATGGAATGTAGTTATAAGGTCTTTTGTGTTTTAGATATATGGATGTCCATTTAAAGTTAATGGTGAATATATGGAAGGTAATTATAGTGTCTTTTGTGTTTTGGATATATGCACTCCATGTGTTTATTAAAATGCCTGACTGGGTTAACATGTGTTACTTCTGTTAGTATGTTAGAAGTTAATGGTGAATGTATGGAAGATAGTTATAAGGTCTTTTGTATTTTGGATATGCCATTTAAAGTTAATGGTGAATTTATGGAAGGTAATTATAATGTCTTATGTGTTTTGGATATATGCACTCCATGTGTTTGATGAAATGTTTGACTTGGTTAACATGTGTTACTTCTGTTAGTATGTTTAGATGATGAGTGTTACTTCTGTTAGTATGTTTAGATGATGAGTTGGTCACACCGGTTAACACCTCATTTATTGTTTTGCAGCTGATAATGAAGACCCCCCACGGTTATGTTAGCATACGAAGTCCAAGGAAGCCGAGAAAAATATGTAGAAAAACTTTTGAATAACGTTTTCTTTTTGTTACACAATGTATAGAATTACTAGATTTATTTTGTTAAAGTGTTCAATAGTTATTAATGACACTTTGTAATAACGTGTGTTACCAAATAACACATGCTAACCTCTCATGCAACATTAACACATGTACCTTTCCACGCAGTTCATTTGAATGTCTTGGGTAGGTTTTTCTCTTGTTTAATCTAATTATAGTTAGACAAATAGTCTATTAATGAATGCGACTTATGTTATCATGTGACAACATTTAACACATGTTAGTTATTTTTTTGTCCCTTTTGTCTGTCTGATCTTACCCTTTGTATGTCTTGATCAATTGCCTGACTGTTTTCAAACCTGTATGGATTTTATTATAATGGTAAGTCAAACTCTTGGTATAGATAGGGTAACATATGTTAACATCAGGCAACTTATAGATACCTTTGATGCAATATTTTTTTCATAATTTTTTGATTCACCAGGAAGTTGGGAGGGCATGCGAGATGGGATAATACATGTTACAAAACTTCATTTGTGCCTATAGGTCTTGTGGGTAAATTTTATGTATAAGTTAAAATTTATGGATTTTATTATAATGGTAAGTTAAACTCCTGGTATAGACCGTTTTCAAACCTTTATGGATTTTATAATCAGGTGTTATTTCTAAAATGTGTTAAGATCAAACATGACTTAGCTTTTAACTTATACATAAATTTAATTACCCCCACCCCAAGGCCTATAGGCACGGATGGATTTTTTCTAACATGTGTTATCCAATCTCACATACTCTCCCATCTTGCAAATTATGAAGAAAAAAAAAAGATTTCATCAAAGGCCTATAGGCACAGATGGAATTGACTGTTGTTAACATATGTTACCCTATGTATACCAAGAGTTTGAGTTACCAATTTAAAAGAAATCCATAAAGGAGTGAAGAACCTACCCAAGACATTCAAATGAACTGCATGGAAGGGTAACATGTGTTAATGTTGCATAAGAGGGTAACATGTGTTATTTGGTAACATATGTTAAACTTGTATTTATTGTCAGCCTTTTTTTTGTCTTGCTTACCACTATAGTTTTCACTTCATAAGTTTATTGAGAAATAAAGTATACAAACTATTAACACACGTTATTACAAAAGTATCATTACAAACTATTGAACAAGAGAAAAACCTACCCATGACATTCAAATGAACTGCACTGAAGGGTAACATGTATTAATATTGCATGAGAGGTTAACATGTGTTATTTGGTAACATATGTTAAACTTGTATTTATTGTTAACCTTTTTTTTTTGTCTTGCTTACCACTATAGTTTTCACTTCATAAGTTTACTAAGGAATAAAGCATACAAACTATTAACACACGTTATTATAAAATATCATTACAAAACTATTGACCACTTTAACAAAATAAATCTAGAATTCTATACATTGAGTACCAAAAAGAAAACGTTATTCAAAAGTTTTTCTACGTATTTTTCTTGGCTTCATTGGACTTCGTATGTTAACATATGTTAATTGATGCGTGGTTGCACGCATCATGTTTATTTGTCAGTTTTGTATATTTTTGAGTCGATTAGATAGTATTTTTATTAGTTTTATGGCTGTACTATATTATTTTAGTATTGTATATATTTATTACTCTATGGTTGTTTTTACTATTAATTTATTTGTTTTATATTTTTGGTAGGTGATCGCATGGAGCAGGGCTAAAACAGTACAAATTATATTCGAGACCCGAACACCCGAGTCAAGAGCACGGGGTCATAATACCATTTATAATAATAGTATATTAAATAATAATAATAATAATAATTAGAAAACGAAAGTTTTGAAACGCCACATCGAACAAAAAAGTCAAAGGATCATTAAAGGTGGAATATTTTGAGGATTGATTTTATTTATGGATGGCACAATTGAGGGCATTATAATTGGAGAGGAACATATCATCACAGGGGGGACGGCTCCTATCTTCTAGGAGGCAGCAACCTTCTTTGGCTGCCTAGGGGTTCACACCAACACCAACAAGTGACATGTTTGTGAAGGGATTGAAGCTTGTTCATCCAAAACAATGATTGGTTAAGTTTCCCTTCACTTCCGGGTGAAGCATTGTAAGTTTCTGGATTTGTATGTTGTTATTATGATTGTATTCGTGACATTTACTGTAATGTAGCGTTTGGTATGGTGGAATGGAAGGGGGAATGGAATGGACCATTACGAGGTAATGACAAATAGTGTGTTTGGTTGGTTAAAGGAATGGAATCACCCATTCCACAAGGCATTCCATTCCCTCAAAACCATTCCATCCACCCCCCATGTTTTTTTCTCATTACATCCCTCATTCACACTTTACTAACAACACCAAAACCCACAACCACCACCCACCACTCACCACCATCGTCACCACCCACCACCACTATCACTACCACCCACCACCGCCGTCAACACCAACCACCGCTGTCGCCACCACCTACCACCGTCGCCCACCACCACTGCTGCCACCACCACCACCGTCGTCGCCGCCACAAACCACCGCCACCCGCTACCTTCACCAACCTACTCACCACCATCACCGCCACCCACCACCGTCACCGCCACCCACCACTGTCACCTACCCACCGCCTCCATCCAACACCACCTACCGCTGCGTCCATCACCTACCACCGTCACTCACCACAATTTCCTTTACCCACCACCGCCACTACTCACCATCGTCACCCACCCACCATCACCGCCATCCACCTCCACCCATCGCCACCGTTGCCGCCACCCACCACCACGTTACCGCCACACACCACCACCTA
This sequence comes from Ambrosia x helenae, assembly GCA_030844895.1. Taxonomy (NCBI): domain Eukaryota; kingdom Viridiplantae; phylum Streptophyta; class Magnoliopsida; order Asterales; family Asteraceae; genus Ambrosia; species Ambrosia x helenae. The sequence goes on from CM061233.1 coordinate 13,878,430, forward strand.
CCATCACCATCACTACCCACCACCGCCACTACTCACCATCGTCGCCCACCCACCATCACGGCCATCCACCTCCAGCTTCCACTGTCGCCACCCACCACCACCGTTACCGCCACATATCACCACCACCATCACCGCCACTGACCACCACCCACCACTAACCATCGATTTTATTCCTTCGTTTTTCATGCCTATCCAACAACACAAAATAATTTTTTGTTTCATTCCCATATGGCAACCAAACAAGACATGGAATGGTAATGATCCATTCCATTACCTTGTCCATTCCATTACCTCGTCCATTCCATTCACTCTTCCATTCCATTACCCCATACCAAACAGACCCTAAGAGATAATTTTTATGTTAATTGTCTTGATATTGGGTTGAACTTTGTGGATGTTTATGTTGTGCTTGAGCCATAGGAATGAATTCCGTCAATTAAATTTTGATGTTGGGTTGGATCTTATGTATGTTCTTGTATGCGTAAACCATAGAGATGAATTTTGTCATTTATGCCTTAAATTGAAATATAGGATTTGGTGAACTAGATAAAGAAGCATACTTAGGGCCTCGTTGCTATTTGTTGATGCCTAAGTCTTGATTCTCTGTCCTAGCATTTCTTGTAGTAAAAACCTGTCATATTCATTTTATAAATCTAGTACTTAGATATCCGAACCCGGGAGTGATTGTTATCCTCATTACTGTTCTTAGTTTAAATATTATTGTTATCATTCAACCATTCCTATAAAGTCAAGAAAAATATAAACTATCAAGCTTCATAACAAAACTAGATCTTCACAAGTGACTTTGACAAACAACTAGTGCGACGCTAACCACATGCTCCTTGGATTCGATACCCTACTTACCCTAGCTACCTAGGTTATTTAGGTTTTGCATGACCGTGACGACCAGCTCATCATTAATGTGGGGGGTCTTCGTTATCAACTGCAAAACAATAGATGAGATGTTAAACGGTGTGACCAACTCATCATCTAACATACTAACATAAGTAAAACATGTTAACCTAGTCATGCATTTCATCAAACACATGGAGTGCATATATCCAAAACACAAAAGACAATATAATTGCCTTCCATACATTCACCATTAAGTTAACTTGTGTTACTAGCAAATCATCACATTCTAAACGGAACATAGACAAACACTTCAAGATAAAAAAACGTATGCATATACAAAAAACAATACTATAAAACGGAACAAAATGTAAAAAACACAAAAACTTCAAGCTCGAAATGTTTAACATGGACGAAATGTCTAACATGCACAAAATACATTACTCGTGACAACCACAAAACACTCCCAAAACACAGTAACCTGAACCATAACTTTCAAAATAAAACATGTTTACAAATTCGAGAGCAGTACCCTGTAGCACAACAACGACCAAATAAACATAATACAATTACAAAACCCTAATAAAAAACACAACTCAAAAAAATAGGAGCAAAACCTAACCTTCAACATCAACACATCGATCACGATCAACAACGAATTATGAAGGCTCCCCATCATTAAACTTTGTCAAAAATGCAGAAAACCATATAAACACTACATACACATACTAATAAGGATTACAAGTAAAAATGTAAACAAAATGAAAACACGTGAATTGAACCACGATTACATACCCAGTGGAACCTCATCAACTGAGAAATTATTACGAATAACACTTCGAGGAGGAGATAGAATGATCGTCTGTTGTTCAGAAGTGTTATTGAAATCCATTATAGGGTGATATGCATCAAGTGGGACTTCATGAATTGAGAAATTGTTACGGATAACACTTCGAGGAGGAGAGATGATGATTGTCAGTGGTTCAGCCTGGATATTGAAATCCATTTTTAGGGCGACAAGAGAAGCTTGATGAAAATGGGAAATTGGTGAGGACGGATGATGAAAATGGGAAATTGGTGTGATGTGTATATATGGGAGAGTGTGAGGGAAATGATTGTACTTGTTTCTAGAGAAGAAAAAAAGAGATGAGGTTGATGTTGACATGGGGGTTAGTTTACAATAATACCCTTGGTTTTAATATAAAATGTTTATTTTCTTGGGTGATGTGGCTAATTCTAAACCACGAGATGGGTTTTCATAGTTTTCACTATAAGATGGGTTTTCTCTAAATACTTATACTGAGAGGTGCAAAGTATGAAAGGAGGTGGTGGTTGAAACCCGGCGGTTAGCTAGCAGCAGAGGTGGTTTCGGGCTGCTTAACTTGATGGTTAAAGTTGGTTGTTAGAGCCTATGTCACACCCTCAAATTCCACGTGCGGGGTTTTCCTGCGAGGCGCGTGACACACCAGGATCTCAGTCAACGATCACAATAAACATACAACAAACATGCATTCATAATTATATTTAAAACCAAAATATCATGCTTTGAGCTGTAAACCAGCAACGGAAGCATTCTTGTTTACAACCAAAAGACATATCATTGTTTACAAAGACATTGTTTAATATGTTTCCAAATAATAGACGCCGTGCATGACCCCGTGCGCCTAGTCCGATAACCGCTACCTTAGCGACCTGAGAAAACATGCCAAAAATGTCAACATATAATGCTGGTGAGTTCACAGGTTTTCTTTTATAAAGTGTTGTCACAAGTTTTACAAAGATCATTCCCGTTAATACTATGACATGAGAACGTTAGCTAGACGTTAAGTGTTTTTACTACTACGGTTGGGAACCCATTACTAAACGTGTCCAAAAGTTGATACCAGCCCAGATTGACTGGGCTACCGATGCCTCGGTAACCCGATAGGTAGAGACAATATGCACCCGCCCGGCCCCGCCGTCGAGTGGGGTTTGTGAGGCCCAATAGATCTATCCACATTTCCCTCGTTGTGCATGCCAGCACATTCATGGTTTCCCCCTGGGACTTTCCATAAAAGCCGTATAGTAACATAAAGTGCCCATAGTATAACATGACCTTTAAATAGTTCGTACAAAGCATGTTTCTCCCCCAAAAGCAAAACAGTAAAAGTGGGGCTGTGAAACTCACCTTGGTTTGCGTTACTTGAAAATAGTTAAGTAATTATGTTATGATAGTCCCAGATAGCGGCGACCTATCATAAGATGCGTATAAGTATTGGACTAATAACCCGCAGGCTAACTAGTCCCCGAATGTCCAGACCGTGACCATAAACGTTTGAAAACACCTTTAACTGTTAAACCGACCGTGCCAGACAAGACCCGACATCCCATTGGTGACCCGACATCCCACGTGTTAGATAAATGCAAGACATCATGCAACATATGCAATTAAACACTTAGCACGCGCAACAATTCACCTAGTCTAGCATAATGTCCAATTAACGCATAAACAGGTCCGAACACGTCTTACTAAGTCATTGGGTGTATCCCGGGTTCCTAACATGTTCCTAGGTGTCAAATCGTGTTCCGGGATGTCAAAACGCGTTCACGACAGCAGTACATGCGATTAGGAAGGTTACACGCGAGTAGGCATTAGCCTATAGGCGATTAGGGGCCTAATCGCCTGATGTATCAGGCGAGTAGGGTCCCAATCGCCCCTAATGCTGCATAATCGCCCCCAGCTCAGGCGATTAGGATGCCTAATCGCCTGCAGCTGCTGTACAACGAGTTTTCACGCGTTAAACCCTCCAAATCAGATCCGAAACATGCAACAATACCCAATATCAAACCTAAATCATTTACCAACCCATTTCAAGCAAAAACCCCCAACATATCACTGATCTAGCATGTTCTATGCAATTATTTCCTAAAATGGCAAAGTACTAGGTTTCTTCTACCAACCTTATCTTTCCTTAAATGGAAACAATCAGATTTCAAACTTTACAAACATGTAAATCATCAACCTCTGATCTAACATCTTCCTAGCATGAATCCTAACAACATTGCATCAACAATCATACCATAATCATCCTAAATCCTCAAGAACATACAAATGGGTCAAAATATGCATTTTCTTCAAAACACCACAATAATGGCTAAGATTCTAAGACAACCTTCCTAATGACCTCTACATAACAGAAGTACAATCATATCTTGAAAACATTCATGTTAAAATCACCAATAAGACCAACATATGCATGTAAACTTCACATATAACAAGCATTAAGGTGTAAACTTGGTTTAAGACTCTTTTGAAAGGTTTTTAAAGACACATTTGGCAAAACAAGGTCTGGAACTTTGGGGGAACTCAAAATAACAACTTTACAAAGGTTAGGGATGAAGAACACACCTTGGGTTTTGCTAAAGAAAGGTGTGTAAGCTTGGGGATGGTGATTTTTGTAGCAAAATGAGTTCCAGAGGTGTTTTAAGGTGTGTGGGCGACTTGGGAGCAGCTAGGGTTGTTCTAGAGGTGTTTGGGGAGTTAAGGGTTCTATTTATAGGTGTTTTGACCCGAGCCCTGCAGTTCACGCGAGTAGCAGTACCTTACATGCGATTGGGGGCCTAATCGCGTATAACATCAGGCGATTAGGTCCCAATCGCCTATAACCTTCCCTACTCGCATGTCTATATAGGCGATTAGGCCCTATTCCAGGCCCTAATCGCCTGATACCTGTCAGGTTGGGTTTTCGGCGCGTTAAACGCTATTTTAACATATATAAACACGTATTCACATACCGACAAGTCACATAATGATTCCAAACATATAATGCATGATAACTAACACGTTTACATCCGTTCACCAATTCCCGGGACTCGAGACTCGTGTGTGCATTAAACCCGGTGATTCCACGAATCACCGATCCTTGTACTCATGGTTATGGACCGACTCCCGATGACCCCGCGGATCATCATAACGACTCCCGATGATTCCCAGAATCATCATACTGACTCGACTGACCCCGTTAAGGACGTAATATGCATGACTCGCTAAGGTAGACTTACTAGTTTAGTCAACGTTACTAACCTGAGTTTGCCGGGTGTCACATCATCCACCTGTTGAAAGAATTTTTCGTCCCGAAAATTGCCCAAGGCCAAAAAGGAAGAGACGAAAGAGAAGAAAAATTTTTCCGGTTGCCACATCATCCCCCTGTTGAAAGGAATCTCGACCCGAGATTCATTCAGCTTCAGCAGAGACATGTCTTGATTCGAACGCGCGCTTAGGAAATAAATGGGGATACTTAGCCTTCATTTGATCTTCCCGTTCCCACGTGAACTCCGGTCCACGATTAGAGTTCCAACGGACTTTAACAATGCGGATTTTACTCCGGCGAAGGCTACGGATTTTATAGTCAAGAATTTCAACTGGTTCCTCCACGATACGCAGACGATCATCCACCTTGATCTCTTCGAGAGGAACAACCAAAGATTCATCCGCCAAGCACTTCTTCAGATTAGAAACATGGAAGACATTATGAACATTACTGAGCTCAGCCGGCAGATCAAGCCTGTATGCTACCGGTCCAATCCGTTCCAGGATTGCGAACAGTCCCACATACCGAGGATTCAATTTGCCCCGCTTCCCAAAACGTATAACGCCCTTCCACGGAGATACCTTCAATAAAACTCTGTCGCCAACCTCAAACTCCAAAGGCTTGCGACGACGATCGGCATAGCTCTTTTGACGATCCCGAGCTGCTGCCATGCGGTTACGGATTTGTACGATCTTTTCGGAAGTCTCGTACACAAGTTCCGGGCCGGTGAGTTGACTCTCACCCACCTCGGCCCAACAAAGAGGAGACCGGCATTTCCGCCCGTAAAGAGCCTCGAACGGAGCTGCCTTGATGCTAGAATGGTAACTGTTGTTGTAGGAGAATTCCACCAACGGTAAATGACTCTCCCACCCCTTGCCAAAATCGATCACACATGCCCGAAGCATGTCTTCTAGCGTTTGGATTGTCCGCTCACTTTGACCGTCAGTTTGCGGATGATACGCTGTGCTCATGTCCAACTGAGTACCCAGAGCCTTATGCAAAGACTTCCAGAAGTTAGAGGCGAACCGAGGATCACGATCAGAAATAATAGAGACAGGCACCCCGTGCCGAGAGACCACTTCCTTGAGGTATAACCGTGCCAGGCGCTCGAGACCATCGGTCTCTTTGATAGCAAGGAAGTGCGCAGACTTTGTCAACCTATCGACAATTACCCAGATCATGTCGCAACCACTGGGCGATTTCGGGAGTTTGGTCACAAAGTCCATCGTAATCCGCTCCCACTTCCACTCGGGGATTTCAGGCTGTTGCAGAAGGCCGGATGGCTTTTGATATTCGACTTTGACCTTGGCACAGGTCAAGCACTTGCTCACGTACGAAGCCACGTCCGCCTTCATGTTCGGCCACCAATAAAGTATCTTTAGGTCTTGGTACATCTTATCGGAGCCAGGGTGAATAGAGTACCGGGACTTGTGAGCTTCATCAAGAACGAGCTCCCGCAAGCCCCCAAATAAAGGAACCCAAATACGTTCAGCGAAATAGTGTAACCCATCGGATCTGAGTTCAAGGTGGCTATCAGCACCATGCATGGTTTCAGCCTTAAGGTTTTCCTCCTTCAAAGCTTCTTGCTGCGCTGAACGGATTCGATCAGGTAAGCCGGAATGGATAGTGAGCTGAAGAGCTCGAACACGACGAGGTTTAGCCGTTTCCTTCCTGCTCAAGGCGTCTGCGACCACATTCGCCTTGCCAGGATGGTATTTGATAGCGCACTCGTAGTCATTAAGAAGCTCGACCCAACGACGCTGTCTTATATTCAACACCTTCTGATCAAAGATATGCTGGAGGCTCTTGTGATCGGTGTAAATAGTGCATTTGGTACCGTACAAGTAATGCCTCCAAATCTTTAAGGCAAAGACCACCGCACCCAATTCCAGATCATGGGTGGGGTAGTTTTTCCTCATGAACTTTGAGCTGACGAGAAGCATAGGCGATGACCTTCTCGCGCTGCATCAGCACACAACCAAGACCCCGGATAGAAGCGTCACAATAAACCACAAAATCGTCCGTGCCCTCAGGCAAGGACAAGATAGGAGCAGAACAGAGTTTAGCCTTTAACATCTGGAAGGCTGACTCCTGAGAATCACCCCAGTCGAACTTCCTGTCCTTCTGGGTAAGCGAGGTGAGGGGTTGAGCGATTTTCGAAAATCCCTCAATAAAACGACGGTAATAACCTGCAAGGCCTAGGAATTGCCGCACCTCAGATGGCGTCTTTGGTGCTTCCCAGTCTTTAATGGCTTCAATCTTTGCTGGGTCAACGTGAATTCCTTTCTCATTAACAACATGACCAAGGAATTGAACTTCACGCAACCAGAAGCTACACTTAGAAAACTTAGCGTACAGCTGTTCCCGCCTCAGAAGTTCCAAAACAAGACGTAGGTGTTCCTGGTGGTCCACCTCGTTCTTGGAATAGACTAGAATATCATCGATGAAGACAATCACGAACTTATCAAGATAAGGCTTACAAACACGGTTCATCAGATCCATAAAGATGGCAGGTGCGTTGGTGAGACCAAAAGGCATGACCAGGAATTCAAAATGGCCATAGCGAGTTCGAAAGGCGGTCTTCGGAATGTCAGCTTCTTGAACCCTCAACTGATGGTACCCCGACCTCAAATCAATCTTCGAATAGAAACTAGAACCCTGAAGCTGGTCAAATAAGTCATCGATGCGGGGAAGAGGATAGCGATTCTTGATGGTAACCTTATTCAACTCCCGGTAGTCGATACACATCCGCAGGCTTCCGTCCTTCTTCTTGACAAACAAAATAGGGGCTCCCCACGGGGACGAACTAGGTCGAATGAAACCCTTCTCTAACAGCTCCTGCAACTGGTTCGATAACTCCTGCATCTCGGGAGGTGCGAGACGATAAGGGGCACGAGCAATAGGGGCCGCACCCGGAGCAAGTTCAATACCAAATTCGACCTGGCGATAAGGAGGAAGACCAGGTAAGTCTTCAGGAAATACATCGGGAAAGTCGCGGACAACAGGAATATCTTCAATCTTCTTCTCCTCTTCAGACGAAACCGAAACAAGTGCCAGAATGGCAGAATACCCCTTCCGAAGATACTTATAGGCTCTCATACACGAAATGATACTCAACGGGACCCCGCTCTTCTCACCGTGCACCAACAGAATTTCTCCATCAGGAGAGGAAGTCGAATGACTTATCAAAACAAACGATCTCGGCATGATACAGGGACAACCAATCCATACCCACGACAACATCGAAACTACCCAAGGACACCGGCATAAGATCAATAGGGAAAGAGTAACCCGACAACTCAAGGCGACACTCCCTAAGGACGTGCGTCGCCTCCACTTTCTTACCGTCAGCCAATTCTATCAAGTACTTAGCCTCTAAAGGTGTAGGTACCCTATCAAGCAATTGACTAAACTCAAGGATATAAAACTCTTATCGGCGCCAGAATCGAATAAAACCGTAGCATAGCGATTATCGAGAAGAAACGTACCAGTAACAGTGTCGGGGTCTTGTCGAGCACCGCTCGAACCAATCACGAAGGCGCGAGCATTCCTGCCTCCGCCCCCATTGTTTCCATTACCCGCCCATTCTTCCCGGCTTCACCCTGCTTCAACTTGGGGCATTCCCGCTTGTAGTGACCAAGTTCACCACAATTGTAGCACCCCTGTTTGCCGTGATTTCCCTGGGGAGCAGCGACAGGAGGAGCCGGAGTAGGTGTAGCAGGAGGGTTCCGGTTACCCTGAAGATTAACCCTGCAATCCTTTGCCTGGTGCCCAAGCTTATGGCACCTGTGGCAACGGTTCCGGTCCTCGCAACGACCGTTGTGGTGAAATCCACACTGGTCACATTTCGGCTTCTTCCCAATATAACCCCCTGGTTTATGCTCAGACGATGATCCCCCAGTATCAGACTTCTTCACCTGCTGAGGCTGAGCCGAGCTCGAGCCTTTCCCCACGGCTTCCCACTTCCGCTTGTTACCATCAGAAGCCTTCACAGTAGCGCCTCGAGGAGGCAAGACCCCTTCAGTCACCTTCATGTTGGTCAGCCTGTGAGCCGACCGAACCACCTCAGAATAAACAGTGAGATTACCCGCAACAACTACCCCGCAATCTCCGGTACCAACCCAGCGACGTAATGCTCAATCCTTCGGTATTCAGGTGTGTGCAGATCGGGGCACAACACCGCCAACTCATTGTGCCTAGCAGTATAAGCTTCAATCTCGAACCCACCATCTTATGGTTCCAGACTTCATGCTCGAGCTTCTGGATCTCATCCCTCGGGCAATACTCATTTTTCAGCAGCTGAATGAATTCTGCCCAAGGCATGGCGTGGGCTTCCCCAATGCCCATAGTCTGGGTGGTGGAGTTCCACCAAGTCAAGGCTTGACCCTCCAGGGTCGCAGAGGCATATTTCACCCGGTCGCCCTCCGGGCAGTTGCACATCGAGAAAACAGATTCGATTTTCTCCAGCCATCGGAGCAGTCCCACTGCCCCTTCAGTGCCGCTAAAGTTGTGAGGCTTACAATCCATAAACTTTTTGTAAGAACACTGGGATGGAGGAGGATTGACAGCACCACCTGGAACAGACACACAGGTGAGTATCAAGAAAAGGTAAAGTACCCCAGAACGAGGTAGAATAGATGAGAATCGACGTACCACCCATAGCATTATGAGCGGCTTGGAATGCAGCCAAAGCAATATTCACGTGCTGCTGCGTCAGATTATCCAGCTCAGCTTGGGTCATATTAATGTTCCCGCGGCCACCGCCGCCACCACGGCCGCCAGCACGACCGCCAGCACGGCCGCCCCTGCGACCTCCACGAGCTCCCGACATCTTCTGTCACAACATGAAACAAAAGATTTAGGCTTGCCCGTGGTATAACCCATTAGGAATTTCAAGAAATTAGACCGAGCCCAGCTCGGGTCCATCCGTTCAAGCCCAAAGTCCGCCAGGGATCCCATGCATCACAGTTTATGATCTCGTGTGCACCCGACATGATAAACTGTTCCACATGGTCCTCCAGGCGCGCTTTAAGTTTGAAGTTCAAGTCACCGAACACTAGCGCCCAATCATGGTGTTATCATAAGTATAAGTACAGGATAGTATGCATAAGAACGGGCGTGTTCATTAGGGCATAGAGGGGAGATGTCCAAATCTCTGGACAGATCTCAAGAGTACGCCGAAGCTACCCCAATGTACACTGTCGTCAAGAAAGTTCAATAGTATATCGTTCACCATCGGATCAAAGTAAGGACGAGTCAAGGAATAGGATGATAAGAAGTAAATAGATGATGTAACGTAGCAGATGATGACACCGGCACCCCGACAAGTCATATTGTTACCCACTTGCTAAGACTCGACTAATTGTGACCGTCTAGTGTGTGCGACTCAGTTATAGACTAGACTCTACATGAAGTCTCAGTTCACTATAACCGTTGGCTCTGATACCAATCTGTCACACCCTCAAATTCCACGTGCGGGGTTTTACCGCGAGGCGCGTGACACACCAGGATCTCAGTCAACGATCACAATAAACATACAACAAACATGCATTCATAATTATATTTAAAACCAAAATATCATGCTTTGAGCTGTAAACCAGCAGCGGAAGCATTCTTGTTTACAACCAAAAGACATATCATTGTTTACAAAGACATTGTTTAATATGTTTCCAAAATAATAGACGCCGTGCATGACCCCGTGCGCCTAGTCCGATAACCGCTACCTTAGCGACCTGAGAAAACATGCCAAAAATGTCAACATATAATGCTGGTGAGTTCACAGGTTTTCTTTTATAAAGTGTTGTCACAAGTTTTACAAAGATCATTCCCGTTAATACTATGACATGAGAACGTTAGCTAGACGTTAAGTGTTTTTACTACTACGGTTGGGAACCCATTACTAAACGTGTCCAAAAGTTGATACCAGCCCAGATTGACTGGGCTACCGATGCCTCGGTAACCCGATAGGTAGAGACAATATGCACCCGCCCGGCCCCGCCGTCGAGTGGGGTTTGTGAGGCCCAATAGATCTATCCACATTTCCCTCGTTGTGCATGCCAGCACATTCATGGTTTCCCCCTGGGACTTTCCATAAAAGCCGTATAGTAACATAAAGTGCCCATAGTATAACATGACCTTTAAATAGTTCGTACAAAGCATGTTTCTCCCCCCAAAAGCAAAACAGTAAAAGTGGGGCTGTGAAACTCACCTTGGTTTGCGTTACTTGAAAATAGTTAAGTAATTATGTTATGATAGTCCCAGATAGCGGCGACCTATCATAAGATGCGTATAAGTATTGGACTAATAACCCGCAGGCTAACTAGTCCCCGAATGTCCAGACCGTGACCATAAACGTTTGAAAACACCTTTAACTGTTAAACCGACCGTGCCAGACAAGACCCGACATCCCATTGGTGACCCGACATCCCACGTGTTAGATAAATGCAAGACATCATGCAACATATGCAATTAAACACTTAGCACGCGCAACAATTCACCTAGTCTAGCATAATGTCCAATTAACGCATAAACAGGTCCGAACACGTCTTACTAAGTCATTGGGTGTATCCCGGGGTTCCTAACATGTTCCTAGGTGTCAAATCGTGTTCCGAGATGTCAAAACGCGTTCACGACAGCAGTACATGCGATTAGGAAGGTTACACGCGAGTAGGCATTAGCCTATAGGCGATTAGGGGCCTAATCGCCTGATGTATCAGGCGAGTAGGGTCCCAATCGCCCCTAATGCTGCATAATCGCCCCCAGCTCAGGCGATTAGGATGCCTAATCGCCTGCAGCTGCTGTACAACGAGTTTTCGCGCGTTAAACCCTCCAAATCAGATCCGAAACATGCAACAATACCCAATATCAAACCTAAATCATTTACCAACCCATTTCAAGCAAAAACCCCCAACATATCACTGATCTAGCATGTTCTATGCAATTATTTCCTAAAATGGCAAAGTACTAGGTTTCTTCTACCAACCTTATCTTTCCTTAAATGGAAACAATCAGATTTCAAACTTTACAAACATGTAAATCATCAACCTCTGATCTAACATCTTCCTAGCATGAATCCTAACAACATTGCATCAACAATCATACCATAATCATCCTAAATCCTCAAGAACATACAAATGGGTCAAAATATGCATTTTCTTCAAAACACCACAATAATGGCTAAGATTCTAAGACAACCTTCCTAATGACCTCTACATAACAGAAGTACAATCATATCTTGAAAACATTCATGTTAAAATCACCAATAAGACCAACATATGCATGTAAACTTCACATATAACAAGCATTAAGGTGTAAACTTGGTTTAAGACTCTTTTGAAAGGTTTTTAAAGACACATTTGGCAAAACAAGGTCTGGAACTTTGGGGGAACTCAAAATAACAACTTTACAAAGGTTAGGGATGAAGAACACACCTTGGGTTTTGCTAAAGAAAGGTGTGTAAGCTTGGGGATGGTGATTTTTGTAGCAAAATGAGTTCCAGAGGTGTTTTAAGGTGTGTGGGCGACTTGGGAGCAGCTAGGGTTGTTCTAGAGGTGTTTGGGGAGTTAAGGGTTCTATTTATAGGTGTTTTGACCCGAGCCCTGCAGTTCACGCGAGTAGCAGTACCTTACATGCGATTGGGGGCCTAATCGCGTATAACATCAGGCGATTAGGTCCCAATCGCCTATAACCTTCCATACTCGCATGTCTATATAGGCGATTAGGCCCTATTCCAGGCCTAATCGCCTGATACCTGTCAGGTTGGGTTTTCGGCGTGTTAAACGCTATTTTAACATATATAAACACGTATTCACATACCGACAAGTCACATAATGATTCCAAACATATAATGCATGATAACTAACACGTTTACATCCGTTCACCAATTCCCGGACTCGAGACTCGTGTGTGCATTAAACCCGGTGATTCCACGAATCACCGATCCTTGTACTCATGGTTATGGACCGACTCCCGATGACCCCGCGGATCATCATAACGACTCCCGATGATTCCCATAATCATCATACTGACTCGACTGACCCCGTTAAGGACGTAATATGCATGACTCGCTAAGGTAGACTTACTAGTTTAGTCAACGTTACTAACCTGAGTTTGCCGGGTGTCACAGCCTACGTGTCTATGGTTGTTAGTATTAGTATAACAGCTCGTGAGTTCAGCAGAGAAGCTTAACAGCTTAGTTGTGTGTAATTATAAAGAGATTATGAGCTGCAGGTGTGATACTTTAGCATCTCGTAGGCTTCCCTATCGGAGCTTAGCAGATTAGTTAGTGAGAGAATATTTAGAGAAAGAGAGAAAGAGATAGATAGAAATGTTGGGAATCATGGTATCGAATACACAGCGGAAGCGATTTATATATTTAACAAAAACGGATTATATATACAATATATATAATAGCCGATTTTATATATAAATTGTTAATTAATTTTATTAATCCGATTAATAAAATATTCCCAATCAGGATCTCAGTTAAACGCGTATAAACAAATAAATAATAAACAACCATAGGGGGTTTAGTAATCAACCTTTGACGACTACACCGAATTGTAACACGCGGGTTACAACGAATCCTCGCTAGTAGGAAGTTCACAACCGAGCACGAACCAACCGGGAAACAACACTTGCAAGAGGAAGGTGGTGGCTTGTGGTGGTTGATGGCCGAACAAAAAAGGAAGAAGGCGGCGGCCGCAAAAAGCCAAGAAGAGGAGGCAAGGGTTTGTTGTTTTATCAAAAGTGTGCATTAGGGTTTACTCCTTAACTCTCCTTTTATAAGACAACAACTTGCAATAAACCCCCTTGCTAAATATCTTAATACTCCTTAATATTAATCTTATTAACATTAAGTCCCTCAAGATACTTCTTAATATTAATCTTATTAATATTAAATCCCTCAAGACTAAACAATTATTATTTCATAAATAATAATCCACCAACGCGTGAACTTATCTGATTCGTGTACCAACGTGTAACTCTTCGGATCGTACGGTTCGGGTTACGTTGATCTCGGCTTTTAATTACATCGGACATCCTATATATCCAACAATCTCCCACTTGGACGATTTTAATTAAATGAGTCAACGTGCGCAGAGTTGGACGCCTAGTTGCATCGCATTGCACCCAAACCAGTATGACACTTTACAGTCGTCAACTAGTTCTTTGAGTTCAAGTAACGCTTTACTTAACCAAATACTATAGCCCTGATAATTATATCAATAAGTCCCTTCTGTATAGACATCCGTTGATCATAAGACATGGATCATTCATTCTTATATAGTGATCAACTATTCTCTATTCTTGTCTCTAATTCAAAGTGGTCTAACGAACTACCTTAGTCCGAGCGTGGCCACGCGTTTATACCAGTTGAGTTTTACGAGGGCGCCAGAATGTCTAGGCTTCTAATCCCATAGAAGTACAGAATTCCATCAGCGTCATACAACTCCCACTTAATCTCGAATTTCTCCCAACGCTACCCTTATAGCTACCCATGTTTCAGGATAGTGTAAGATAACATCAAAGATAGTCCTTGATCAATGTAGTTTAATATGTGCCTTAAGAAAAAGGACAGATTGAACATATCAATATCAAAACATCTCATGACATAGATCCATGGAGATCGTTTTGAAGCGAGTTACATCCAATATTATTCCCTAATAATATCTGTGAATTATGATCCTCAAACCCTTGAGCTATTCATCTCATGAATACAACCATCCCAATTCACAATAATCTTACATTCAAATTCATTCCCATGTAAGTTGATCGACTACGGACATTTAGAATACTTTTATTCAAGGATTTAAACATACGAATAAATGAACACAGTTAATAAATATTAAATTTGCATTTAACCCATTAAATCAAATAAACATTCAACATAACTGTCATAGTTCAAAATAAAACATCAATACTAATTACAGATCATGCCCATTGTCTAACAACTCTAAGCCCTATATTTCCAGCATGCTCCTCATGTCTAGCTTGAGGTAAAGGCTTAGTAAAGGGGTCAGCCAGATTAAGATCTGTATGAACTTTGTTCATCATGACGTCTCCACGCTCCACTATTTCTCTAATGTAGTGGAACTTTCTGAGTATATGCCTTGCGGTCTGATGTGACCTTGGTTCCATTGCAAGAGCAATGGCACCAGTGTTGTCACACAGTATCTCGATTGGTTTCTTTATGCTAGGCACAACATTGAGATCAGTAATGAACTTCTTCCTCCAGGCAACCTCCTTTGCAGCATCTGATGCAGCAATGTATTCTGATTCACAGGTGGATTGAGCAACCACACTTTTCTTAGAGCTCTTCCAAGTAACAGCCCTACCATTCAGAATGAAAACATATCCCGTTTGTATCTTGAGTCATCACGATCAGTCTGGAAGCTTGCATCAGTATAACACTTAACTGACAGCTCCTCATCCAGTCCTCCATATATTAAGAACATGTCCTTAGTCATTCTCAAGTACTTAAGAATGTTCTTCACTGCAGCCCAGTGACTCTCTCCTGGATTCTGTTGATATCTACTCGTCATTGTGACAACCTACACATTCCGCTTTTCATAAATGAATCAACCGGTCCCTCAACTATTTCAAGATCTTCATTTTTAACCCTCGTATTTGAGCATTTATAATTGTCGTTTACCTGGAATTAATGGATTTTTTTTAGTAATTCTAAACAACTCTCTTCAAAGAAGAGTTAAGATTTGGACACATTAAATATTTAAAGTTTGCAAGATATAAAAGTTCAAGTGTTTATTATAGTGTTAATTAACAAATTATTTTTTTACTAGAACTTAACATTTAGTTATAACATACAATATTGAAGTGTAGTAATTGTGAGTGGAGTTTAAATAGTTTTCTACTACATAACATTTCGAAACCCTCCAAATGAAACTTCTTGTGACCATAATTAAAAAATTGATGGATTGAATCAATGATATTTGTTTAGTAACTAATTGACTTTTATAGCAATAACCCACAATTATCAAGTCACATTAATGTGACATACATGAAACCCCTAGTAGAGAAGCATAAATACTAGCTTAAGCCTTGATCATATGGATCTTGTGGGAGTTACGAAACATACAAATGTATACCCCTTTCCCATGATAAATTTTTATCATTATACATTCATATGTTTCCTAACGCTTTAGCTCTCAAGATCTGTAATGCAATCTGACCAATCATCCTGCTCAATTTGAGGTATAGGCTGATAGCCCTCTGTTAATTTCCTATTTCACTTCAGTAGTTGGGTTCGATTTTGGATTCGGGAAACCAGGGTTTTAGATATTGATTTGGGATTAGGGATACGATCAGAAACAAGTTTTATTAACTTTCTTTTTATCTCCTAATAAGAGTAGCTCAGTTGGGTTGCCATACGTGTGCAAGGTTAATGACCCTTATGAAACTTTTTTTGTTTATTTGTTCATTTATTTTTTTTTCTTTTCTTTTTCCTTAATTCTCTTATCTAATTATTTCTTATTGGGTTAAAATTTTATATATAAAAGAAGACTTGTTTCATGGTTTAGACAAACTCGTTTCTAGCTATTTAAGATCAGCAAATGGTACAATTATTATTTTACAACTCTATTATATATCGATCCATATATTTAAAACTTTATTGGAGTTATCTCATTTGAAATTATTAAACTTATCTAGTAGCTTTCATTAGATAATTTTCTTTATATAAAGTACGTTTATATACATATATACCAAGTAGACTATTCTAAGGCAAAATTCTTTCGTAGATGAATACCTTTACAAACTAAATTATTAATTTGGTACTTTCCATTTAATCAAAGTTTGCTAATTATCTACTTAAATATTTGCATTAACAGTTATTCGTAATACATTTAAAGCGTGTCATTTAGATTGTTATATATATACATATTTTATCATGGCGCGTCGTACATTACTAGTTTATTTTTCCATTATTTTTTTTCAATATCAAAAGAATAAATAAAAGTCTCTAGTACTCTAAATTCCCAAATTAAGGTCTAAAATCCCTAATCGTCTATAGTCCTAGAACCCTAGGCTTTAATTTAAGATCGTTTGACTCACGAATTTACTCAAACAATTTAGGGTAAATTCCTCGGGATCCTCCTTGCCCACTCTCACCGCTTTAGTAGAATTACCTTACCTCGCAAACTGTGAGTATATCTTTTCCCCTTTTTACCGTTTTACTATTTTGGGGTGACTCATGTACTTACTATCAAGTTTATATTTCCTTTTACTAAAATAGCAATTCTTATGTGTGTTTGCTTGTGTCATTTTGTGTATCTATGACCTGTCAAATCATTAACCGTTGCGGCCTGGCATTTCAATGAATAGTACTATGGTATATACCCTTGTGACTCTGTTGAGAGTCCTCGTCATTGCTATGTATTACATTACTACTAGCGCATACTATATATATCTGCTTTCCTTTCATAGGGTTGATTTGACCCGATACCACTTATTACATTTTGCAAAATAACACATGAATTGCTAAATTTTCCTTACTATATATATATCAAACGGGTATGCTCACCAATACAAGTTTTGTATTGACCAAATTATTTTGTACATGTTTCAGGTTGTTTTGAGATGCATTCTTTAAGCTTTCGGAATTATATTTAGATTTTGATTCATTGTATTTTAATTTAGTTGGCATTTAGAATCGTTGTATTTCATTTCAATGTAATAAATTATTCAATCAATGTATTCAAATTTACACTTTAGTACCATGAGCTATTGAGCAATCGTCACTACGTAACACCTCGATGTTTCCGCCATCGGTTGGGGTGTTACAGTCATGCTAAGAGCATACGAGACATCAGGTCTAGTACATAACATGGCATACATGATGGAACCAATCGCAGAAGCATATGGAACACCTTCCATTTTCTTCTTTTCCTCTACAGTATTTGCACACTGCTTGTTATCAAGAATGGTTCCATGTGCCATGGGCAAGATCCCCCGTTTTGAGTCTTGCATTGAGAAGCGTCGTAAGACCTTATCAATATATGTACTTTGACTCAAACCCAATAACCGCTTTGATCTATCTCTATAAATCTTTATTCCCAGAATATAAGCAGCTTCACCAAGATCTTTCATTGCGAAACATTTACCCAACCAGGTCTTAACATCTTTAAGCATAGGGATATTGTTTCCAATGATTAGTATGTCATCTACATACAGTATAAGAAAAGTAATATAGCTCCCACTAGACTTCTTGTAAACACATGGTTCATCTTCGTTCTTGATAAAACCAAACTCTTTGATTTTCTGATCAAAACGGAGATTCCAGCTGCGAGATGCTTGCTTTAATCCATAGATGGATTTATTCAGCTTGCACACCTTATTAGGATTCTTCGGATCGACAAAACCTTCAGGTTGAACCATATAGACATCTTCCAGTAAGTGTCCATTAAGGAACGCGGTTTTGACATCCATCTGCCATATCTCATAGTCATAATATGCAGTAATGGCAAGTAGAATTCTAATAGACTTAAGCATGGCCACTGGCGAGAAAGTTTCCTCATAGTCAATTCCTTGAGTCTGAGTAAAACCTTTCGCTACAAGCCTTGCTTTGTAGTTTTGCACATTCCCATCCATGTTAGTCTTCTTCTTGAATATCCATTTGTTTCCCACAGTCCGACATTCGGTAGGAAGATCAACCAAATCCCAGACTTGGTTATCATACATGGATTGCATCTCTGCATTCATCGCTTCTTGCCATTTCTTGGATTCTGAATCTAAGATTGCAGCTTTGTAAGTAGTAGGCTCAGCTTCATCAATCATGAAGATATCGTCATACCTTACCGGTGCATGACGATCCCTAATACTTTTCCGAACACTTGGTGTTTCTGTTGTTTCTTGAGTCCTCTCAGGCTCAACTTCAACAACTGGATCAGTTACATCTGTTCTGTCTGAACAGCTGGTTCAGTTACTTGTGATTCTCGAATTTCTTCAAAATCCACATAGTTATCTCCAATCCCTCGCGCCAGAAGCTCTTCCTCTAAGAAAGTGCCTCTGCGTTTGGTGAAAATCTTATTTTCAGTGGGGTGGTAGAACATGTAACCGATATTCTTACCGTATCCAACGAAAACCACTTTTTCGCCTCTGGGATCTAGTTTATCCGAAGATTCTAGAGTGACATAAGCATTACATCCCCAGACTTTAAGGTAGGATACATGAGGTTTCTTTCCATGCCATATCTCATAAGGCGTTTTAGTAACCTTTTTCGTCGGAGCTATATTCACAAGTCTTGCGGCGGTCTCCAAAGCATAACTCCAAAAGGATTTTGGAAGGTTTGTTCGACACATCATTGATCGAATCATATCTAATAGAGTTCGATTTCTCCGCTCAGACACACCATTATGTTGCGGTGTTCCAGGTGGAGTGAGTTGTGAAACTATTCCACAATCCTTTAGATGGTCGATGAATTCCTGACTAAGATATTCACCGCCTCGATCTGATCGAAGCATTTTAATAGTTCTATTTAGCTGATTTTCTACTTCGTTTTGGTATTCCTTGAACTTTTCAAGAGTTTCATGTTTATGCTTCATAAGATAAACATAACCATATCTACTGAAATCATCAGTGAATGTAACAAAGTATCTTTCTCCATGTCTTGACATTGTTCTGAATGGACCACATACATCTGTATGTACAAGTCCTAACAGATCATTAGCTCTTTCTCCAACATTTGAAAAAGGTGCTTTTGTTAACTTTCCACTTAAGCATGATTCGCATTTTCCAAACGACTCTGAACCTTTGGAATCCAGGATTCCTGCGGTTTTGAGTTGTTTAACACGATTCTCACTTATGTGACCAAGTCTACAATGCCACATATACGTATCATTAAAGTCCAATTTATTACGTTTATGGGAGATATTGCATAATATGTTATCGTTTTGGATTTCTATCTCATAGATCCCATTGTTAGGTTTTGCATCAAAGTAAAATATATCGTTAAAATAAGCAGAAATAAATTCACCATTAAAACGATAATCAAAACCTTGTCTACGCAAAGCATGAAATGAAACAATATTTCTAGTCACACTAGGAATGTAATAAACATTGTTCAAAACAAGTTCTAAACCAGAAGGTAGTAAAAGAACATATTCTCCTATTGCCTTCACTGCAACTCTTTGTCCATTGCCAACATGGACCTCCAAGTCACCTTGTTTCAGTTTTCTAATCTTTCTTAGTCCCTGCAAAACATTACAAATGTGGAAACCACATCCTGTGTCAAACACCCATGTTTTGCCAGAAAAAACAAAGATTTCAATAACATATATACCTGAGGACTCTCCTCCAGAAGCCTTGGCTTGCTTCAGTTCAGCTAAATACTTAGCACAGTTCCTTTTCCAGTGCCCAGTTTCATCACAATGAAAACATTTGGCATCTTTCAAAGGTTTCTTGTTGGCAACAGCTTTGCCCTTTCCCTTCCCTTTGCCTTGATAGCCCCTCTTCTTGGTTTTAGGTTTCTTGATCTGACCCTCCCTGATCATTAGCACTGGTGCAGTTTTGCCAGGTATGTTTACCTCAACAGTTTTGAGCATCTGATGCAGTTCTGCAAGTGTCTTCTCCATCCCATTCATATTATAGTTCATAATGAACTGGTCATATGACTTGGGCAATGAGTTTAGGATGATATCCCCAGCTAACTCATCGCTCAAGGGGATTCCAGACGAGCCAAGTGATCAACATATGCCTTCATTTTTAGCACATGAGTGCCAACTGGTGAACCCTCTTGCATACGAGTGGTTATAAGTGATCTCATCACATCGAACCTCTCATGGCGAGCATTTTGTTGGAACATTTCCATCAGATGCTGATTCATGTCGTATGCATCCACTGGCACGATTAGGTAGGTAAACAACGATTGTTAATTGTGT
The DNA here is from genome assembly GCA_030844895.1 of Ambrosia x helenae. NCBI lineage: Eukaryota > Viridiplantae > Streptophyta > Magnoliopsida > Asterales > Asteraceae > Ambrosia > Ambrosia x helenae. The sequence goes on from CM061233.1 coordinate 13,899,248, forward strand.
CCACTACACAACTCTTGATGTATTGTAAAATACATCTATTTCCTGTGTAAAGTTTGTACAATTTTCGAGTCATTTAGATGTACTTTTATTAGTTTTAGGCTTGTATCGGTCTATTTTATTTAGTTTAGGTTTTTATAGATTTTTATTAGTTTTGCGTCGTTTTTAGTACTTATTTATTTTGTATTTTGTAGGTGTTCATAGACGTTGGAGCGTAAACGAGCAACTTTGATCAAGCCAAGAACACCCGAGTCAAGAGCAGGGAGCTAGAATGCTATATAATAATAATAATAATTATAAAATAAAAAATATAGAAAAGTCAAACGTGACTTTTAAAAGGCCCCAAGCCCACTTATAAAACAAAAAATAGGGCATTGATATTAATTATTTTTGGGTGATAGAATAGAGGAGCCGGACATTAGAATATATATTGTCAAGAAGGAGGCGCACAAAAAAAAAGAAGAATCAGCGATTAATATTTTTTGGAAGGTACTTCGATCAACAACATATTGGTACAAAGAGGTGGAGGTCAAGGTTGAAGCATAGGTGCCAGCATGGGTCGGTTCTAATCCAAATATTTATTATTTATTTATTTGAAACCCGTTATGAACACCATGATTTTGTCTTGCTTTTATTGTTTTGATTTTATCATGACTTTTATTGGCTAAACCTTTTTGCTACCTAGGTTAAAGATGATTGCACTTGAATGATTTATTTTCTTTTGGTTTTGGAACTTTAGGTTGTGGATGAATTTTATAGTAAAGAACTCTTTATTTTCTGGTTTGATGTGTATGCGTATTTAGTTTTGTTTAATTAATTTTTATAAACTCCACTTGCGTTTTTGTGAATGTCTTTCATGTATGAATGCGAGTTAGGTTGCGGACTGGGTGTTAGTAACTAGTTTATGGTTAATTTCTGCAGGTTATCCATAGGAGTTATAATTGTTAGTTAGATAATCCTAAGTGTTCTACCAATTCTCAATAGCTGTGAGGTGCGAGATTGTTGGTCTGTCTAGGGTGTTAAATTGCTAGTTCTAGAGGCTTTGTGAGAAGATCTTCCTAGTTTCCCTAGCATTCCTTGTAGGCCAAGTCTTATCAGAAATATTGTAGTTACCCCTTGCACTTTAGGGTGTATTGTGACTTTCGCACTGTGAGGTAGACTGTCTAGCGGGTACTTTAAGATTCGAGTAGGTAAGCCTGTGAGGGTAACCTCTCAACCGGTGGTTTAACAGCACAACAATATTCTAGGGTTTCCCCTTGAGAAGGGTCGAGGGTGTCTAGTCTATTCTTGATGTTTAGTATTTTAAGATCCCGGTTCCACACTAGTTCCATAGCCATTAGAAATTTATCATTCATGTGTAGGATTCTAGCCTAGGTAGTGCCTTCCCATCATCTGCTTTTAGTTCTAGTTCCCAGTTTGTGTCAATAGTTTATTTAAGTTATATTTTATTTATTTGCATTAGTTTATTAGAAATCCCCCCTTTAAGCAACAAAATATTATTTACTCAGGTTGTAGATAAGTAGTCGAGTCTAGTTTACGTTTTCTAGTAGAGTCTCGTGGATTCGATACTCGGATTTACTTTAGCTGTACTGCACTGACCGGTACGCTTGCCGGTTGTGTGGTTTAGGTTTAGAGAGTCTTAGTTTATAAATTTAAAACTTAGAGTGTGTAGTTTAGGTTAATTTAGTAGTTTTTACTAAACCACTTTGAGCACATCAACTCTCCTTTTGGGGTTATCGCTAAAAGCGATGTATGTTTAACCCCAACTATGCCCACTTGTCAAACAAGCGATGTTTGGTCCTTTACTGTTAACTGTAACACCGACCTATGTTACACAGGAACCGCGATGATTACCTTCACTCATGATCAACGCCCAGATGCAGGGTCAGCACTAACATTTGGGTTCGATATAGAATGGAGTGTTAACTCGTTAAGGGTGGCATGAAACATCAATTAAAAATTGGGATTTAATTTTTAATATTTACCATAAATATATTGAATGACTCGTTAGCATGATGTGAGTCACACAACAGTTTATAAAATCCAATTTTATATTATTCGTGATAATTGAAACTCCTTTCAACACTCGACACGGTATAGTTTTAAATACCCTATTTAAACTACGTTGGTCGTATTGTCGCGAATAGACTTGTTTTAATATTAATAAAACTCTTTTATTAAATATGCTTTTCGGTTTTTATAAAACTTGTTTTAATAAAACCGTTGCCATGATTGTGAAAATTTTATTTATTTTGGGTTATCTAAATTATTTACTATAAATAAACCACAACCACAAAACATAACCATAAAATTAAACGAATCGAGCCCCTAATAGGTCGCCCGTTTCGTTTTAGCCAGAAACGAAACGAACTAGTCAAAAGGGTTTCAAAACTATTTTGATATAGCTCCCACTTGACCCGAGATCTCTATCTTCATGGAACCTGTTCGTCCTTTATATCTTCGTCTTGAGCTTGTACTTGTAGGATTACAACAATAAATTTGAAAATACAATAAAATCAAATCTATTCTAATCCTATCTATTACACCTGATCCAATATCCGTAATAAAAAAAATACAAATCAATAAAGAAATAAAACCATCACAAACACAACCATGACATGGGTCAAATACCTAGGGCTCGATTCACATCACAATCCATGAACAACTAAAAGTTTTTGATCTTTTGTCAAAATAAGCAATTTTTTTTTGACAAATAAAACATAGATCAAAATTATAACTTTACCATCTATACGCGCGTAACCGTGGCTCTGATACCACTGTTGGGAATCATGGTATCGAATACACAGCGGAAGCGGTTTATATATTTAACAAAAACGATTATATATACAATATATATAATAGCCGATTTTATATATAAATTGTTAATTAATTTTATTAATTCGATTAATAAAATATTCCCAATCAGGATCTCAGTTAAACGCGTATAAACAAATAAATAATAAACAACCATATGGGGTTTAGTAATCAACCTTTGACGACTACACCGGAATTGTAACACGCGGGTTACAACGAATCCTCGCTAGTAGGAAGTTCACAACCGAGCACGAACAAACCGGGAAACAACACTTGTAAGAGGAAGGTGGTGGCTTGTGGTGGTTGATGGCCGAACAAAAAAGGAAGAAGGCGGCGACCTTCTTTTCTTTGGTGGCGGCCGCAAAAAGCCAAGAAGAGGAGGCAAGGTTTGTTGTTTTATCAAAAGTGTGCATTAGGTTTACTCCTTAACCCTCCTTTTATAAGACAACAACTTGCAATAAACCCCCTTGCTAAATATCTTAATACTCCTTAATATTAATCTTATTAACATTAAGTCCCTCAAGATACTCCTTAATATTAATCTTATTAATATTAAATCCCTCAAGACTAAAACAATTATTATTTCATAAATAATAATCCACCAACGCGTGAACTTATCTGATTCGTGTACCAACGTGTAACTCTTCGGATCGTACCGGTTCGGGTTACGTTGATCTCGGCTTTTAATTACATCGGACATCCTATATATCCAACAAGAAATAGAGAGAAATAAGATGTCTTAGGTTGAGATCAAGACAAATGGGATGGGTTTGAGTGAGGGTGAAACCCCAAACCCTAATAGGCCTTATATTAATGGGTCGGGCTGGCCTATAAAGGTTGGACACACCTTTATCATTGACCTCGAGGAAGGCTTGTAATAGGGAGCTGAGGATCTGATGCGTGTTACTTCTCTACTCCAGCTTCTGGCTTCTCTGCTTCTTGGCATGAGTCTGATAGTTACTTGAATATGGTTAAGAGTAGGGTTTGGGTACCCCCAGTCATAAGTAGTCATAAGTAGTCATGACGTAGTCATGGGTGCTTGTGACTTAGTAATCCTATCTCATTTTTTCTCACCTACTGAAATTCATAAACTTTGGTGTAAGGTGTTTGCGTTTTATTTGTTTATGTATTTCTTGTTTTGGACTTCATAATTTTTCCCTTTTTTCTTGTATCTTCTACGTTCTCGATGTTTCCTAAAAAGCTTAAAAGGTGTGAAGCTCGTTGGATGTCATGGTAGGTCTTTAGAGCTTTTAGTGTCCAAGCTTATTTTGGAGCTTATGAGCTTTGAAACATCTTTTGTTTTTTTAAGCTTCCAAGCCTTTGGCTTTCGCTTAGCTTTCTTTTAGGCAACTTGCTTGAATTTGACTAGACATAATTAGGTAGTTGGAATAAGGAAGCACTATGAGATTAATACATCTTGTTGGGTGATTACGTTTTTACATTTTTACATTTGAAGGCGACAACATATGAGTTTTACACCATAATAGGTCTTGTGTAATTGTAGCTTCTTTTCTCAATGTATGATAATATCCATGATGGTTGACTTCTTTTGCCCTTGGCTTCGGCCGAACCATCACAACATCACCACCACTTGTTTATTTCAAAGGTTGTCAAGATAATACACTAGAATGGGTCTTTGTTAAATACATAATAGGTCTTGTGTAATTGTAGCTTCTTTTCTCAATGTATGATAATATCCATGATGGTTGACTTCTTTTTCCCCTTGGCTTCGGCCGAACCATCACAACATCACCACCACTTGTTTATTTCAAAGGTTGTCAAGATAATACACTAGAATGGTTCTTTGTTAAATACATAAAAACCTTCCAAGGTAAGAAAGTTTCCATACATACACACATGATAAGCCACACTACATATAAAGCTACATCACATTGTCAAAAGATAAGAACACTTACAATCACATACACACACGTGTGTATATATGTATGGACAAGAGGTCCTTGTCTTGTCTTTCCCCTATACTAAATTGGGCACTCATAAGCAAACCCCAAGGAAAGATTGATTACCTCACCTAGTAAACAACACACTATTCTTTTCCTTTCCCCTATTCTCGGCCGAAGACACCTCCCCCCCCCCCCCACACACACACATGATCACCATTGATTTAATCTTGTCCATATTCTACATGCATGGCTATTAGAGACAAAAACAATTCACTTATACTTAAATGGATATTACAAAGTGACCATTATCCTTCCTAGACATGATATTAACCCAAAATGATTGATCTTCCTTGTCTTTTTGCTTTTTGGCTGATCCACATACACACATAATCAATTGTCATTTTCACCCACTGTTAACTAATTATACAAGTAAAGTGTGTACTATCTTAATCCCATGATCAAGACGTCTTGACTTGCCAAGAATAGCACACTTGGTGGACTATATAAAAAGGTTAATACACTTGCTTTGGACATTCATAACACACACAAACTCACAACACTCAACAAAGTTATGACACCCGACATATTTGACTTGACATTTTTAAACTTATAAGTCTACCTTAGCGGAAACGTTTTATTTACGTACTTGACTGGGTTAGTCAAGTCGGGATTTTCTTACGTATTGTCCAGGGTTCAGTGATCTAGAGGATCATTGGTGTCATTTTATATACATACACGAGTCTTGAGTCCCGTTGTTGGTGAATTACATAAACTAGATTAAGTGTTTACGCGTAGATTGATTCTTATATGGTGGATTATATGCAAGTACGTGTCTAAACGGTGTTTAGATGATTATCCATGATTATATATGTTAAACATATGTTACGATTAATTTTTCATGTGTTCTGATGTGTTAAAATACGTTAAAACGACAAAACTGGAAAATCTGGAAAATGCCCTGCTTGGTTCGACCTTAAGGGGAGTCGAACCTGGCTATCTGTTTGTTAAAAACTTCGTTCAACCACTTAGTCCCTCGTTCGACCTCGAGTAGGGGTTGGTTCGAACCTACCCAGACTATAAATACCATCCTTAGCCATTTTTCATCATTTCACAAACCCTAAACGCCTCTAAACACTCTCTTTCGACTTTTATAACCGGGGAAGGAGTTTTTGATCTCGTTTTTCATAACCTAACCCTCTAAATCATTACAAGTGAAGATCTAAGGTGTGTTCTTCATCATAAATCCTTTTTGAGTAATTTTAATTCGTTTTCATAAAACCCCAAAGTTCCACATCTGATATATGACTTTTATGAATAATAACCTTTCTAAAACCTTTCTATACAAAACCTTATCATAAAACATGAGTTTTCATATGTATTAACATATGTTAATGATCCTTCATGTTATGTTATGTGTTGTTTGATGTTTGTATGATATGTGGATGATATGGAGATGTTCTAGGATGGTTATAACTGACGAGTTTTGATTATCTTTGGTCACAAATTATTGGATGATGATGTTAGGTCTAATTTGGGAATTTTGATGGATTTAGGGATTGATACATGATGTTGTTATGAACAATATGATTAGTGGTTTTGATTCACATGATAATCTGAGTATAGTGATGTGATTATTAAGTGATTTCATATAAGTTTCCTAACTGGGTAAAGTTTCCATGCATGATGTGACATCTCCATAATTTTGCCATTTTGGGTAAACATTAAAACGGACTGATTTTGGAATAAAATTAGTAGGGTTTTGTGGGATATGTTATTCATATTTGATTGCTGTGTTTCATGATGTTTCGTGATGTTTTCGGATGATTTTAACGCGTTTTGGGAAAGCTATCTGATAGGGTCGAACCTGGGGGTACCTTCGACCTTCGTAGGGTCGAATGTAGCTCCCCAGGGTCGAACCTGGCTTTCAGCAGGTCGAATCTGCATTAGTTTGGTCGAACGTGCTTGATTTAGGTCGAATTAACACATGTTAAGGTCGAATGAACATATGTTTAGGTCGAATGAACTTGTTTTAGGTTGCATGAACTTACATTGGGGTCGAAGGAACCTGAAATAGGTCGAACCAGGCACTATGGGGTCGAACCTGACTTATTTCTCTCCTTACTCGACCCAACTACTTCGTATGTGCGATTCTTGATGCAAACTAAGTGTGTTATGCTTGAACCTTACTTGTAATCTATGTGTACTTGAGTTGTTTGTGTAATGGGTCACGAACGGGATGTCGAGTCAGTCTAGTGTGTCGGTTAAGCAGTCAAACACGTTTTCAAACTTACTTAGTCATGATCTGGACAATCGGGACTAGTTGACCTTAGGGTTATTAGTCAAAACTCTTATACAAATTTTATTGATAGATCGCCGGTATTTGGGACTATCAAGGCTTATCTTATTTATTATTACAAGAACGCAAACTAAGGTAGCAGGGAGTCTTAGGCGCACTCAAGTCGCACTGCGTCTAGTCTTGCATACATAAACAAACGGGGTTGTGTTTGCATTCATATTTGACACTGGTTTTGTAAGCATTTATCTTAGCTTTCGCTGTCGTTGTCTACTTTACTTTCAAACTTATAAACTGCGTGGTTGGTATTTCTACGTAACTTTTTTTTGCATATAGTTGTCGTTTGTTGTGACCATTGACTTGGATCCTGGCATGTCACGCGCCTCGCGGTAAAACCCAGCAAATGGAATTTGAGGGTGTGACAAAAGTTCTTCCTTTGTCCTTTCCTTAGTCCACGGCCGACCCAACCACAACCATTTCCTTCCTAAAATACCCATCGGCCAAGACCACTAGAGCATTCAAGGTTCGGATCAAGTCACATTCTTGTTTGGAAGTCGTGGAAGTTGCACAAGCTCTCGGGTTCACCTCATCTTGATTCGGTATGTTAACACACTATAAATTCCTATTTAACCTTACTAGTTTTGGCCTATCCATTGTACACCCGACCCCCTACCCCTTTGTCTATTCTAAATTGTCCATACACAAACTACAACCAATAATATGGAAGTTAAAACAAGTGATGTGGTAGCTTGATTACAAAACTTATCATGTGTTAATTATAAACTTACATATATATACACACGCACGTCTACACACATACACATCTATATAACATCGACCCACCTATACCTTTGAACACCTACGACCAAACATAAGATGTGTGAATGAACCTTGTATTTGCCAAAAGAAACCGATTTTGGAACTAAACATAATAAACATATAAATATTGATATAACTTTCTTTTTATACACGGCCACATGTGATATTGTACACTTACATATTCAAATTTACAATCATAAACGAGTTCATGGAAGTCAATTTTGTTATGCATGAATCGGATCTTTATCAAAAATCTATAACAAAGTTTCGGATGTCATGTGAACATATGTTAAAATGGCTTAAACATATGTTATTCTCAACTTTAACATTATAATATTATAACACATGTTAAAACACTTGTAATTCCATGAATCCACCACAAATGTTAGATTGAGAATATTCTATAGCCCATGATGACATGTGGGCCCGTTTTGTTAACAATCAATGTGTTTTTACAACAAAACTCTTGGAATTAACAAAACCGTACACTTTACAAAAGTACATACAAGATATGTAGTAATTGTCACGTTAATTGTAACACCCCAACCGATGGCGGAAACATCGGGATGTCACGTATTGATGATTGTTCAGTAGCTCATGGTGAATAATAAATTCCATTAGATAATTTAAATGAATTACATACGATTGTTCTAGAATTTGTACATCAAATTGAATAAAATCTATACACATATCTTCAAGCATCAATTCAAATCTTCAAGCAAATAGAACCTGAAACATGTTAAGTTGAAAATGTTTTGGGTCAACAAAAGTTGGTGAGAATTACATAGGTTTTTGATAATTGAGTAAAAATGATGTGCAATTCATGTGTCATGTCAATCTAGTCCATATATGAGAACATACTAGAAATAAATCGAGTGCATAACCAACCCTGATGACTGTTATAATGTGGTACCTCCCATACGCTCATGGTTCACCTAAATATGTTATACGATAACAAACACCCACGCTACCTTTGTAGGAGGCACGTATCCGGGTGGGATTGTCAGTCCAATAGATCTATCAATGAATACCGTCGGCTGATCAATGTTAATGATTATGCTAGAATTGTGCTTACCCTAGTCATGTTCAAGACATAATGCAACATAGAAAAACACATAGACACATTGATGATTGAATTGCATAAATGATGTTGTAACATGTTTCACCCCAAAAATGGTGATGAATAAAAAAGGGGCTATGTAAAACTCACCTTGGTAAAATGTTATATCTGTTGAAAATAGTGTGTTGCCCAAATGTATCAAGTATCACCCTATAATGAGGTAATAAATATGTCTAAGTCTATCAATTCTACAAATGTATAAGTTTCTAGGGCTTCGAATTGGGGATCATTGCTCGTTTGATTACTATTAAAAATATTCGTCAATTGAGAGAAATTTAGTAAATAAATAACTAAAAATCTTTTTTATGAAATTTAAATTTAAGATGGTCACAATAATATGTTTAAAGTATAAAAATAATTTTTATAAAATTATTTTCTTTAAAATAGATTATTAAATCTATTTATTACAAATTGTCAACTTTAACTTTAATAATTTAAAAATACTAAAATTAAAGAATTATTAGTTTAAAAATTATATTTCTGTTCTAAATGATCAGAAATAATTTGTATAAAATTTTGGTGCAAAAATATTAAAAATTGGATTTATTATGATTTAATTATGATTAAATCTAACAAAAATTGCTTAAAAATATTAAATAAATGATTTTTCAGAAATAAAAATCATTTCTGAATAGCTTAATGTTATAAAAACTTAGGATAATTTTTGTGGAAATTTATAAGATCGTTTTGATATTTTTATAGATTTTTATAAATAAAATAGAATAAACTTGATTTAATTATTATAAATATTAAATAAATAAATTTCAGAAAACTAAAAATTATAAGTGAAACTTTTTCATCAGATTCACCTTAGATAATTTTTGTAGAATAAATAAAAGAGTTTTGATAATTTAAAATGAATTTATAAAATTATATGTATAATATATGCTTATTTGTAAAAAAAAAAAAAAAAGGAACAAAAAAATAATCCAACGCTGGGACTCGAACCCGCGTGGATTGAGGAGGGAACACCAGACATAACCATCTGATCTGTATGATCAGTTGTGTTGTTTCTTGTTTTTGAAATATAAATAACATAAACCAATTAGTGTTCTTCCCCAATTTAACATCAATCGAGCCCTAGGTTAGTAATAATCATTTCTAACAAACAATAACCCGATTAACTATAGGGTTATTGTTTGTTGAGGGCTGATGAACATACCCTAACAAAAAAATTGAAACTTACAATACAGAAACAAGCTCGATTGGTGAGTCAACGGCTTGGTCAAAGATACGAACGAAAACCAACGAACAGAGGATTTTAAGAATAATTGGGGATTTAGAGAGATGTATTGGCGAGTTGGGATTGTTCTACAATGATCAATTTATAGTATTACGCTCTGGATCAGTGGAATGGTAAGGTTGACTCGTTGTTATTGTATACGCGCAAATGGTTAGAATTTTGGTATGAATTGATAATGTTATTACGCATCTAAGGCCGATAATCACGATTCCGAGTCAAAACATGGTTAATTGCACATTATTAGGATGAATTGATTGGTCAAAGGCTTGATTTGTTACCATATCTGCTACTGATGCTGTCCGTGACACAGGGGAAGAAAGAAAGGAAAATGAAAGAGGGTTTAAATAAAATGAATGCTGGGTAAAAATCAACTAGTGTGTGTGGAGCAGATGGGAAACACGCGTGTTTGTGTGTGGGAGGTCCCGGGTTCGAAACCCGGCTGGGACAAGCTTTTCCCTTTTTTTATTACAGCGAAGTGGAGTTGGGCTGGACTTGGTTGGGCCGGCTCCTTGGGCTCAGCAGGCCCAGATCTGTTTTTATAAAGAAGGAAAATGGGTGGTTGGGTTTGGGCTTTGGGTTTGTTAAGGGTGTAGTTTAATTGTGAGCATTATTATTATTATTATTATTATAGAAAAAAAAATGCATTATATTTGTATATATGTGTATATATATATATATGTTGCGAATTAGGAGAAGTAATTAAAGACTTGGGCACATAAAGGATAAAATAAGGGCTTCTTCGTATAGAAATTTGGTGAGAATTTTTGCGATGTTACATTAATGAACAATGGACCCACAAATACATGATACGAGGGTCCACAAGTCAGGTGAACAACTTATATGGTAAACAACAAGAACGTACAACTTACTATGTCCTTAATATCATAGGGCACTTATTGTCGGGATAGTAGTCACTTAGGTTCATGATTTGCTAGACCCCATATCCATTTATCAAGTGAGTTTCACGGCCCTGTTTACTATTCTTACATTTTGGGGGAATAAACATGCTACATTACTAGTTACATTACATTACATTTGGGTGAATTTCTATCATGACTACCATGTGAAACATGAGACAAACAGTTCATGAGCTCAACAGTACTCGTACTTACATTTACACTGTAACCATTAGCTAACAATAGCCATGGAACACTTAAATAGATCTATTGGGTTGACACCCTTACTCTTGGTTAGTCGCTTTAACCGGTTACATACAAAAACGTAGTATTCTACTATAGATACGTTGTCTTTATTGTACAACGCGCGAGGCACAACAGTCAAGAGGTTTGGTTATGGGACTCATGGTTGGCACAATAATCATTGGCTTAGCTAGCTTTGATTGGTCATACACGAATTTCACAAATTTTACACTTAGTACATTAAACTTGTGAACTCACAAACATTATGTTGACAAATATTTTATGCATGTTTTTTTAGATAATTGATCATGGATTAATTAGAATAAAAACTATAAAAATGTAATATTTATTGAAAATATTAGCATTGATTTATAAAGTTGAAAAATAATTTTATAAAATATTTTATGTTTTATTTATAATTAAAACAAATTAATTTCTATTAACTAATGGATGAAATGGATTTAAATGCTAAAAATAATAAAATATAAATTTATCTAAAAATTATAATTACCCTTATAGCTTAAAATGATAACATAAATTTTATAAATAAATGTGGCTTTTTTTATTTAAAGTAGATTTGTAATTAAATAAATATGATAAAAACAAAAAAAAATGATTAAAAAAATATAAAATACCTTTTCATAAAATATAAATAAGATAATAAACTTTTGGGTTTAAAAATGTTGCTGTTTTTTTTAGAATTTATAAAGTTGTAAATTTATTTTAAATAATAGAATTTTAAGGAATTAATTTACATATAATACAATAAATAAAATAGCAAAATAAAAAAAAATACATGGAAAATTCATGATGTTATAGTTTCTACTAAATCATACAACCAAAGTAAATTCCCACATGAATTTTATATAAAACACATTCATAGTGTAGTTTATTATCAACCAGTGGGTACGTGAGATCTTACCTCACCAAAAAGACAAATAGACAAAAAAAAAAAAAATAGTTACTATTCCCTAAGGTGTTACGTTTTTTTTTTTGGAAATTAAATTTCATTAACCAAAAACCGCCATAGGAGACTTCAAAGAGAAGACCCAAGAGCGCAAAAACGAGCTTACATTAAGTCTAGGGGATAATTACACCAATCAATCCAACATTTAACTTTCATCTTCAATCTATGTCTAACCCAAAAGAAAGAAATCGACTTAACATATTCCACAACTTCGATAGCTCTCTCACATTTATTAGAAAAAAACTTTGGAGTTCCACTCGTTCCATAAACACCACATGGTAGTATATATAAGTCCCCTAAGCAGGTTCTTCTGATCCGCATCCAATGACGTATTGTCTGGAAACAATAGCAGATCACGGACATAAAAAATTATCATATCCTGCAGCCTGCACCACGACCCGATGCGATACCAAACTTATGTAGAACAAAATACAACCTATAAACAAGTGAATAGCCGATTCCATCGCTGTGTTACAGAACGGACAAAACGGGCCAGACATCGCTATCCCTCTTTTCTGCAATTGATCTTTCGTAGGAAGACGATTTAATCCAGCTCTCCAAATCAGCAACTTACATTTGAGAGGAGTCCACCCTTTCCATTTAATTTTTAAATCATTCGAATTGTTCCTACAGATAACAAAAAGTTTTTTGATTTTCCGAACCTTGAACGAGCCATCAGAATTACCTCTCCATTCCCATCGATCTTTGCCATCAATCCATTGGTAATCATAAATGTCTTGCAATAAAGAGAATAACTCAGACACTTCCTCGGCACTGGTGGGATTTCTATGCCATTCCCACATCACATCTCTGCCATTATTTCTTATGATCACACGACTCCCCACCGAAGCCCATTTTTTCTTCTCAATACTAAACAGATTGGGATATTTCTCCCTTAAAGGAATTAAATGTAACCAAACATCAGTCCAGAAATCCACGTTTAAACCATCCCCAACAACCCCAACAAACAAGCGACTAACCTGTCTACCATCCTGCAATTTTTTATCACTCCTCTTAACAATATTCTTCCAGCAACTACTCGCATTCTGGTTATATGGCAGAAAAGACCACGTGCGAGAAGACCCTTACAGCCAATCATAATGTTTTTCCACAAGCTTCTTTCTTCTCTTTTAAACCGCCAAACCCATTTAAGGAGTAGAGCGTCGTTTATGTGGACGAGCTTATTGAGACCCAACCCCCCTTCTTTTTTAGGCCGAGTGATACCATCCCACGCCACCCAACAAATCTTGTTTCCAACACTCGACCCGGCCCATAAGAATCTTCTCATAACCCCTTCTATTTGCTCGATCACCGCCAATGGAGCTTTATAAAGCGAAAAATAATAAATCGGAAGATTTTCAAGAACCGATTTAATAAGAATGAGTCTACCGCCCATAGATAAGGTGTTATTTTTTAATATATAGAATAATTACATCAATTACTATATTCAATTCACATATTATTATCATTTAGACATTCATCAAACACTTGGTGTGAATACCATATTTAAAGCACAATATACAAGTGTTTCATGCTTAATTTCCCACCTCATGGTATCAAACACCATGTTTCTTCCCAAGATCAATCACCCATTCATACATAAACATCAAACACAACATATTCGTTTGGTTCTTTCAGCCTAATAATCAACTAGACCAAGAACGAATATGGGTTACACCCAAATGTCGATCCTTACTTTTAGCCACCATGAACCTTCTTCAATTTACTAAATTACCACATCACTAGCATTCGTTCTAGTTCAATCAACATTTTCCGCAAAATTCTCACAACAATAAAACAAAACTCATATCCTTTCATTATACAAATCATCTTTAGCAAAAATTACCCTCAAATGAAAAGCTACAACTTAAAATATAGTTGTCATCAATAGATGATCACAATCCTTTCATCCGCAAACATTTGGGGGTTGAATTCCACCTTTAATTTAGAAATAAGAGTTTGTTTGAGGGTTTCTTCTTCTTCTTGTATGGCGCATCCAGAGAATATATGGATATTTCTTTAAACTTCATTTACTTTCTGTTTTGCTCTCGTATCCTAAACAGGTTAGTAACATTTTTTTATTTCACGCCCTAACCTAAGAAAACATACCAATAAAAAAAATTTAGATTGTTGGGCGTTACACCTAGGCACAAATTAACATCTCACACCTCCAAACTTATCTTGTGATAAATCACACTCCTTATCGCCCCCATCCCAATCGTTCGCCAACCAACCAGCTCTCATGTTCTCACCCTTTGCCAACGATTAACCCCCGCCCCATACCCCATGGTTGTATCACCTCACCATGCCCGCGTCCAGTTACCTAACATCCTCTCTGCATCCCCAACACACGACCTAAAACCAAAAACGTTGAGTCGGCCTTGTATAAAAGATTAACCCAAATTAAACTACTATATTATATAGTTTTTTATTATTATTATTATTATTATTATTATTATTATATTATTTGCTAGTCCACCACCTGTATCACGTGACAACAGGCGTAACATTTGTTCCCTATATATACATAGTGTACGGTTTCTTCTTCTTGTTCATCGGCTGGAGGTTCAGTCGAGTCTCGAGCTTATTCTTCCGTAATAATAATAATCATAATAATAATAATATTAATAATCGGCGATTGATTTAGAATAATGGTGGGCGAAGAGAAGAGGCATCAGATGATGCAAAACCTATTCGGTGATCAATCGGAAGAGGAGGAAGAAGAAGAGGTTGAATCGGAGCACGAATCCAACCGACAACCCACCGATTATGCATCCGTATGATTATCATTCCTTTTCATTTACAATTTGTTTGTGAATTTTGTAGTTAGGGTTTGTTAATTGCAATTAGGTTGTTTCAATTAGAGTTTTAGGGTTACAATTTGTTGTTGTAATGTTTGGTAATATTAGGGTTTGGTTGTTGAAGTAATGCAATAACATAATATAACTTTGATTTGGAATGCTAAGGAGTGAGCCTCTGGGAGTTCATATAGCATATGTTTTATGCAGTTTTGTTAGTTATGATGTTATGTGTTTTTGAAAAGGATGTAAACTGGTGTGTTAGAATAGAAGGTTATGAATATATTGACTAGTGATGGACTTGGAATGACGCTTGAAAGTGGGCTTTTTGACTTTTTTTTTCCCGAGGAATGAGGGAAGGGCATTTTACTTCGGGTTTGGTTATAACTATTGATATGTTGGTTTTGGTAGATTGTAACCGGTTAGGGAATTGATTAGTCTCATAGGCTAATTGTTAATACGACTAATATTGAAGTTTATTATCACAGTCTGAAGACCTTTACTTGGGTGAACTTATTAGTCGTAGTTTTATGACGGTGTTTATGTGGGCGGTGAAACATATAAAAAGATTAGAGACGCTTACAGTTGTTTGAGATAATATCAAATTATTCTGTGTAATAACTCATGTGTAAATAACAGAAAGAAGTTTCTATTCACTTAAATATGGAGATTAAATATTCTTTACTATCATAGCATGGCTGCATGGGAAGACAATCTGGTTCACAATCATAGTTTATAGCATTAAATCGTTTGGTGCTTTATAGTGTATACTGTATAGTATTAGAAAAGTATTACAGAACGCGTAACGATAAAAGAAGGTTACATCAAGTTGTTAATCGGTACATATACTCTATTTGGCTTCAAACTTTCCAATCTTATTTTTCCAAATTCACTTAGCTTATCTATATAGACATTTAATTTAGGTATACATAATGTAGAATAACCTTCTACACTACAGTCTTATTGAGGCATGCATGTACCTATCACATTACATGTAGGTGCAACGTCTTTGGGAGTTCATAATAAACAGTTGATTATATCTAGTTTTTCTGTAGTCAATGATTAATTACATTCTTTATTGCTGTTTACTTATTATATGATCGAAGTTTTAATCCTTTGTATACCAGATATCATTAGCTAAATCAAGGACAATCTTTGCATAGAAGAAATTTATTAACTTTATTTTTATGGATACGATGGATTGACTTGCCACATGTTGACACATATGCCTTTTGTCTTGAACTCTAAATCAGGGATTCGGGTGTGTGTTTTACATGGATAGGTGATAACTATTCTTAAATATTGATGCTTATGTGGTAAAAGTATCTGTTGCATTTATGATTTATCACATACTAACATAAGACTAATTGCAGAAGTATTACCAGCACATATTATTTATACCTTGTTTTAACATAACTCGACTCTTTAAGTTTGTGTTTTCAGATTATCTTTTTCCTTTTTGGATAACGGAATTGTTCAATAATAGAATATCTGTTTGGAGTTTGAAATACTCAATTATAAAAGAATCTTGTAAAGCTTGGAAACCACATACAAATGCCCATGCTGTATAATGGATGGAGCAGGTCAAAATTTGACGCTCAACAATTGGAAGGACTGCTATATTTTATTGTATAGTGCAACAAAATGCAAATTTTTTCTGCTGTTAAGTACTGACATATTCTGTTTTCTAAGTTTTTAGAGAGAACGGAAGCATTGGCCACCCAAGTATTCAAAAGTTTTCACTAAGCGGCCCTCCCTGATATTAAAACTAACTTTAGAGGTCACCAAGTATCAATTTAGTTTTGCTTCTTTCGATTTCGAAATTATTAAATGCAAACTTCTCTTAAATTTAAAGCTTTTGTCACACCTAGTGTGTTTAAATGACAAAAAACCTCCTCTTCCTCATCATCATCATACTCAGTTAATCCCACCTATAGCAAAGCTAAGGTAGGGTCTGAGGAGGGTAAGATGTAGACAGCCTTACCTCTACCCCTAAGAATAGAGAGGCTGCTTCCAATGAGACCCCTGTCTCAATGTGGTTTGGTATCAAGCCTTGGACATAAGGCACATAACACTTAGCAATCGGGACAAACCCAATCGGTGCATGTACCCCTTTGTCTTTTGGCTATCCACGCCACCACATGATGCATGATTAACCGTCTGTCGTTTTTTAACGTTATTTTTCATGAAATTAGTAAAATAACGTTAAAACTAGTGCAACTTTACTTTTGCCCCCCAAGGGCGACACATATATACATTATATGCGCACACCGTAAGTGGGGCGTAAAATGACAAAAAACCTGAAAAATGTAATAAAATTTGTTTTGAAATCAATCTTATTTTGAATATATTCATGGACATTTTTGTATTTTACAACTTAAGATGTGATAAAAGCTTAAAACTTAGGGGTATTTGGTTATTTTATAGTTTTCTAGCAAGATTTTTTTTTTGTTGGAAGCGGCATAAACTAAACTGAAAGAAGTGTGGCCTTTAAAGTTGTTTTAATATTTGAGTGGCATTAGTGAAAACTTATCAAACTTGGATGGCCTACATATATATTATCCCAAGTTCTTATCATTAATGAATGGGACTTCCATGACTAGTAATTATATGTATCGGCTTCACGGATATATGGTATTAGTTGGGCACATGACAGCGGATGAGAATTAACTTCCACCAAGTAAACTCGGCCACGCGTTGCCTATGCATGGCCATTCTTTATATGGAAATAAATTAAAACTATACATGGTGTTTATTAAAGAGGATTTTCTTTTGTATACTGCTATACTCATAAGACGTCTATCACTATTAATAGATGAGAGGTAGACAAATAAATCTCATTGTCAATAATAATTATCCAGTTGGAAAGGGGGACTCTGTTGTTTTTTTCTTTCCTTTTAGTGAATTTTTGTCGGTTTCATCATGCGTAACACGTTTATGGTTACACGTGTAAGGGTGGGTGCCAAATGTATCATAGCTGTACAGCTTCTTTATTGTTAATCTTCCCCTATAGTCGAAAGACAGATATTAAGAATTTTGAAAATACAATTTGTAAATGATAGCGATTCTTTTCAGATCCTTACAAAGCTTATAAAAAGTAGTCATGAATCTGATTCAACAACGTTTATATATGCGATTCTTGACCAATTTAAATTGTTTTTATTAGTTTTATCAAATTGAAACTTTTACAGGATGAAGGGGATATTGGGGTGAAGCCTGAAGGTGAAGAAGTGTTAGAAGGTCAAGGTGAAGCAGAGGCTGGTAGTGAAACAGACGGTGAACTACATGAAATGGGTCAAGAACACATGGAGAGTGAAGGTGAAAGAGATCAAAGCTCTCAAGAAGTAGATCTTGAAAATCAAAGAGATGAAAGCGAAGGAAAAGATTCAGCAAGTGATCAAATTGGTCAAAGAGGCGTGACAAGTAGACGGAGAGAAGTTGTGGAGAGTGAATCTGAAAGATCAGAGGAAAATCAATATATGGATAACGCAGATGAAGAAATTGACCAACCTACAAGTCCAAGGTATTATTGTAATCCGATATCAATTTTTTAGATTTAATTTTGTGACTGAAGGCATCTAGTGTGGTAGATTAGGATATACTTTTGAATGCTATAAATGCAATTTTATTTTGTAAAGATGTTAGACGGTTGCCCTGTTTCTTGATCAACACAAATCATTTAATGCGTTAAATCTGTTTGCTTCTTATTTGGAAATAGGTCAGCTGATGAAGAGAAAGATGAAGCTCACATATCAGAGACAGCTCCTGAGCTCCGCGATGTATTTGGGGAATCTGATGACGAAGAACCAGCAGAATACGAAGCTGTTCAGAATAATCTAGATGACGATGCAAATGTTTGTAATTATTTTTAAAAAACACTTAACGCTGTATTATCATTATTATTTCTCGAATAATTTTAAATGTTTTTGTAATAGAGATCTCCTATGGAGGATGAAGGTTATGAGAAGGATCTTAGGCCAGAGGATATGATAGCCGATGAAGAGGGTCGGTATGATTCTGAAGAGGATAATATTATAAAAGCTAAGGAGAAACCAGTGGGACCCCCTCTGGAGCTAGGGATACCGTTGCGACCCCCTCCTTCACACCCTGAGAAGGTTTAGTCTCAAATCTTGTTTTGGTTGTGTGTTAAGGCATAGTGACACTATTATACTCTATGAGACAATAATCACAAAATTGTGACCTCTATTTTATAGAGGAGACAGTTTCTACCCTTTTTACTTATGAATGGGTCGGTTTGAGTTACGTATCACAAATGGGTGAAATGGGAGAGTGGGTTCAATCATAAAACTTAGCCTAAAAGGAGATTGGTGAAAGAGGTTGAAAGTCGCATAAACCGCGTTTTTAACAAGAGTTGAACTTTTTAAATGCATTATTTTAGAAACTTATAGATTATCATTGAGATAAGATAATTTTTATAATCTTTTCAATACAGCATTCATGTATAATTTTTCTGAATATTAAGTGTTTTGGACCAGCCCATATCGTTTCAGCCAATATAAAAATTACTTGTTTTGATGTGGTACTCAACCTGCCGGGCTCAACAGTTTCGCCACCTCTAATGTCTTGCACTTGTTTGAGAACTAAAATGAGCTCCCTTCCCGTTGCTTGCAGATGAACATGATTAAAGTTTCTAATATTATGGGAATTGATCCTAAGCCATTTGATCCAAAGACGTATGTTGAAGAAGATGCATTTGTTGCTGATGAATCTGGACATAGCAAACGCATTCGCTTGGAAAATAATATTGTTCGTTACAGGGCTGTTAGAAATCCTGATGGAACAACATCTGTAAGTCGATTTCAGATAAACAAAACAACTTCACATGTTTCATTATCCATCTTGCGTCTTACTACTACATTACAGTTCTCATTTTGATATTAGATTCTTTGCTCATATATTGTGGGGCATTAAAACTATTATAATATTTATATTACCTTTAAAACAATTCTTGGAGTTTTTACATGTCTTCTTTTGATCTGTGACATCTGTCCGTGCTTAAATTTTTTTGTTGCTTCATAATTTTGTTTCTTGTTTTGAATAAACTTTGTGTAGTATGAAAGCAATGCACGCTTTGTGAGATGGTCAGATGGCAGCTTACAGTTGCAAATTGGAAATGAAGTTCTTGATATTTCAGTGCAGGATGCACAACATGATCAAGCTCATCTTTTCCTTAGACATGAAAAGGTCTGTAAAACACGTTTCCTTCTTCATGGTAGCCCTTTATACTGGCAAGGTATCTTAAGCATAGGTTTCCATGTTCCAAAACAACATAAAATAAGATAAGGCTTACCGTAAACAAGTTGGCTAACCTAAGATTAGCCTAGCCACATGCAAATCAATTTGACAATGTTAATTTTGTTAAAGACATGTCTACATGTGTGTGTTGTATTTGATACTTTTGCTAATATGTTGCATACATTTCGTGAAAAAAAATACAGGGAATACTCCAGTCACAGGGAAGGGTCTTGAAAAAGATGAGATTTATGCCTTCGTCTTTAACTTCTAATTCTCATAGATTGTTGACTGCACTTGTTGACTCAAGACATAAAAAGGTGTATAGGGTCAAAAAAACTGTCACTGACATTGATCCTGAGAGGGAGAAGGAACAGAAGGAGAAGGTTAGATCATGCAAAATATATAGTTTTCATGAAATCTTTTGTTAGGAATTTCCGCTAATCAAGTTACCGTTTTTTTAGGCTGAAAGTCAAACAATTAGGGCCAATGAACTTCTTAGTAAGAAAAAGGAAAAGGTCAACCGAAAGTATACACAAACTGTGCGTAGGGAGCGCCAACTTTCACCTGGTTTCTTGGAGGATGCACTTGATGAGGTATAACTTTAATAATCTTATCGTCGTTTAACTATTAAAGCCTCTTGTAAGCATGTTTTATATATGTATTTTTGAAGTTGATAGCTGCGGCTTACCGTAATCATTTATCTTATGAACTGTTTGTGTAACATACTATGTTACAATACATAGATTTTAGTAGTTGTGCATCTGGCAAGTGAAATTGGGAGGTCAGGCGGTTGGGGTAACAGACTAACAGGTCAAAACAAATAACGGGTCATACCGCAATCACTTTCTTATCTTTTTTGTTTTTGGATTTCATAATATAATTAGTGTTAAAATATGATTGCAATAAGTCAAACTATACCATTACAGTCAGAAGAATCATTTATTTAGTAAATGGTTTAAGAGTTTTTTTTTATGCATCGAGTACACTTTGGGCAACACGTAGTCTATTTGACTCGTTTTCGTCTATTGACTCTGTAGGGCAATAATTACAATCAAAATGAACACATTTTACCCGTAGATGAAAGGAAATTACCACATCTTATTTTGTTTAGTACTAAAATTCTACTTAATGATTATCAGGATGATGAACAAGATTATTACGATAATCGGCGTTCTCGACGCCGCTTCGAAGAAGACCTGGAAATGGAAGCTCGGGCTGAAAAGCGTATTATCAATGCAAAGAAGGTATATAAGCTTAAAAATAAAAATACAAAACAATTTCCCTTTCTATTACCATTTTATGTAAAAAAAAATACGTCTTGTGTAAATAGTCTCAAGGACACAAAGATACTTCTCGAGGCAAATCATCCTTGTACTCCATGAAATCATCTAGACGTCCAGTTGATGATTATGAAAGTGAAAGAGAAGAATCTGAATATGAAACCGAGGGTGAGGAAGATGAGCGGTCTCCGCCACGTAGGCGGGCTGATGTGGCAGACCGCTATGATGATGAAGAGGAAGATCAGTATGAGGAGGCTTTGGCTGATGAAGCATCGGAAGAAGAAACAGTAAGTGTTTTCTTTATCCTTTTCAACATAACGTCTTCTTAAAAACATAAGATTTTTATTTTCACCGTTTATTTTTTAATCAACGATAACTCCAGGAGGTAAAGCATAAGGCTTCAGGAAGCAGTCTCAAGCGCCATGAGATAGAATCAGACGAAGAATCTCCCCCAAGAAAAGCTGCTGCATCTCATCGTCGAAAGGCACTTGTTTATGATAGTGATGAAGAATAAAATATATGCGAGTTGGTAAGTAAACGTCATCTATTCAAGCATTAAACACATAAAATATATCCCCCAAAGCAGTATATTCACTTGATAGTATTGAGTTCTAAATTAGTTGCTTTTAATCTTTAAAATTTACAAATAATTGCCCTATACTTCAGATGATCATGGAGATGTTGATTGTTGAGTGTATAAAACACAAAACTGGACTTTGTTGTTTTGGGATGGCGTATTTGGATAACTATTGCTGTGTGTGTTTAGGGGAAACATCGAATATACCTGCAGAAACCCATATAATAACATATTTACCTATAACAAAAAAATCGATATCAAATATACCCATACAAATTTCTTTAAATTTCGTACGTATTCATTTTATAAACTATATTAAATACAATACAATACAATTTGTAGTTTGACTATTATACCTTTTCGTTTCTCCTTACCCTCGAAACCGTCATATCCTACTGCAAGTTTAAGGGGATATTATAAATGCCCTAAATTTGAAAATGGTATAATTATGATTTTTTGTTTGGTAAATATGATATTGTACCAAGTTTTGATAGGGATATATTATAGTAACCCCTTTTTATTAGCTTATTTCTGTTTCTCACTAACATCCTGAACATGCAGATGTGGATTCTTCATAGAACTGCAAACCATCAGAACGATGCATGTACTGAAGACCACAACGGATCAACAATGCAACCAACTGCGCATATCTTTCTTCTGTTTCTGCGCAATCATATGTGTCTTATCGTATCTGACTGAAGATAAACATAGTTCTAAATTACATATTACATCCAGTTTTCTGAAGTTTCTTGTAGCGTCATATGGATAAGTTATGTACTTTCTTTTATATATATGATCTTTCATTACTTCGTTTGTTTGGTCACTATCGCATCTTACATTGTTTTCGACTTGAATAGCTTGAGGTCTACATAGTCACCATCCACCTACCCTCGATGGTGGTGCTAGTTAGGGATGACGTCGGTACCGCTGTACCGTATCGGTACCGATACCGAACTTTCGGAAAAGTGGGTATCGAATACTGTACCGGTACAATAGCGGTATTTGTTACTAAATGTTCTCTTTATATGGTATTTGGTACCGGTACCAAAAATTCCAATACCGGATTTTTTTGAAAAGTGTACGGTGCCGGTATTCGGTAGCAAATGCTCATCCCTAGTGTTAGTCCTCATGGATATGGTGGTGGTGTTGCGTGACTGTAGTGGTGTTGCTACTCGATATGGCATGGTGATGGTGTTACTTGGCATGGTGATGGTGGTGCTCGACATGGTGGCAAAGAAAGACATCTTTAGTGTTGCATACTGTCACATCTAGATCGTCTATTACGGTGTTATAAAAAGGCTTTGGATAATAGCACACCCACCATATAATTGCACACTCTGTCCCATATACATTGCGTATAGACCTATATGCGTCGTATATGTCCTTGACTGATGGGCATTAAGGATGCTTGAAAGTTTGTGCAACCCTTATATGCCGTGTATAACCATATACATGGGGTATAGGGAGTGTGCAAATAGTTTGGAGAGTTTGTAAATACCATCACCCTATAAAAAAAAACCTATCTCTAAGCATCTCCAGATATAAATGTTCATGTAGTCTTTATATCCATAGGACCACATCAAAATTATGTGACGAGACAAAACTTTTCACTTTCAAATAGCAACTCCCGATCTCTTATGTGATGAGACAACTTTTGATGTTCAAATATCAACTCCTGAACTCCAATGACGGAAAATAACGTGTCTTAAGTCTCCTCATGACACGTTGGGTGTAAATGAACTAGCATAGGGTATGTTGGGGAATTTTTAAATCAAACAATTGCATAATTTGAGAGTTGTGTGGTACACTTTCAAAGACATTTGTGAGTATTTTATTTAATTTAAAATTGCTTTTTTATTTGGAGCTAAATTCTATCCAGAATTTTTTTTTCTTTCATATTTGAAAGTTCAGGGGTGATTGCAAAATTTTACACAGGTTAGGGGCACTTGAGATTTCAAGGTGTATTCAACACTGATTTTTTAATGTACATGTCCTCTGAATCTACCGATACGGTACCAGTTAGATACGATACAACCGTACGAGTACGATCTCAATAGTCATTTCTAGTTATCACACATAAAAGTTGATACGCCATAAATTATTATTATTTTATTATTAATTTGAAACATTTAGTAACATTTGTTTTTGTTAGTTTTTCTTTGGTGTTTTTTTTCTTAGTAAGTTTTAGGGTTATATTTTCACTACCCGTATGGTTTTTTTTTTTTTCCTTTTCAGCTACTACTTAGCATGTGTTTATAATCACATTTTGTCTCATGTTTTTTTCGAGTTTGTCTACGTTTACATCATTTGAGTTACTTGGTGTTAAACAATCGTATTTTTTGCTTTACGCTTTTTCTTATTTTGGTCATCGTTCAGTTGCTATTAATCAGCACGGATTTACGCTCCCAGGGTCGCAACGCTGTCACGAAGGTAGTATAGTTATACGCCCCTTCGTCCCGCAACGCGGACGCGGGGGCCAAGTTTCTTTTCCGTTCAGCTACTACTTAGCACGGTGTTTGATAATTACATTTTGTCCCTCGTGTATGTTTTACTTCGTGTATCTTTTATATTATGTGAATCACTTGGTGCTAAAAATTTGTTATTTTTGTTTTGCTTTTTTTTTTTTTTTTTGGTTTTGATCGTCATTTGGTTGCTACTTAGCACGGTTTTACGCTCCTAGCGTCACAACGCTGGTAGCATGGTTTTACACCCACTCGCCCTACAACGCGAGGGCCTAAAAGTAGTTATTATTAAAAAGGAGATGCAAAGTGAACACTAGCATGTATTTTATAATATTAATAAATTCTTTTAAGTTGCAATTCCCCTAGCCTATTTAGTTCTTATTTATTTTGATTTTCCTTAGGTAACCTTTGTTCATTATTTTTTTCAAAAATCTTGAATATGCGGTTGTGTCTAATGTTGTGTCTAATGTTTATTCTTGACGTTCCAATAAAAATTTTGTGAAACAAATTTTATTAAAAATACTACCGTGACGAACCAAATCAATACTGACATATGTATCGGTATTGATATTATTGGAATCGGTACCAGTATTTGTTTTATAATTTTCAATGTAAAACACAATCGATATCCTTTGGACATATCACAACATCAAACCGAGTGTCGTTATCGTAATGAACTGAACTGATACCAACTGAATTCTTACGTGTGACGAATATAACCGATACCGGCCAAACAATAAAATTTAAAAGGAAGATCTGTTAGACAAATAGAAATCAAAAAACCATTTTTGTACTAAAAAGTGATCAAACCACCATGCTTACAACATACTTTAGCAACCTATTTATACTAAAACTAGCAACTTGAAAACTACAAACCCATCTACATAATGATCAAGTCTAATATAACAACTTGACATACAAGTTGTTACATAACCAACCATTCTACTTGACCCAGAAGTCTAACCCAACTTCTGTTTTGACCCATGACACGTACGTGAACAAAACCCATCTACATAATGATCAAGTCTAACAAGATCGTTTTTATCCTATTATAGCCCACTTTGTAGAGGCTTATGCCTCTTGGAAGGGATGTCGGCAAATGTGTATTTGGGTTAAAATATAGTGAGGATAACATTAGCCGTAAAGATGCAAACAAGCCGAGCTACTCAAGCTTGGCTCGAAAAAAGCTCAACCATTCTAATTAAATATCTCTCTCTCTCTCTCTCTCTATATATATATATATATATATATATATATATATATATATAGAGAGAGAGAGAGAGAGAGAGAGAGTTAATTAACAAAACCTTCCCTATGGTTTGGGCTAATATGTCAGTCTAGCCAAAAACTTTAAAAATTGCTTGAACAGTCCCTGACTTTTGACAAAATATGCCAAAACAGTCCAATTACTTAACGGGGTTAACTCAACCTCGTTAAGTCAGTGGCAAAATTGTCTATCTGCATTAAACCTTAATTAATTGTCAAAACCTTAGTTAAACCTTAGTTTTTTAATTATTATTTAAATAAAATAATAATAATAATAATAATAATAATAATAATAATAATAATGGTCAGTATTTATAAAATTATGAAAACTAACTAAATTACAAATAAAATAATAATTAAAGTTAATATAATTTAATTAATAAAATAATAAACGAGTCGAGCCCAGACCGAGCTTAGAAAAACTATCTACGAGCTGAGCTTAAGCTTTAGGAACAAAGCTCGGATCAAGCTAAGCTCAAGCCTAACCTTTCATAATATAAACAAGATCGGACTCAGACCTGGCTCGACTTGTTTGCATCCTTCATTAGCAGTTAAAAAATGTAGATTCCCCGTCACATATTATATATATCTATTAATTTTAAGACACTTCTACAGTGTCACGAGATAATGTACGCCACTATTAAATAATGCAAAAAATGAGAACCTTTCTTTGTACCTGAACCGCCACAGCTTTCAATGCAAATGAGAACATTTTTTTCCTAAAATAGAGGCTTAGATTATTTAAGCCCATCATTGTTGACTTGGCTTGACTCAATAAATATTAATTTAATCAGGCCAATTAAAGGTTTCGCTTAGGGGGTGTAAACGACACGTAGCGGCTGGAGAGCTATTCTGGATTGGCTCGATAAAAAGTTTGAACGAGACGAGCTAGAGGCGGTTTACGTTAGAAATTAACAAGTGCACGTTAGGTCCACATATTATGTTTCTATTGGTCAATGTATTATGACCAGTGTTGTAAAAGGCGTCCTAGGCGGCGCCTAGGTGCTAGGCGGCCATACATATCGGAATTTAGCCATAGGCGGTGACCTAGGCCTTTTGAGGATTAGGCGAGCTATAGACGGACTAGGCGGTGGGCCAGGCGGGCCTAGGCGGAAGATATCCGGAGGAAGAAGAAGATATTAGGAGTAAGAAGAAACTACCAGCTGCTGACAGGGAGGAGCTGAAGAAGACGTGCTGCTGACAGGGAGGAAGAAGAAGAAACAAGGCGGCTGAACTAGTAATTTAGTGTTTTTAGGGTTAAATAAGTTTTAGGTATTTTCACATTTGTCCCTCTATCTTTTACTGGTTTACTTTTATTCCTAAAACTCTTAATTTTTATGTAAAACTAGTTTGTGTATGTAAAAATTTAATCCCTCTATCTTTTATTAGTTTACTTTTATTCCCAAAACTTTTAATTCCTAAGTATTATGTGTATATATTTTAACATATTTTCAA
Organism: Ambrosia x helenae; assembly: GCA_030844895.1. Lineage (NCBI taxonomy): Eukaryota > Viridiplantae > Streptophyta > Magnoliopsida > Asterales > Asteraceae > Ambrosia > Ambrosia x helenae. The sequence goes on from CM061233.1 coordinate 13,926,638, forward strand.
AAAACACCTAAATTTGTGTGTGTATATATAAAATATGTATAAAAATACCAAAACGCTTAATCCCGCCCAATTTCGCCTAGTCCCGACTAATCCCTAGGCTATACCTCACCGCCCGCCTAGCGCCTAGCGCCTTCTGCAACATTGATTATGACACATTTTTGCTAAAAAGTGAAATACAAATGGATTCATATTTTTTTACTTTTCAAACCAAGGTTGCAAATTAGTCTACACACATAAGGTCACCTACAATCAAATAAAGATCACTTTGACCGGCCCAACTAAACGGTTGGCCTTGAAGAAAACCTATCAGCCCAACCAACAAAACCCATTACATAGTAGTACTTAACGTTAACATGTATGCACAACAGCCGCGCCCGCGACGAAGCATGCTTTTTTTAGCCACATATTTGTGGGATCCAAATAACGGCAACAAAAGGCAACCCATGTGTTGTAATCTTAACGCCGGTCTGGAACTTAATGGGTCGCGAGTATTTTTGTGAAGCCCACGCGAGAATAACAGTCACCTTAATGTTATCTCCACTGTCCATCAAACCCGCAATAAAATAGAAGCTCCCGCAGCGAAGCGCGGGTAACTAAAACACTAGTTAGTATTATATATCAAAACACATGGCATGTTTTCTACAATGTTTTTATTTTTATGTTTTGGTTTTCTAGTTTTTTTTTTTTTTTTTTTTTTTTTATTTTTTTTTTTTTTTTTTTGCTTTTTAAATTTAAATCGCACCATTATACTTTAAATAACTTGTGTACGTTAACTATAAAGTACTGAACAACATCGATACTGACCGAACAACATTGGTAGCAATAATGTTATTCGATTTAATTGTTTTCGATCGTTGTAAAATATTTGTCGATATCATTTTCGTCATATAACGAGTTTGGTACCTTTTGTTTTCGATCAATGTAAAACACGTGTTGATATCATTTTGGTCATGTCACGAGTTTATTTTATTTTCTTTGTATTTTATCTCTCTTTTAACTGTTATAGCGAGTGCTGATACCGTACGAACTAAACCAATACTAACTGAATTCGTAACACTCACATTATTTTCACAATTACGTCTATATTTCAGCTTAAAATTTGTTAAAAGTTGGGTCACCTGCCGTAGAGCGTGGTTTTACACCCACTAGTTAATGACTTAATGGAATCAAAAGACAAGGATGTCCCTACCCGGATTAAAATGATCCGATCCAATAATAATAAGAAGTTGATAATATTAATAATAATAATCCTTCCATGAAAACGACGTCGTGCAGTCTGTATCAGGTATCAATTCCTTTCTAGTTGTACAATTCCGATGCTTCTCCTCCGTTAATCCTAACCCTAACCCTAACTTGGGTTTCTCTAATCTCCCATCAATTCACACACACACAAACACATACCATTAGTGAGTGTTCTAAATCAATCCATGCCTCCAATCATCACAATCATCTTCCCCTCTTTCTAATAATAAATAATAATAATAATAAATGGAGAAGAATGAAGAACATACCCTCTCTCCAATTTCAAGCATTATTGAATCATCATCATCACAGGCGTTGAACTGTCATGGAGTATTGTACACAGCCGCTCTATCGATCCCAGCTGCATTGTTTATAGTGTATTTAGGGTTTTATGTGAAAAAGAATGTGAAGAAACTCAGTCAGCGGCGTTCTCATGTTATGGTTGCTTATTATGTCCTTCTTTGGTTCTCTGCTCTTCTTAATCTTGCTTGGTGCTCTCTTCAGGTCTAAACTTTCTATCTTTTTCTTTTTATTTATTTATTTTATTTGATTGATGTGCAATACCATTTTTTTTATTATTGTTTTTTTTTAATTTAGATTCATTGTTTTTTTTTTTTTTTTCTAACTGGGTCTGAAACATATTGATGATTGACTAATGAAGTTTTTTTTTTTTAATTTTATTATTATTATTATTATTATTATTTTAAATGTTTAATGTGAATGTTGTAATGAGTATTGAAGATTATAGAGAGATAAGTTGGGTGATCAAAAAGTTGGTTGATTGCTTTTGCATTTGGGAATAGTGTGATTCTGTTAAATAAACTTTGGAATGTATGACTTATTAAGTCACTAGTTTATTTATATAACTAATTTTGTAGTTGTAGACGTGTAGTGTTTTGTGTTTGACTTATTAAGTGTTATTTAGTTCACGGTTACGGTTAAGTGTGAAAAGTTTAGCGCTATCTTGTTGGTGTAACCATAAGATTATTGTTCGTTTATCCTGTTTTCGTCTCTGTCTAATCTTAGCAGTTAATGTGTCGATTCTTGATTTTATTTATTTACACGAAAAGGAAACCTTGTTCTTTTGAACTTTAAAGTTTTTTTGTTCTTTTTTTTTTTGGGGTGACATTTGAGTGGTATTGACTCTTGATTTTGTGTTTATACAGGCATGGCAATGCAATTCAGGGAAAGAGGTTTCTTGGAATTTATTGTCATTGCTGACAGAATCTGGATCGTTATGTTTAGAAATCAGTTTGATTGCCTTCTTACTCCAGGAAGACTATGCAACTGGGTTGGAAACATTAGCTCATACTTTCATGATTTCAGGGCTGATTGTTGGAGCAGATATACTTCTTAAGGTTATTTTCCTGTGTTGCCTGTTTTAGTCGTTATAAATACATCTTGTGCTTGGCTGACTGCATTTTCAGTTCTTTATCACTGTAAATACATAATATACTCAGTTATTTTGGCATTTTAATGTATAATGTTAAAAAAACGCATTTAAACTTTAGCAATAACCATAGGTGTCGCCTATATGTATTTTTTCATGAGTTTGTTGGTTAATCCATTTAAAGATTGGAGTTAGCGTGCGGTTTTGTTTTGGTCATCTGTCTGAATCTACATCCAGTTTAATTGTTTACTTTTTTAGTTTCCATGAGTGATTTTAACCAATTTTAGATCTTTGGTAATTCTAAAGTTTGTGTAGCCATAATATTTGGTATATTCATTGAATCTTGTTGACTTTGTATGCTATCCCTTTTGTAAATAAAAACAATGAAGTTATTGATGCTTCCCTGTTATTTACATGTTGCCAGGCAATATTTGTCTTCGGATTTGGTGTGCCACTTTTCATAGATAGTGAAACTACTCATAGTGGGAAATGGGGCATGTGGACATTCGATGAACTATTGCTGACGTGTACTTATGGGTATATTTTGTTTGTGCATTACTCAAAGTGGAGAGATAAGTTACCACGTGAGTCGATTCTCTCAAATGTTAACCAAATTTCCTAACTACACCACCGTCTTCTTATATTTGTTTGTAACTGGTCTTCGTATATCTAACTACACCACTGTCTTTTTCTTATGCAGCAAGACCAGCATTTTATAACTATGCTGTCATCATGTTCATGGTTCATGGAACGGGATTGTTCGCATGTGCATTAGGTGCTAGCAGTATCAGCTTTGGACTTTGGTAATAAGAATTAAGAAATCATGCATGTTTACAAAAGTTTACTTCAATGATATTCTAATTTTAAACAAAGTGATTTAAGAGGTTTCTGCATCTAAAAAACACTTTGGGCCGCAATTATTTCCTATTTTCCATAAAAATATTATCTTTGCCTGTTTGGCCCGATACATTAACAATAAAAATGATTGAATCAACCCATTCATGTCCAATTTGTAATTGCAGGTTGTATAGTTTGATAGGCATCTGCTATCACACTCTCTACCTTCCTTTTCTGTACATCACTTTCCTTGCAGATTTTTTCCAGGTGATCGATCGTTCTTGTGATTAGTTTTATATTCAATGATCACTTTTAAAAAGTCGCGACTTTGACCACTTATCATCAACCTTGTCGTTATACCTTTCAGGAGGAAGACCTGCTTTTGGATAATGCTTACTACTCTGAGATGAGAGATGCTGGATTTTTTGACTCAGACTGGGAATAAAAATTATGTAAATAAGATAGATATATAACTTGCTTGTTAGGTTTGATTTTTATTTATGTGCTCTACGTAAATGTAGATAGATTTTAACACCTGCAAAATTTGATTTGGACAGACTTGTTTGGCCTTAAACATATGGTTATTGTAGTTTTCAATATCATTTGGGGGTTATCATTGTTCGTTCTGAGTGTTTGCTGTTTTTTTTTTTTTTTTTTATTATTGGGATCGGTTAACCAGCCTATGATTTATTGCAGCTAGAAGCCGAATCAAAACACCTTTGTTTTGGTTAACCTTTTTGCATGGCTGGTTTTGCGATTGCTAAACTGCTCACTTTATGATTTGAGAAAAACAAATTAAACTAGTAGGGTTGATTGGACATGTTAAAACGATTTAGTTTGTCATGTTTTGAACATGTGTTAGATCTGTATTAATAATTAGTGTATGCATGTTATTAATACAAAAAAGAAAAATTAAATAATGAACGTGATCATACTATTAAATTAGATTTGAGTAGTTCGGTTGATTTCAAAGATTTAGAAACATTCATAGTTGGTTGTTAAATATCATTCAAAAGAGTTCTCAATGACCTGGGAGCAGAGGAAATCTTTTAATTTCTTGCATAATATAGTTGGTCTACTTTGGTTTGGTAGGATGGTGTAGTATATTGCACCACTGATCTGTTAGCGCTTGTCAAGTTTTATTTTCAATAACAATAAAATTTGTTGGCCGTTAAAAAAATTTCATTGTTGGCCGTTAAAAAAAAAATCATTGTTGGCCGTTAAATGGGTCTGGGGCTGGGTTGGGGCTGTTGATTTCGATGTCAGGGCTGTTAAAAAACAGATGCAGCTTTTGCGGCATCAGGTTGGTGGTTTTTGTTGTGCAAAACAATTTGTGGGTACCAAGGAAAGTATGGTTTTTAGCATGGCAAGCGGCGCTAGGTGGCAACTTATCTCACAGTCGGACTGAGGTGGTGTTCTCTCAAAAGCAAGCTTCTCTACAAAGAATTATCGGCGTAATAAAGGCGAGAAGTTTACTATGGATTAAAACAAGGGCAAAACAAGGAGACTTAAATTGGAATAGGTGGCGAAGTTTTGACTTGTCGAATCTTTAAGTGAATATGTACTAGTATTTCTAGGTGGTGATGTTGTTATGATACATTGTACATGGGTGTTTTGCTAGTATCCCGCTAGCTTAGGCGACTAATAAAAAATTATGTTGGTCGTTCAAAAAAAAGTTGGTTGTTAATTTCAATCATTAAGACACTAGATTATACCCCGGGAACGTCCCGGGTTGAGAAATCCAATATGACATATTAATTTTACATATGAAATAGAATGATTCGCTTTACAGTTATATGCAAGAAAGCTTCGGGTAGCACCTATCTTAAAACAATTAAAAATGTATCTCCAATGTTAACGCCTAACTTTAAACAATGTATAACTCTAATGTTAATATCTAACCTAAAACAATGTATAACTCCAATGCTAACGCATGTTGAAAATAGAATTCATATTTACTGATTTTAAACATAATTAGTGACTTGCCTATACATGATTAATGATTTACATGAACACTTTGTGTGTTTTTTTCCTGTATGAACAAAACCCCACAAAAAAAAGTCATTTTTTTTCTCCGTTTTTATATAGCACTATGGTACTCGTTGGAAAGATAATAAAACGCTCGTTAATTTGGTGTAATTTTTTTTTCTTTAAAAAATCTTGTATATAAAAGATATTAACGTTTAAAAATTATGGAAGGAAACATAAGAAAGAAAAATCCAATTTTTTTAATTTTTTTTTCCTAAAATATCTCAATGCCACATGGGATGACACATGACACACTCAAAAAGGAGAATGCCTCTTGAGTGCCATGTCATTTAAATTGCTTTGGTTTATTATATGTATAGATAGATAAATAATTAACTTTTATAAGCATGGTCAAACTAGACCATTTCCAATGGGATATGGGATTGATACACCCCCTGATGTCATCATGACATCATATACATGATTCATACACCCTATCCCTTTAAGAAAAGAAAGTAAATAGGGTTTTTTTTTTTTTGTTTGATGCTGACAAATCTAATGGTTTCAGAATTAGCTGTGGACCTGTCTATCCTCTCTGACATTGACCATTGACATTGACCATTCTTTCTATAATACTTCCATTTAACACCCCTTCTTTTCGGCTAATTACCTTTAGCCCCCTCCTCTTAAAAATTATTACAACAAATCAAGTTTGATTCTTAATTCGTTTATGTTTAGCTTTAGCCCCCTCATCATAAAAATTATTACACCAAAACCCAACTTGATTTACATATCTCTCCTAGTTTGATTGCTTCAAGAACTTATTTTTACCAATATATTATTTTAAAAAAAAATCGTAGCATTCAAAATTTAGGTTAATTAAAATTAAAATGTCAGGAAAAAATTAAAATGTTAGAAAAACAAATTGACATTATTTATATTATTAAATTTACTAAGACAATATAAATTAAGTAATGAAAAACAATTAATTTGTACTACACATGATATAAAATATTTACCATTAACAAAAATATACAATTCCACCACATGATATCTTCGTCTTCAACCTCACAACATCGACGCTGCAGTTCTCACCGGCCGGAAAAAATGGCCAAGTTCTTCAAATATGATCTGTAAGGGGGGCGATCATAAAAATTTTGTATCGGAGGTAGCCGACTTCGGCCCGGGTTTGAAAACACCGGTCTCAAAAGTCCAAGGGGTGCGATTGAAAATTTTCAAGGGGTGCGGACGGGATTAACGCGCATATATAACACTAAAAAATTTCTTTTCAAGGGGCGCGCCTGCCCACCTTTGGCTGGCCTAGGTCCGCCCTTGTATACTAAAGGGAGAATGTATGTTTGGATGTGCATAATCATATTCACTTCCTATTATTTTATGATCAGATACACATGTATGAATCAAATGTCCAGTATATTAACTTGTGTAAAATGTTGGATCAAACGTCCAAATGGATAAAAAAAAATACTGTCGACTACATACAAAATAAATTGGATCAAACGTCTTGATAGATCAAAAATTATTGTTGACTACATAAAAATACAACGGATCAAAAATTATTGTCTACTACATAAAATTACAACGGATCAAATGTCTAAAAGTTGGATCAAAAATATTTTCAACTACATACATGAAAATGTTGGGCTAAACGTTTTAACGAATCAAAAAATAAAAACTCACGATTTAACGCATATATTTTATCGTATGCCATTAACAATTTAACACATCATCACTTTTATAAAAATATTTTAACATATTATTCATAATAAAAATATTGTAACTAAATAATATATTAAAAAAAATACAAAATTGATCTTAGTGGAATAAAAAATACAAAAATTAATCTTAATAGAATAAAATAAGTAAAGAAATTGTACTTTTAAACTTTTTGGACTAATGATTGTGGGTCATGGTGTATAATTCATAAACTAGGTGGTGTATTAGGCTATAGGTGAGCAGACATCAAAAATGTTATGTCTCCAAGCTAACTAGGATGTCACATCATCAAGGTCCAATTTTCTCTCACTTGAGACATGGGTGGGATGTGGAGACACCCACAAGATTCATGTCTCTTCCCTGAAAACCTGCTGCCTTGTTACCTTCAAAAAAAAAAAAAAAAAAAAAAAAAACTGTGATTGGAGCGTCCAATATGTCCTCGGAGAGACGAGAGGGACGGGCTTGGGTTGGGACGCAACACCGGGACGGTGTAGAGGTGGGGGACGGGGCATAAAAGTGGAGAACGGGGGGGGGGGGGGGGGGGGGGGGATCACATGTCTGTTCACCCAATAGCCTTAAGGCTATGGGGTGTGGAGACATGAAAAAGGTCATGTCTCCATGCTATGTAGGATGCCACATCGTCAAGGTGGTGTCTCAACATTCTTGAGACATGGGTAGTTCATGTCTCTTGCATTATTTAATTATTTGTTTTTAATTTTAAACAATTTCTATTTTTTTTTTTGCTTCCTGTATTATTATAAAACTGATTTTTTGTGCTTCTTTCTTGTTTTATTATAAAACTGATAATAATATTTCCTTTAAAATCGTTCACCTACTTTCCACAAAGTATCTCCTTCACATACTTTCCTTCATCTTCTTCCCTTTTTCATTTCATATTTTTATTTTCTCTTCTTCACTCCATATTTTTATTTTCCCTTCACCTACTTTCCTTCAATCCTTCATCTTCTTCCCTCTTCCCTTTTTCACTCCAGCCAACGTTCATAACCTTCATAAACAAAAGAAAAAAGAAAAAAAAAATCAATGATTGGTCCATCCCAAATGTGGGGACGGGGGTGGAAGAGGACGGGAGAAGGGGGGGGGGGGGCGGTGTGGGGAGTTGGGATGGGGCAAAAAAGGAGGGACGGGGGGTGGGGCGTCTGTGCACCGGGTACTCTAATCCACAATCCCTTTCCAATACTAGTTGGTTGTTGATTTCAATCATTAAGACAGAACTAACTTTTATAAGCGTGGTCAAACTAGACCATTTCCAATACAAGGGTTTTAAATGCACGCAATCTCTCCTGCTCTCCACACCACATCATCTTGCCAACATTTTATTCCAATTTCTCTCTTCATACCCATTCTCTCTCGTTCCTTCTCACAATGGCCTAAATGCAATGCACTTATCACGAACGTCACCCATAAATGCCAACATCCTCCAATGCAATTCTTCCTAAGAATTCTCTATATCTACTAAATGCATATCCTAAATGCAACCATTGAATATGGTCTTAGGTTAACCCTGATTTTGAGTAGTTCAGTTGATTTCAAAGATTTATGAACATTCCTAGTTTGATTAATAATACATAATGAGGTTTTCATTATATTATTATATGTAGATTAATATCCCAAAACTACCAATTACAAACAAAACAATTGGTAGGTGAAAACCTTCCATCCAAAATATAATTTATATTATGTTTGCACCTATTTAAAAGTTATAATAAGTCTCTCAGCATGTGTTCTTGTGGCAATGCAACACATATATACAGTATGTGGCTAAGACTCCATTAGTTCTTCAATCGAGTATTCTTGATCAAAACCAACATAACAATCTGAAACCAGAAGCAGCTTCATTCCCTAGCAAAAAAAAAAAAGAGCTGAAGTAATCGACTACTCCAGATTTAAGCAAATAAATAGTAAATGTATGATTATCATTAGCTACAGGTAATAGAGATTGTAATCTTGACCCATTTACTTAAAAAAGAACATATTCTAATAGTCGAGAATATAAGGATCCTAAAAGGTGCACATAAAAACAAAAATTACCTGGAAACTAGGTGTGGTTGATGGTAATTTCATGCGGGTAACCAAACGATCAGTAAAGGAAATCCTTTTAAGAGCATGTAATTCAGAGGTGGAAGTGTTGCCAAGAACAACCACCATGCTTCATCTTTTATCTGGAAAGGTAAAATAAAAACAAGATAAAAAAAACAAATGATTTTCAGACCGTGTGATAAAAAGAATCATATAATTCATGTTGTACCTTTGGAAAACGGGGAGTAAAAGCTCTTGAACTTCTTCTGCGGTTAAATTTCTCCAACCGTATGCTGAGACTGGGAATGCTGTCACTGTCGGCATCCCTTCCTTGTATCTGAAGTTTGACTTGAATACGGGGGAAATGTTGTAGATCCTGAAGAGTGAGAAACAAGAGCTACATGACCAACAATTTTGATACATTTTTTACTTATAAATATCCAATAGGTTGATTTGGGTTTTTATCTCAAAATACTTGAGGAAAAATAATAATATTGGGCATGCCAAATCAACCAGACTCAATCTACTTAGACCTGGATTAAAATTACTGTACTGACCTAATCCTGTTTTGACCGGTTACCCATGTTTAGTCAATATATGATATACATGACATCAGATGACGAAGTTTCATATGGTTATGTTTACCTGCTGTAGTCTTGAAGCAATATTTCCAAATCTGGATTGCATATTCATGTTTGGCAGATTCAATAGTTGTTGTACATTAGAGATTCCTCCTTTTTGCAATGAAGTGACAAGGTCTTCAGTCATACAAGGCAGCATCCATAGGGGAGAATCCCTCTCAAACCACATACCCTGATATCAATCACAAAACAAAACAAAAAAAGCAATTATGAAAATTGATTTTACTTGAAGGAGGAGAACCTCTGTAATTCGAGAAGTTTTACAAGTAACCCCAATGGGTACTGTTGGTGAAAGCCTCCCTATAGAACTTTTCCCATGCCTTACTTAATAGTAACTGATACAGGTGGCAAAGTTGGGTACGTTGTGTAACAAATCAAATCGAGTAAGTTTTAGAATGAGATGCACCCATCTTTTTGTCCATTTGGGACTTCTATAAATGATTAATCCACTTAATATGCTTACAAAACAATGTCCATTTTTGACAATAACAGTTTTTAGGAGGTTGTATGAATTAAAAATACAATTTGTGAATTCCAGACAATTTTAACCATTTGACCAGACTGAGATAATACACACTCTCCACATAGACCCATACATAAGAAAATGGGTCAAACTTTCCACCTCTACTTTGACTAAATGGCATTGGCATTTATTAATCGTCCCTTTTGAGAAAATTAGAAAACATACCTGCATGACCATTTGAAGAAGACGCATACAAGTAATGGAACTCGAGAGCCATCCACTATTTGCACAAACGTCTATCATTGCTTGAATGATACGTATACTCTGATCCAACACTGACTTTAAATCTGTATAGTAGTCGCTGATTGGCAGTTCTACTTGCGAGAAATGTGCCTGTTCAAAATTTTAATAATTTGACAGGTAAAATTTTAGAAGAAAAAAAATGATAAAGACAGAAAATATTCTACTCTGTAGTTTTTTTTTTTAAATTTGTTTCAAGTTCACGCTGACCTGAAAAAGCAAATTTGTTTTAACATGTGGATCATCAAGGCGGTTCTTGTCCACTGCTAATGGAACTTTGGCAGACAATGCTTCATTGTAGTTTTCCTAAAACATAAACAAGTACGTCCGATAAAACTGAAAAGATACCAAAAAAGATTACAAATCATGTAAACAACTTGGAATTACCTCATTATGACGGACAGGAAGTTCATCATATTCAGAAGCAGCAGACAGTATATTAAGAAAAACCTGAAGAAAGATGATATAATATAAGAATGCAGAATGAAAAATAAAGATGGTTGCATGTTACAGCTAAAATTCAAGGTAGCAAAATGGTTGGTAGGGCAGATAGAGTCGTGGATCAAAACACCCAAATGTTTTTAACTATCATTCCAATGATTCAAACGTAAATGGGTCGAACGTGGGTCGAAATTGCCATGTCTAAATATAATCATAAACTTTTGGTTGTGTAACCATGTTGTTAGAAAGTTGGACAGAGAAAACAGATGGCAAACCCCTGGTCGAATAACTATTACTTACTTCAAGAGATGTATCTGGCCCTATATTTGAAGCAAACATGGAAATTGTCATGTATTTCAGATAATATTGAGATGCTATTGAGCCTAACATTAGAGGCTCCACATTTTCTTCATCCATCTTTATGCATCCAGCATCTTCCAAATCTTCAAATGTGTTTTGAACAAGACTGCAACAATAATTGCGCATTCAGTACTAATGAATCAAACAGGGATGTTGAATCAAATCATGAGGCATTGCTGTTACCTGGATAAGTAAGAACTTAGGCTTTCGGGATCACAATCTTCTAATCCATAGTAAGCAGGATTAACCATCTGCCACGTGTGAAATAGTGTCAAAAGGGAAATATTATTAGGCGAATATCGATTCTAATGTTAAATATTTTATAGCAGACGGATTTTTATTGCGTTTGTAATTTCATTATTTTTAATAAATTATCATTAATTAAATCTTACCAGCCTGCGGAACAGATATGTCCAGGTCAAATAATGTACTGCATCCTGCTTATGAGAAATTGTCCCAGAGACTATCTCAGCATTGATGTGATCATGGAGTTGGTCCCTAAGACTGCTTTCAACCGGAAATGGTTCATAAAGGAACTGCAGGAAAAACAAGTCAATTTGTAGTTGCAATATTTCACATTTTTACATTATTAGTGTTTCACATGCATTTATTTCACCTTCTTATAGAAGCTTTTTTTAGGTTCATGCACAAGAATGACAGCTTTCCCATGTTGATCATACTGAGGACGTCCTGCACGGCCCATCATTTGCAAGATGTCCGTAATTGGAAAATCGATATAACGCTTTGCTTTTCCATCATAATACTCTGTTCCCTGAAGCATGTGATGAAAACCCAACATCAATATACAACCAAATCAACAAATTAGTGTGGACAATTTGCATATGCTGCTATTAATGACTTGTGATTGAAGGGATGACGAGAAAATGCACTAGGTTCTTTGGTGGATGCTGCTAGATTGACTAATTTTAAGCAGTGACACAAAATTACTTGTCATAAGGGTAAATATTACAAGCAACTTCTAAAAAAAAATATGAAGTAAAAGCCACAGAATAAGATAAGATTCAAGAAGTCAAGGCAACAAAGTTATTATATTAAATTATTCTGTGTATGTTTGTATGAGATTGACATTAATTACTAACCTTAATTATAACCAGATGAGCTGGAAGGTTTACCCCCAAGCTAAAGTACTTGTGCAAACCAATACCTGAAAAACAGCAACTGCCCATAAGATATACATGATAAATAATCCAGATAAATTTATATTAAAATATTAATAATGAAAAGCGTCGTTGCCTGAATCTTGTTGTTTGCAAAAAGTTCCTCAACTAAAGATCTATCTTTGTCATTCAATCCTGCATGATGTAAACCAATACCGAATTGTAAAGTGTGTCTCAGATTCTGATCAGTGACCTGGGAAAGAATCATCTGTAGTGCTTCCTCTGGCATGGCTAAAAACTGTACTGGATGTTCATCTGAAGCTGCAAACTTCATGTTGCAAAAAGAGCAAAATTATTATAAAGTAATGAACCAAATTGTTAATTTAGAAGAACTGCATATCATGAAACCCAATCGCCTTACCTGTATGAGGTCTAATGCCGTAAGCCGTGTTTGCCGTCGAGATGAAACAAAAATAAGAACCGGTTTTGTAGGTGAGTGTGTACATATGGCAGCATAGGTCGGCTTATTCATGCTATTCATTCTTGGACAGTAGAATTTCCCAGGATACCCCTGTAAATTGACGTGACAATATATAAAATATTTTCTGCTACCAATAAAAAGTGCTGTGTTTTCTCTCCAAAATAAAAACAAATAAGATGCAAATTTGTGAGAAAACTAAAAATCATAATCTTATCCAACTGGATCAAGAATCAAAACAGAGTGAAACGTCAATGTTTCTGCTCTTCACTCTACTCCAAACAAGCCGCATTAGACATCTATTTATACTTGAATAAAAGCTCATTGCTTCTAACTGAATGCAGAACACTAATTACAAAAGTCAAGACATTTCTAGCCTTCTACTTATAGTTTCAAGTGACATGTATAACAAAAAGATGGGGTAGATGGGTGATCTCAGAAATGAACTTAGTCTGACGCCTGACTATTTATCTCTCTAGGTACTCAGATCTTAAATTTGTAAAGCTTATATTTGCAACATACAATAAGTTTTTGTTAAAGAAAGGAGATGGGTCAAGTTCTTAAACAAGGTTTACAAATTATGAAGCATTAGTATCACAAATACTAGACCTGTATAGAACAAGTGGCATTTGCACAACCATGACTCCATGAGACCAGGAAAAATGAACCATCAGAAAACATATTTTCCTTACATTACAGACTTTTGAGCTTCAACTTGGTACATGGAGGTTATATAGATTACTTTCAATTATCAGAGATAGACATGACATGTAGAAGATGCAAAAAATCAAAACCAAGAAGAGAAATGTGACTGATACAGGCTACTTTAAAGCCAAACATGGTATCATGAACATCCATTTCCTTCGGAAAGTTGTAACATACAGACGGAGCATAATAAAGTATTAAAAACTTTCATTCATATTTTTTGCATATAAGTAGTTACTGTAACAAACCACTTGGCCCATATTAAAGAAAACTTTGTGTAATTGAGACTTTCGTACATGCATATTTATAAGAAACAGGTGAAACAAAGCTATAGCTCAATAAAAAAATAAATATATATAAAAAACTTCACTTGCCTGTATATGAACTTCAAGAGGCACAGGCCTTACACTTGGCTTAAAATTGAATAAACCAATCTCCCCAACTCCCAACCAGTCAGCCAGATTCCTAGCAGACATCACACATTGGAATAATACACAATAATTCAGGACAAAGAAGTTGTGTAACAACACATAGATAGTATTGTTAAAATGAATGATAAATTGATAGAGCTGTTGACTACTAGATAGTATGGTTAAAATGAATGATAAATTGATAGCATTGTTGAATACGAATAAAGTACTAAGAGAACCAAAAAAAAAACTAGGTTTCTAAATCAATCTGCATAAAGTTTTATACCAACATAGTGTAATGCATGCTTGATTTTTTTAGTATTAGTAAATGATTTTTTTGTTCTAGTAATGTAGGACAAAAAACCTAAACATTTGTTAAGGTTCATGAACAAAATAACTCACTGAGCATTTGCTAGTGCTGTTGACAAACCAACAAACCGAACAGGTCGCTCTGTTTGTGAGGATATATATCTCATCCTAGAAACGATAACCTGGCAATCAAGTCAAGAGAAGTAAAACCTTAATCACAAATGAGCACATCTACAGGGTATATGAATACATACCACACGACATGTACAATACTTTAACGAGCCCTTATTCCAACAAGTGCCGAAAACATAATTGTTGGTTGTGAACAGTTATTCCGTGGAGGAGATAGAACAAGATTTGTGGTCTTATGATTGCATAATAAAGATTTTTGTATGCCTATGTTCAGTGTCGAAAACATAATTGTTGGTGGTTAACATTTATTCCGTGGAGGACAGAGAATAAGATTTGTGGTCTTATGATTGCATAATGAAGATTCTTGTATGCCAACATTCAACTTCCTGATAAAATTTTGAAGAGCTTTTTCATTTAGGAGTATTGAAACGGTTTGAGTTGTTGTGTTGTCACTTGCCAGGCGTGTGTAAGAAAACAATGTGCAAGAATAATAAATTGGTGCTAAAATGTCATTTAAGCCTTTATACACATACACACTAAACATCTAAAGCAAATTGCATTGTACCTCAAGTATGGGTCCCGATCAGCTCCAAGTAAGTGAATTCTCATCCAAAATCATAAGGCCAACCTGCCACATAATATAAGACAACTTTGGTAACATTCTATACAAATCAAAGAATGATACACCATGAAAACCTTGGATGATAACTATAATATATAATAGGTGGTATACAACTCTCTAAAGGTAATTCCAAAATAGAAAGTAACAAAGAAACCTTTGTGACATAGCTTCGACTGTGCCAATTACGACTAATACCATCCCACTTTTCAGGAGTTGATATTATGATATCTGCCGACATAAGGGCCATCATATCCGGTGTGTAATCACCGGTCATTTCAACCTGATAATGGAAAAGAAAATTTTCATGTCACACGGATGATAAATGTAATCTTACGCCTGTCGTAAATAAACATACAGCCAAAAATAATAAACGAAAGCAATAAAAACCAACTATTTTTTAGTAAAGTCAGCCTCAAACTGATGTTTGCTTAACAGAACAAACACATAAGGTTTAGTTCATTTGTATAAAATTAAAAATAATACTTACCATCTTCTTTCCAAGTTTAGGAACAAGGCCATTTTTCCAATCATTCATTCTTTCTCGAACAATGGCCTTTAATGGTGCTATGTAGATAACCTAAAAAGTTGTTTCACCAGAAATGAGAACTTTGGTTTTTTCAATATATGTAGGGCATATTGATTGAAAGATTAAAAAACAAAAATCCAGCTTCATGCACAAATTCAACTTTTAAGGATACACTTCTATGCCTACTAATTTCTAGAATTTACTCATTCCACTGCATAAAATTGGCAGCTTCTGACTTGGCGGCTTTTCGCACAGTTAAAGTAAAATGTTTACCCTTCATAATGACAAATAGAAGTGGAAATATGGGTGGGCCAGTCAGGTTGGCTAATGTGTCAGAATAGGTTGAGTTGACCTGAAATAGCTTTTGTATGAAATTTAAAAATAATAAATTCAAATATGATAACAACAATCATAGTACTTCAAAAATATTTGTATTTTTAAAGTAACTATTTAGTTACGCTTGAAAAAAAAACACTGGGGGCTACCGTTGACCCATTTGACCATATTTTGGGCTACTATTGTAACTGTTTAACCTGTCAAAGACAAAACATAGCCCAATTACCCCACTCATAAGTAAAGAGCCCACATCCCACCTCTGAAGATAAACACATGAACTGTATGCAATTGTGCACCCAAAAAACAGCATAAATATAGGATGCAATGAGGATAATGGTTTAATGGCCTCTGAAACCTTTTCAATATTCATTGATAGACAATAGTTCCAAATTGGATCTCTTAAGAAAGATATTCTTTTCTCTCTATCAAGGATATGATATTTAGGTATTAGCACCCATAACAAGCGATCTCCTTAATCACAAAAATGAAACTTGTACCTTCATATCAGGTGCTGTATTGAATAAATGAAGCATAGCGAGCTCGGCAGATATAGTTTTCCCACTTCCAGTAGGAGCGCCTAAGAGGATGTTATTTTGAGTGTGATATAAAACATGAAAAGCCTGCCAAGTACAGCATCAGTGGCATACATTACTAGTGACAACATGGCTAAAATCTACAATTTAGGATGCCATACCTGCGTTTGAATAGGATTGAAGTGTGAAAATCTGTACAGTTCTTCATAAGCCTTGTTGCCAAGTGCAGTAACAGGAAGTGGCTTCAGATCCAGAAGTTCAGTGTGTGTAGTATGGCTCTGAATAAAACAAATGAAATGCCAAATTTAACCTCCAAAACGATAATAGATAATCACAAATGTTCTGATTGTCAAGTCACTAAAATGACCTCTGGTAGGGCAAGGTTTTTAAAAGATATTGTATAGAAAGCCTCAGCCTGCAACCAAGAGTCGGAAACAGCACGAATGTAGTATTGAGGAGGATGTGGCTCAAAAATTGGCACAGTAAAAGAAAGCTTTTGTGGGTCCCCTTTTGCTGCTCGTTTTGTCAATGTAAAAAGCTCTGAATGATAGATATGATCATTATCTGAATCCTGCATGAATTACTTCATTAGAAGTTGGCTACTTGACTGTCATTATGCATGACAAAATGAAATTACATGTACAATAAGTGCACTCAATGTACCAATTACCAAACAAGGTTGCATAGTGAAGGCACAACCCCACAAATAATAAACAGGCATCCTTTTGTGACACGGTTAGAAATAACAATTATGCAGCATATGGGAAATAAGTAGCTCTAAAAATTGTTTCATCCTTGGACCTAGTAAATACATATTTGCAACCCGAATACTATGTAAATACCAATAATAATAAACACAAACTACTGATTTGGGTGGGATTGAAGGACGTTAATCTCATATGCCTAAACTTGATTTAGTTATTGACTCTCTTTTCAATTGCAGGAGTTTCTAAAAATCAAATAACCGGTTTAGAATAACGTATTATTAGTTTAATAATGATGACCAAATGTGTTCTCGAGACGAACGATAGTAAGCCATTAGTGATCTAAACGTCCATACACAATTCCTGAAAATCCAATCTATTGTGCCCATATTTTTATTTACTGTTAGTTCTCTCATTTCTTAGATTAGAAGAATATAGCCAGAAGCAACATCAATTGGCCATTTCATGCATAGAAAAGTAAATGCAAAACAACAGAACCTCAACAAGAATCCACCAGCGTTGAGCAGCACCATGCCAGCGATCTTTCCACACAAAATCGGGAGTGATGACCAGATCTACCTGAAAGACAGAACTGAATATCAATTCATTGCATTTAAAAGACGTAAGATTAGAAACACAAAATTACCTTTAAAACAGTTCTGGTGATCGGACTTATTGTAGCAGACAATATGATTGATGGGAAAAACCCTAAATATTGCTTCACAACCTTCAAAAATTTGAAAAGCAGCCAAATAAATCTTACATAAGTAAAATCCAGACTTAGAAATAAATTGCAGATATTAATTATCAAAATTGAAGTACCCTTCCTGCAGGTGCATAACGAATCATAGCTCCAATCTCCCTTTCCTTCATCTCTTGAAGATGATCTAAGTCAATCTCGTGCTCTTCTAGTTTCCGAAGTATCTGAAAAAAAAAAAGAAATTAATAACAAAGATGCAGCATGAGCATAAGCATCATAGCAATAGAGGTGGCAATTTTGACGTGTTTACTTACGAATGGGTTAATTCAGGTTATGTTTTACCTCTACGAGTTGAACAGGAATTATCAAAATTTTCCTTAAAAGAAAACAAGTTGAATGGGTCAATAATCACCCAAAGTATTACTTTTAATGCATAAAAGCACCTAAATCATATTATCAAGGAAATTAGACAACAATTATTATTAAAATAATATAACTTTTGTAAACCCATCCGACACACTAACAGGTCAAGCCGGCCCTTCCCTTTTGCCACCCCTATAAGCACACGGATGGATAGACAAACTTCTGGTGATATATCTCTGTCGAACTGTCTTAGGGGATGCTGGTGGGGCCATATTTGACGATCCACAGCCTTGCAATACTCCAACATGAAAGATGTCATCTCACACCATCCTCTACGCAAACAAATTTCAAAAAGGGCACGCATTATACGAGCCAAGCTGGCACTAATGTATGCCGCATCAGAAATCAAGGAAAATGCGTCAATAGAACCTCGAGATATGTATAGCTGCAAAGAATGTGATTAACAAAATATGGTTAGATAAAGGTGAATCACATAGATTCAATTGCTCATGGTACTCTTGATACTCAAAATCCTATACCTGAATTAGAATTGATACTTTCCCATGTTTATTTGTGGGACCACCCTTTACTTCTAAAGGACAGACCGTGCGTGCCAATGTTTCTAGTTCATTTTGCTCCTCCTCTCGAACAACTATATTTTCAAATTCTGAAGAATGAGCAACCATGTCAATTATCTGCAAAATCAATAAAAAGCATGGGTCAAGAACACCACTAGTCACCACACCAAAGTAGTTATGAATAACCTATTACAACAAAAGGTCTATATTATCAGCCAAGTTCCAAGGATATTATACCGGAAAGAAAGACAATTGCATCTGCATAATAGATGCACAAATGAAATAGATTTTCAATTGTTTTCCAAGGATAATACCCACTCACTAGACTTGGATCTGCAGTATCATCTTACCCTTTTCAATTTAAGTGTGCTTGTACTCGGATCATAAAGATGGCGTTTATATCATATACTAAACAAGCATTGGAGTGAATAAATATTCACTAACCAAACATTTAAAAGTGGTGTGTGGTTTGCGAAGTTTTTTATGAACTCATGCTACAATTGTAAAGAATTTATTAATTTTTTTTTTTGGAAAACCAGCTTTATGTGCATGCCATATATGTAGTTAGCACTGGAATTTACAGTGATGCAAAGAGACCAATTATGAAAGTAAATGAACAAGAATATGTTACCTCGCTATCACTCATATGACGCCTCAGCATCTCATTATATGTCTCAACACTAGAATATTGAATATAGAAGTGACTAGCAATGCGACCAAGTTCAGTGCAATAGAAGTTGCCGCTTTTTTCATCAAACCGCATCATTTTAGCTTTATCAAGAGCACGAGCAGCATCTGTAACAAGAGATCTTTGCTTCAAACCCAATGAAGGATCTGCAATAACCTATTACATCAAAAGCAATTATCATGTATGCATAGTAACAAAAGTCATTGAAAAGATTTTTTTTTTTTTTTAAAAAAAAATTATTATATGATGAAACAACAATATATAGGTCCCATCAAAATGACTATACCTCATCCCACCCAACACCATATGCCAGAGGATTCATTTTCATCCTTATGAAAAGGTATGTATATCCGAGCCATGCACAAGCTTCTTTCACATTCGTCACAGTTCCCAGTGTTACCTCTGCATTTAGGTTATCTTTCAAGGAGCTAATGAACTGCCAACAAACCAAATTAAGTTAAAACTCAAACCATCTTAAACAGCATCGTTTGTGTGAAACTTAACTCAGTTTCCATATACAACAGGACATCAAACAAGAAAATGGGTTTTCTTCTTGAAGGCCATGAAAATTTGTCTTGATAATGCAGTAACTATAAACCAGATTTTCCGCATTTGATATGAGAAGCTGACTGGTCAAAAGTCGCAGATAGTAAGCACTTACCTGACTTTCTATGGGAAGCTGACTGGTCAAAAGTCGCAGATAGTAAGCCAACTTATCATGAGATGTAATTATAATGCCTTCACCACTTTTATCAAACTGAGGTCTTCCAGCACGTCCAAAAATCTATAGCACACAACAATAGACAGTAGAAAACAACATTAGAGCTCAAACAGCAGTCAAAGCTGATAATCAATCAGTGAGAACATTAATGGCACCTGCATGACATCCAGCATACCCAGATCTCGCCATCCACCAACTTTTGGATCGTACAATTGAGTCCCCTGTGCCAACGTGTTTATGATTGTTAGTAAACAAATAACAGAATTAAAGGGTTCATTAAATTGAACAAACTTGAGCTCAGATTTGAATGTTGATATTCATATTGCGATAAATGGTAGCCTTCTTAAGAACGAGGAATCTTATTACACATTTGCAAGCTTCCATTTGTCTAAATGGCTTTAACTGTAGTTAAGTATTAAATTAATATAAAGCATCCTAGCTCAAATCCTGCCTCTCTCAACCTAGCTCAAATCCTGCCCCTCTCAACCTAGGTTGACTAATACCAGGAAGCACCTGAGGCGTCACCTCAGGAACAGAGTTACTGCTTCAGGACATTATTATCCTTCTCGTGTTGTGAAGCAATTTATCCACCAGCAGGCAGCACTATCGCATAGCGACTGAGACACCCTTATTTTAACCAAGGCCCAACAACAGAAGGTGTAGTGTAGCTTGGAAATGCAAAACCCCATATATCAACAGTAAGTGATTATTTTTTTGTTAACCAGTTCATTTCTGCCACAATTATAGCTCTACAAGCAATGAATGCCTCACGTTTAAAATCAACTAGTTTTCCACAAAAATTTAATATTGAAAAATTGGCTCAATACACACACAAATACATAGGCATTCCGTAATTACCTTAATCACAACAGTGTGTGCAGGTAGATTCACTCCCATGCTAAAGTTGCTGTACAAACAAGGACCTGGAAAAAAAATTGTGTCACATTAAGCAGAATACCAATAAAGATACAGAAGCAAGTCAAATAAAGAGCAGCATACCTTCAACAATCCATCAGAAAAAAGGCGTTCAGTCAAACCTCTGTCAGCCCGCAACATCCCTGCATGATGAATGCCAACTCCTGATCCAAATAGCTGAACAAGCTGTTTGTTTCTGGACTTCGAAACCTCCATCTGAAAGTGAAATGGTAAGGGACGGCGACAGATCTAGTTTTACTATGATAGACTGTTGGGAAAAGTTTCGACTTTGACAATTACCTTGACCAAATGAAATTGAGGATGTTCCTCATTCATAAAGAGATCTAGTTCATTATACTTCCGAGCAAGTTCTATCTGTATAAGATGTCACACAGCACATAATAACTACAGCTGGCAATAATTGAAACAATCAAGCACTTGTATGCTTTGAGGACAATGATGAAAAGTTCAGTTAAGCAATAACTATAGAACTTAAAATCAAAGCATGAGGACTTAACTAGACACCAAAACCATTTGTACATATCCCATAACTCCCATATGTTCTTAACATATGGAAAGAAGGAAAAGAAGATATTACCAGTTTTATCAGCTGTTTTCCCAGTGTCTTTACGTGAATGAACAAACACCATCGCTTGATGCCCTTGCTTCACTGATTCAACAACCTGCTCATACAAAGCTCCCGAGAATAAAGAAAAGCCAGTCCAGCTCTAGTGCAAAACAGTAAGTCGTTAACAAAAATTAAAGAAGACCTTTTTGTAGCAAACTTCATTCAAAAGTTCATTCCGTGCTTGAAAGTTTGGTTCTGTAATTCCTATATATTGTTGTGCAAGAGGCACAGGACGGTAGCTAGAATCAAAGAAAAAGAGACCCGCATCTGGACTAACCCTCAAGAATTGTGCAACCTGAAAGTTGACAAACAAGCAAATCAAACAACAAATCATAAGAGTTTAATCAAAGGTAGTGCCAGATCAACCTCCAGATAATTGGGAAGTGTAGCGGATAGCCCCACAATACGGATCATGGACTGTGTGGATTCCACCTATCATAAGTTATACAGAAACATATTTAGTATTAGGTTAGCATTAACAATCCTCATCAAAAGAATTCAAAATCACCTTCAAATTCACTTCAAACATCAAGATATATTAGTGAATTGTTCTTAACTAGATTACTATTGTACCTGACGAAGCGTGCGAGCCACTAAAGCTTCTATTACAGGCCCTCTATCATCATTCAGCAGATGTACTTCATCGATAATTAAGAGCTTTACCAGCATCGAGAGTGACATGTCACTACTTTTACGGGTGATGACATCCCATTTCTCAGGTGTTGTTACAATCATCTGTGAGCACAGATATAAAATTAAATAATAATTAAAAGCAAATTTATGATTTTGTTTTCAACCAGGCAAACATCATATGGGATGTGAAAAACCTGAGTTTCTTCAAGTTCGGTTTTAGAAAGCTGCATGTCACCAGTTAGTTCTCGCACAACCATGTTCAGTGGAGCTAATCGATGGCTAAATGCCTTAGTAACTTCAGCAGCTAACGCCTAAAGATTGCATGCCACAAGAAAAGAAAAAAAATAGTAAGCATAAATAGAATGGGGGGTCAAATGACAATAATATCAGTTCTACCTTCATTGGAGCAACATAAACTATCTTAAACTCATTTTTATGCAAATATCCGTCTTTAAAGTGCTGTCCAATCTGAAAAGTTATCACTTAATTAAGATTAATGGCACAAGAACAAGATCATACGAAAATGGAAGTTAGATACCTCAATGAGAAACAACAGGTACAATGTGTGTTATAACTTAGTTGTCAAACTAAATGTTACAGAAAAAAAATTAATATCTATGAGGATTGTGAATGTGTGCACCTCATGCAGAACAGCAATCATAGCTATATTTGTTTTGCCAGCTCCCGTTGGAGCACAAACCTGAAACACGTGATGATTGCTTATCAGGGAAAGATCTTGATTTTGGAATCATTTTATTAGTGAGCTTAGCAAATTTCAAACTGACCAAAATATTTTCATTAGTATGGTACGTAGTTTGGAATATCCTGCTCTGAATGCGGTTGAGTGTCTTGTAGCCTTGGAAAGCAGCTTGTGCAAATTCATCCAACTCTTTTATTTCAATCTGATAAAAACATGAATATCAATAAGAAAGCAAAATGGGATACTAATAGTCACAATCTAACTTTGGCCATTTACCTACACTATCATCAACTCACAAAACATGCTTCACTCTAATTCTAAGAGCATTCACAGTAGGTTCGCATATTTTTGTGAGTGAAATCTCCATATTTTGATATGTGGTAGTAAATGGTTGTGAGTGGAAAAGAGAGAAAAGTTACTGTTCATCTCTATATTTGATACGGAACTGTTCACCCTCTATAATTATTTAATACTTTTTGAAAGTGGTTGCGAGTGAAGAGAGATTAAAAGTAACATAAAAGTATACAAAAATATTATTTAATTGAAAAACAGAGAAAAATGAGGTGATTTTTAGTGTAATATGTGGTTGTGGGTGATTGTAAGTTGTTAGAATTTTCTTCTTTATTTTACCCAAAAAGGGCATGAAATAATTTTATTTTTTGTTTTATTTTGGAAAAAAAGTGGGTTTTGGTGCTCATTGGTGAATACTTTCATATATTATAGGATTTAAAAGATTGAAGATGGAGCATTTTGAATGTAGATATTTATGCCTATAAAAAGTCAAATCTTATCGAGATAAAAGAAATAATAATATTATATTCTAACGTCATTAACAAACCAGCAAAAAGTCCCTGTATAAATTAAAATATAATTTATCACAAGCAGAGAATTGTGAACATGCATTTAAAATCCAATTATGATAAGGGAAGTGTATATACTCATCTGACAAATATGATCATAAACTATTTATAGAAAACACATTGAAAGTACCAGCTTCTCTTCAGGCTTCATAGGTGCAGTCTGTGTGGGTGGGATGGACACTTCTTCATATCCCTTATGATGCTTCCTAGTAGTTCCCTGAGGAAGAGCAGTAGCTGCTAGTGTGTTGGACCCATCACCAAGCCCAACCAAATCATCAAATGGGCTTTTCTTTGCACTTGCGTGAAGTAAAGAACTGAAACTCATAACAGACAACTCATTGTCAAACCCATGATCTGCTCCACGCTTGTGTTTCTTCTCCTCTTTGCGTCTTAATTTATCAAATTGCTTTTCTGATTCTGTTTGAACAGTAACCTGCACATATTTTTGACACCGAAATTTGACATATAGGCAGGTCATGATGACTCACCAAACAATAACAACAAAATCAGCAACTGCTTACCTGAGTACCATAGCTAGGCATGCGTGGTTGAGAGCTAGCAACCATTTCGGATTTTAAGTTTGACATCCCATGATGAATGGCATCAACAAGTTCCTTCCTATGCTGGATAAAATAAAATATCACAAAAACACTGATAATAATGAATAAAGAAATGCAACAAACTCTAAAGTATCTGCAATTACATTACAATCCATCCATCGCAAAACAATCAGCTATTACAATCCATTACTTTCAAGTGACAGTATGACAGACGTCAAAATAAAAAGAAAACGGTTTATAAGCCAAACACAAGAACAAGATTGACTGTTCGCTCACCGATAAAAGGTCTTGAACTGTTTGAAATGCACTATCACCAACTAGATCCAACAAATCACCAGCAATCTACAAAACAAAAATAACAGCACTAAATAACTTAAATCCAAACAAAAAACCATTTCATATACTTCAGAATTGACGAGATCACAGTAAAAGAAGTTTGTTTCATTACCTCGTCACCAGCTTTGTCAGATTCAAGTACCCGACAAATAGCCATTGCTAGTTCATCTTGAGGAAGCTGAGAAGTACTACCTTTTACTATTCTATTGCACTCATCTCTTAACCATTCTAAATCAAATATTCTATTTGTGTTCTCTCTATGATCATACCACTCCCCATGAAGTGAAGTAGAAGTTACATTTGTATCCTCCCCCCACATCTCTCCATCCTCGAAAGATTCATCAACCAAGAACCGTGTTGGATGGTGAAAAACCAAATCTGCACCAAATTCTTGTCTATCTTCGCTCCCATTTACTTGTCTTTCAAGTAAAGATATTGACTCATGGTTGTCTGGCTGCAAACTGGAAAGACTTTGAACAGCATTAACAACCTTTTGTAGCTTTGCATCCGAAACATCACCAAGTAGTTTTTGCAGTTCAGATCTGCATCAAAAACATACATTTTGTACAATAAAGATTTTCTCTTCACATCAAATAATCAGAACCAACCCTGTTACAGTAATTATTAAAGGGTAAAGAAACGGTATCTTACTTCTTCTCAATGAACGTTAAATTATCTTTTTCCTCCTCTTCACGGGCACCAAAAAGCTTATATACTGCCAATGCTGCCTCTTTGAACTCCTCATTAACCACCACCCCACCAATCAATTCAACCACCGCCCCAACAAATTGTCTGTATGCTTGGCGGACTTCAATAGAAGCTACATCAATTATAAGCACAAATGTAAAAGTTAAAATGTTTCCAGGCCACCCTACAGCTGTTGTACTACTTGCCAAGAGAAACTGCAGATTCATGTTGTAACAACACATAGCCAGTTCCCGCAATAAACAAACGCGCATTTGATAGCAATACTCACACCATTCATCAATGTAAAGTTAATCATATCTTTTTACAAAATGTAACACTTTCGTTTTCCTATTACAGAGTTTCCTCCAAATTTCATGTGATAATCGTATTACTCTAAAAAACTTCAGTAAACCATACAAACTTCAATAAGTGAAAGAAATATCCTCCTTACAGATGAAGAGAGTAACTACATAATCATCAAACATAGTGTTATATGTACAGGTCAACAGGGTAGTTACTTTATGGTGCAGTTTTGGCTTGTTTACTCTATTATGTTAGTATGTCTCCATCATGAGTTGTTTTTTGGTTTCTAGGATGTAGTGATTTGCTTTTAACTTGCATGAGTCTTGTTTCTTTCCTATTTATGTACTTCGAAGTTTGATTAACAGGCATTGAGTTTTGATTATAAACAAGTTTATGTGTTTCTCTGCCTGTGTGAGAGTAATCACGTGTCCATTGCTAGGTGATTTCTGTATCTTAATTCGTATTTAGATTGCCCAAAGAGTAGTTGAGTGGTGAATCTGTATCACAAGTTCAACCCACCTGTTGCCTATCTATTTCAATTTGATTTCAAACTTTCTGTCTGTTCCCTACTTTGATTGCTACCGCATAGGTAAACAGAGATTCCACCTCCTAGAAAGAAAAAACTGTAAACTTAGTTTTGTATTCATATCTCGTATGCAACTATGCATATATAGCAAACATCACTAAACTATAAAGTTACTGCAACAACATTCCATAGTTATCAAAAGCCATCGCCTTGACCGCCTAGGCGACCAATTTCCTAGAAGCCACCTGATCCCGCTTTTCCCTCCTAGATAAAAAAAGCCACGGTCTGATTTTTAAAACCTAATCCCCTGACTAATATAATCGACCAATCCTTACCAATTTATAGAGATATATATAAATCTCAATCAAATCTTTTTTTAAATATATATGATTTTTAAAACATTTATAGATATTGAATTATTCTTCAATATATAAACACCTCAACCCATTGAGTTACCATCAACTAATTTTGTCTACTACATAGTTATCAAAGGCGTGTTAATCCTTTTAGCAGATATGGCTAAACCAGTCAGTTTATATTTATATTATTTTATAAGATGATTGTTATTTGTAATGATTTGGTGATTTTTTTTTATTTGCGCTTTTTTTCCTCAGGCCCGCCCGCACTTTTTTGCGCTTCTCGCCTAGGCCACAAGCGAAGCCTAAGCGCCGTGAGCCTTTAATAACTATGCAACATTTCAGGGACACACCTAGCAGTTTTACAAAGCATAATCATAAAATTATATCAGTCCATTCCTAGTGTCTAACTGTCTTTTTTTTTGAACGGCTAGACGGAACGGAGAACCACCCATAAGAACACCCAAACCGCGCAAGTTCGAACCCCGGCTCCAACGTTTGCAAGCCCGCGTAAAGACGCGTGGGAAAGAACCCCCAACCCCCAGCGCAGGAAACCGCCACAAACAGGAGTCGAACCTCCGCCTGTGGGGAAAACCTGCGCACCTCACCCCAGCTGGGCTGGGGGTCATCGGCTAGTGTCTAACTGTCTATGTGCTCTTTAAAAATCTAACCTAATTCATAAAGCTATCTCTAAAAGAGTGAACTAGCAACAACTTACAAATTAACAACAATTAATGAAATAAGAACAGGTACCTTCATCCCATCGATGAACGATCTTCCGAGCAACTTCGAACTCGTCAACTGGTTTAGCCGAGCTAATTATCAAATATAATCACAATTTTGATTAAGGAAGATAAGAAACAATCTAATTATTATAGATTAAGTATTGAATAAACGGATAGGGTTTGGCAATGAAAGTATTAATAATAATAATAAGTTTACCTGAGACGATTGTGGAGAGATTGAAGGAGAGATTTACGGTGAAGATAAGCTTGATCGGCGTCAAATGGCTCCCGGAGAGAGTTGGTTAATCGCGGCAGTTCCAGCAACATCTTTTTGTTTCTTGATCGCTGATGGCGGGAGGACGGTGGAGGACTAGAGTGGTGAGCAAGGTTCAGGCTCGGTCTGTTTATTACTTCGGGCTGGTCCACGACGAACTATGTCTCGTATTTTTTATCCTGGGTTAATAGGTTGTGGGCTTGGCTTTTGAAAGGTCTCGAACTTTTCTTTTCGAGTTTGGCATTAACTTTAATAATTAAAAAAAATAAAAAACAAAAAAACTGGGTACGAATATTGTATCGAATATATTGGTATGGGTGCGGGTATTTCGGTTTGATATTTGCTTTGGTTCCACTTTTTTAAGCTCTCGTACAGGTACCAGGTAGGTAAAATAGGTACGATTATCAATATTGTACGGGTACCAAATAGTTAAAATTGGTATGAGTATCAATATGATACGGGTACCAATATCTATACTATACTAGCAGGAACCCGCGCGTTGCGGCGGGGTTGCACTGTGTTTGGCTGTTGCGTTTGGTTAATTACGTTGTTGATATTGTACATTATACAAATATACTGATAATGTGTAATATATGATTGGATGGTGTACAATTTTAGTAGGAAGTAGGTGTAGATATTGTATTAGAATAACACGTTAAGTTTTTAATAAATAACGGTGTAATAGTAACCCAAAGTGCGAAACAACAGATAACACCATAGAGTTTTCTAAATACAAAAAACATAAGTGAAAAATAATTATTAAAAGAAATATTCCTTAACACAATATATGTAAGGGAAGTCATTTGATATTAAAACCACGTATGAAAATATAAAGTGACGCAGGAGAATACTGGAAACTTGAAGCAGAAGACAAGATTTTATTCTCTGGTAAAAAAAAAATACCTAAATACTCTAAATGAAGCCATCAAAAATAAAGAATGGCGTATGGGATGGGTTTATCATCCCGTTGTACTAACTTGTCGAATTTGTGATATATTCCCTAATATGTTCCAAACGTGTATATGTCATTTCTCATGTTGGCGATTGTTTCGTCTAATGAGACACCTATAGATACAAAAGAGAAGTTAGGGGTGTATGCGCGGATCAAAGAAACCATGACATTTGACCAAAGAAACCATGACATTGCTCTTAATTAACACAATAACCATAATGTTGCTTTTGATCAATACAACATTTGTCTAATTGTAATTTTCAAACCTAAACATTTATTAAAAATACAATAACTTTAAAACTAAAAGTCATCATGTATTATTGTTTGACATTTATTTTGGTTTTGCTAACGACCAGGTCAATCACAAATGGACGATGCGTCTTCCTTTTATTTGAGTTTTGAATATGTTATTCAAATTTTTATGTATTAATTTTAGCATAAGTTATTAGGATCAAATACACAGTGAAAGGAAAATAGGAAATCGTAGGAAGGGTATCAAACGGACCCCGATTGAACTCATTCAAGCGGCATTGGAACCGTCTCATCGAACCCTATGATCTTAGTTTTTTGGTTTTTGTTTTTTTTTTTTTAGCTTATAGTTTTTAAAATTTATATTATATCATTGTGTCTTTTTCTTATTTTCATCATTGTGTCATTTTTGCCATTCATTGAGTCTTTTTTATTCAGAACTGTGTTATATTTTTTGGTATTATATTATATTTTGTGGCTTATTGTGTCATATTTCGTGATCTATTGTGTTTTCTGTATTCTTCTCACCCTTCTCATATTTGTTACACTATGTAGAATAACTTCACCCTAAGTTAATAAGTTATTTAAATTTGTCTTGCAAATTTAATGAAATTACATTAAATTATTTATCATAATTTGTTTGACTTCAAATCATAAATTAATAAGTTATTTAATTTTGTATTAATTTTGTCTTGCAAATTTAATGAAATTACACTTTTGTCCTTATAGGTGAATATAAAATGACATTTTTTTCCATCCAGAACCTACTATATAGTAGTATAGATATAGATGTTACACTATGTAGAATAACTTCACCCTAAGTTAATAAGTTATTTAAATTTGTCTTGCAAATTTAATGAAATTACATTAAATTATTTATCATAATTTGTTTGACTTCAAATCATAAATTAATAAGTTATTTAATTTTGTATTAATTTTGTCTTGCAAATTTAATGAAATTACACTTTTGTCCTTATAGGTGAATATAAAATGACATTTTTGTCCATCCAGAACCTACTATATAGTAGTATAGATTATAATGCATGAGTCAAGGGTATTTTAAGATACCCAAAAGTTAAGAACTAATTTTTCATTTATAACCCTAAAATAAGGATAAATTAGTCATTCATTATTTACACTTTATTACCCTATCTTATTTACACTTTAATTCCCTAATTTTTAGTTAGTAATTACATTTTCCTCCCTCTCCTACAAAATTATAATTCTTTTATTTAATTATATCATAACTTTAAAAGTATTAAATTTTAAAAACATTCGAATATACCATGGCGACCGGGTCATTTTTGCCGAGGTTACGGTGTTTGTCGTAGTAAATACCGATGTGTAGATTGAAATGTACAAGAAACAATGCCTTATGTTATTGCATTTTTTTTGTTTTAAATACTAACTAGATGAACCTTTCTGTACCCAAACAAACACCGTGAACAAGTACGTTGAATTGATTACATGAAATTTTCTATTGTAGTTACATCATTTACTAATCACTTACTATTTTTGTCAACATTTCGATCGTCTTACTCAGTACTAACAAGTGAATTGAAATCTATAAGAAATAAATGCTTTATGTACAAGTGACTATTGCAATTTTGAAAAAAAAAAATAAAAATAAATCACACGGTAAAAAATAAACGAGACATCCATATTTTGAAGCAAATATTAGTTTTATTTTTTACGATTTTTGCTCTCTTTGACTCAAAAACTCCTCAATTATCTCTTACAGTTAACTTCTACTTTTAAACATCGGTTTCTTCATTCGACCTCTCCTCTCTCACACACAAAAAAAAAAAAATAAAAATCATTCAACATATTGACTCTCGAATTGCCTTTTCATTCGGTTTCAGTCATCAATCGGGTGCCGCTATGAAACCAACGACTCCTGGGCTTTGATTTTACCCTCTCGAACAGTCATTCGTAGCGTTCATCCAATTTTCATTCGTTGATCAGGTACCACTACGAAATCATCTCGAAACATTTGTTGATTGTGCTTCTAATAATGATAGGTTTAGATGTTTTTGCATTTGCTGATTTTGCTTTTTAAGATGATGATGGCTACTTGCAATATTGATTAATGGTCCCTTCTAAGAACAAACGCACTTTCATGACGGCACGGTGATCTAACCAACGACGCCCTTAGGATGTGGTTTAATTTAAATATACATAGTTTTTTTTTTCAAATAATTTTTTTTGTTTATCATGTTATGTTGGTTGTTATATTGGTTGAGCAAAGCTGTGAAGGATTTGTCAGGAGAATTGTCGGTGTTCTCTTTCTAGAAGAATCGGAACATGCTAAGGTATATCTCGATTCTACACATATCTATAAAATTATTATGAATGACTCTGCAGCTCAAATGAAAAACGGTTGGCAGGAAAGAGATGCAAAGATTTTTGCCGAATTCATGGGAGGAGTTTCACTTGTGATACATTTTACATGAGTGAGTGTCATCCTGATGGTAAGTTTAGAGCATTCTCTGCAGCAAAAAAAAAAAAAAATCACTCTTCTATCTCTAGCTTCGTTGAACATTTTTCTACTTTTAAAATACTACTAAAATTTGGAAAACGTTTCTAATAAGTGATTAGAAAAAAATGTGCATACATACAGTAATATGCAAGGTGGTAAACGAATGCGGTAGTGGTCTATAAAAGATTGAAAATTTATAAGGGAAAATTCTGGTAAAAGAATGCTTAGTTTTCTTCAGAGTTCATTTATGAAATAGAAAATTGGGTTTTAATTTTCTATGAGAAAAAGCATAATTAAATAGGTATTTCTCATTTCCAGGAATTTGCATATGATTTACTTGTTTTGGTTGTTGTAGACATTAATAGCTTTGTGCATAGAAATACTTTGGCTCAATATGTGATGTTCTTCATGGCATTTCACTTCTACATGTTCAAATTATGTGATGTTCATGCTTCTAAAGCAATAAATCACCATGGTGAAGAAATTGTTGTGGTTTACTTCTATAGTGGTGGTTTACAAATTTGGTTGTAGATTTGATTGAAGAGGTGATCAATGTTTTAAAAGCAGGTTTTTTTAATTATATCGGATTTGACTAAAAAATGGTTCAATCAGTTGAACCGCGTTGTACCGGGCGGTTTAACCGAGTTGATTAGTTAGCTATATGATTTCATAAATTACAACACTAACACAAAAAATAATTTAAAAGTACATAATTACATACTAAAATACTATAAAAAAAAGTTAATCAATAATTAGAGAATAATCTAAAAGATAATTCAAAGTTTTTAATTTTTTAAAATTTATCCCTTAATAAAAAAAAAATAATCTAAAAATAACACAAAAAGTAACCTATGTCGGTACCGGTTACATAAATGATTGACGTGACAAGTGATATGACTCATATAACCCATGTCACCTTAAGATGACTGATAAACTAACAGTAAATGTATACCACGTTGTAATTGTTGTACCCGCCGCATCGCGCGGGTTTCCTACTAGTTTAAATCAATACAAGTACCATAAATACAATAATACGAAGTAAAGCATAGTATCAAATTCATTCACCAAGGGGTCTTTGGCCTAGTGGTATCAATGTGTTGGATAATGCTTTGCCTTTTCAACTGGTAAGTGGTAAGAGGTTCAAATTCCATGGGTAACAAAAAATTAGCCGTTCAAAAAAAGATAATATCAAATTCATTCGTATATAAAATTTGGTATCACTGCCATTCTTTACCGATATCGAGGTTAAATATCAAAATCAACAAAACCAGATACCAATAAATGTACCAAATAACCAAAATCAATAAAAATACAGTATAAATACGGGTATTTGGAAAGAAAAAAACACAAAACTCTATCCCTTTGACAAGTAACCTTTTAAAATAGGGTTTTTTTTAACAAATTAGGCATATCAAACATCAATATAGCAAATTGAGTCTAAATTGACTTAAAACTTATCTAAAAAGCACCATTTTGATTTTTTTTTTAATGTTATCTTGATTTAAACTCATTCTAATGATATTTGGTTAGTTCTCGTCGAATAACGATTATTAAAGCACGTTTTACTTGTAATCTCATTATGGGTCAAAATAAGTTAAGTTTATTGACAACTCACACAGCTAAAATTTGATTTAGTCTTTGAAATCATAATGTTTGAATTCCTACACCTTATAAACATATCCTAAGATGTTTCTAAGCCTATATAAGTCCAAAGTTACTCTTTATTTTCAGAATGTAGGGTTTGAATCATTGTCTCTTTAAAACTAATGGTATGGAGTAACTTTAAATCATCCCTTTATTTTATAATGCTTTACTTCACGATTATCATCAATTTAAGCTAATTAACACTTTTTTTTTTTTTTTATAAAACCAGATTCATCTTATTCATAATCGCGAAAAATTACATCAAGATAGCGGGCAGGCGGGCAACAAGCTGCGCCGCCACCCCTTTCTGGATGGCAAACCCTAGCCTACTAAAAACGAACCCCTGCCCTTTCGGAGTCGAGATACTGCTATGAATGACCTGTTGGACTCTGGACAGGAAACAGATGGCTTCCGGTGCCAAGGAGCCGAAGGTATCAAAAGCTAGGGGTATGAAAACGTGCTGGTTCTCTTCACAAGCTTTAGCATGCTTCTCAACTTTCTTCGCCTCTGCTTTCCGCACCGCTTGCCCAACTACAAAACCATTATCCCTCAAACCAACCAGGGGAGATACACCTGTTAGGTCGACACAAGCGTGTTTCCCCCCGACCCACCCAAAGATAAGCAGGTCTGCTGGACGTAGGGTGGATCTCCCTTCTGCGGGGTCCGAGAGGAAATTCACTGGAGCCTCCTTCTTAGCTGAGATCCCAGCCCTTCTTAAGATGTCCCAAAGAACATCCCGGACCCAGTCATGCCTATATTTGAAACCAGGCAGCTCCTTACAGTGGACCGCGTGTTCCCCGTATTTGTCCAAGCATGCCTTACGGCAAATCGGACATACTTCATCTTCATGATACATGGGGATCACCAAGCGGTATTTAAGAATTGCCCTGTATTCAACCCTAGACATGGTTTAGCCCAAACCTTCAATTGGGATAACGTTCAGGAAATCTTGGGCATGGGGGCTTTGCAGGCATTCAATAACTGCCTTTTGGCGGGGGGACAGATCTAAAACTTCACCCAGGCTCTGTGCAATTTTGCCAAAAAGGGCATTCGCCAAAGTTTTCTGAGGCTTTGGGGGGCGGTGTCCTTGTTGGAAAAACCGCCAAGATCAAAACCTGGGAGATAGTCATTTATCCTTTCGAGGGCCTGTACGTAGTCCAAGTCCACGTTGGCAACCCCGCTATTCCTTAAGATGTGGTCTTGGAGATTCCAAGACTGAGCTCGCGATGCCACAAAAGCATACACCCCAACATCCTTTGCCGAGAGGAGCCCTAATCCACCCAAACGCATCGGCAAGGATGCCAGTCGCCACTGTAGGTCACCAAAGAATGGACCCCCACATACCACTATGTCTTCGATGGCTCCCCGCAGACCCTTGTCAAAACATGATACCGCTTCATCCATCATGGCGGGTTGGCAGGTCCGCAAACCGAAAAGCAACTTAGCGACTCCCATACAAGATCTGAGCAAGAGGAGTTCACTCTGGGGATCCCTAAGGCAGGGCAAAAGTTTCATAAGATCAACCGCGCGCGAGGCTCTCTGCCCTGCCAATTCCCGTATAAAGTAAGAGTCCCGACTAACAGCCCCTCCAAGGAGCTTCACCCCCTTCTCTGGCCTGCCAATCTCACTGGGGAAAAGCCCATCCCTAAGTTTCACCCCATTACAAGACGGCCAAAAAACCTCAGTTTTCTTAATATTCAGTTGAAGCCCCAGGGATGGGCCCACATTCTGGATGATGTCTAAGGCATTCGCAACATCGGCGGCATCACCAATAATCGTCCCATCATCAAGGTACCACGCATGAAATGGGAGGTTACATTTTTCTTGCACCCGGAGAACCATAGGGTGTAATGCTAAGGCGAAAAGGAGGGGACCTAAAGGATCCCCCTGCTGAACCCCCGTAGTGGCCCCTATACAATCATTACCAACATACAACCTAGCTGGCTGGGCATATAAGAACTGGACCCACAAATAGATAGACGGGCAATGCTGAAGAACTTCGCGAATTAGGGCAGTGCGGTCGATAATGTTGAACGCGTTTGAAAAATCCACAGTGAGCATAGCCAAAGAACCGTCTTCATGAAAGGAGTTAAGGAACCTGTTCGCACTGTGGAGCACCGCCTCTGCCCCATTAGGAGTCCCCACCCCAAATTGGAAGTCCCCCAGGTACTTAGCCATTTCCTTACCAACCTTCCTCATAGCCACTTTAGATACCAGTCTACGCCAAATGGCCCCTATTGCAATAGGTCGGATCCCGTTATCAGGTTTCAGAAGGGGGGTAAGGGGGGCCGAAGCAATAAATTCAGCAAGTACCCTGGGACATAACCCCCTAGCAATAAGTTGACGACTTCCGTAATAGCTGAGAGCAAACCCGTTGAAGCCACAGACCCCTCTCTGCTAAGGGCGTCCAATAGATGTTGGGCCCTCAAACCGTCCCTCCCGCAGGAAGTCCCTTTAGGGAAAGATCGGAGGCATCGAAGAACACAGTCCTCCTCAACAACAAGCACGGGCATGATGTCGGAGTTAGGGGGCAAGGACGGAGGAGGCAACACCGGATGTTTATCAATGAGGGCTTTCATGGTGGAATCCCCAAACGGAGCAACCCCACTAGAACACAGCACCTTGACAACAGCTGTGAAATGACCATCCCTTACTTTTCGGAGGCACTGTTTGACATTGGGGCTCTTTTCATTAGCCTCACTCCCCTCTGCATCTTGCTTGATAAAAGAAACACCCCATACGCAATCGAAGAGAGGAGGAACCAAATCTGCAAACCCAGAGCCGTCTTTCCATAAAGAAAGTGATTGCAGGATGCTACTACACTGCAATGATTTCCTATTTCCAGACCTTCGCTCATGTCTAGTGGACGGTTTGACCACCCGTAGGGTACACCGCGACAATAAAAGTAGTTTGACCCAACTTTCTACGGATGCTGGTGAAGCTACCACTTTGCGTAAGGCACCTGTCAGGGCCTGGACAAACGCCAATCGACAACTTGGGGGGATGCTCTTGACAGTTTGAATGGGCAGAGAAAACATTTTCTAAGAGGGATATATCCCCAACAACACCTCCTGAAGGGTCAGGTTCCATGTCCACAGTCACGTGATGAGGTTTCTGGATCCCAATAATGAAATCTTCCACACCTCCCGTAACCACAGAGAAGGAGAGGACGTCATCCGCACTGTGAATGCACCTTTTGCTGAGAGCATGCATCACCATGCACCTCCCACATAGCCATTAACACTTTTTGGGTTTTAACACGTTAAAGGCTTCATACTTAGAAATTAGGTTCGATAAGAAAGGACATAACTGGGGTTAGAAGTAGGTTTGTAGTTTCAGCTTGAGGTTGGGTTGAGTTTACTAGATTTTTGTGCTCTCGTCTTCAATATAGACGCGCATATACACTAAAGTCTGATTTTCCGAGTCTTTTGTGAATATGTGGTTTCTTAAAGCATCTCCAACGGGAGATGCAAATGCCAATTGAATCCAATGTGGCAATAAGGTGGATGAGAAAAAACATAAAGTAAGATTCGGATTTGTCAATTATAGGTCCATGAAGTTTCATATGTTCATACCTCAACAACCAAAATTAAAATTTGCATATTATTCCTAAAAGCAACAAGTTTTAACATTTTGTTCCAATTTATAAAACAATTACATATTATTGTTGACACGTCATTAAGAAATATTCATCATAAAATATGAGGCTATAATATTTCAAATATATAATACCGAAAAGTTAAGTGTTACATGTCAGATTGTCACGTGAATGGTTGAATTACATCATGTGTCACTTGGTTGTATGAACATTAGGTGTTCATGTTTAATTGAGCATATAAGATTGAAATTTGAAGCTTACATTGCTAAGATGAGTACATCAGTACATGTATCTTTCTAAAAAGGGAGTGTACACCAAATTGTTAATAATAATAATAATAATAATAATAATAATAATAATAATAATAATAATAATAATAATAATAATAATAATAATAATAAACTTGTGTGGAATAACATGACGCTCTAGTTAAAAATAATAGATAGGGCATGCTACTATTTGAAACTTACAAGCGTGACCATTTGACTATGATCATCACATACATGAGTACGTGACACTCAAAACTAAGAGACATATGTGTGGTAAGTTTTTAGGTCTCTTTATAAGTTTAGAAACTTAGGCAGGTTTGAAACCAACTACCTGGCCCAAGTATGTACTGTTTGTGGATTCATCATCAGGGGCGGACCTAGTCAAGGACTAGGGGCCGCGCCCGTTGCTCCTGAAAAACGCCCGCGTAGTGGAATTTTTTTTTTTTTTACGATTTTTCAAAAACGTTACTACTGAAATAGAATTTACGTTGCTACTAGAATTTAATAAACGTTACTACTAAACGAAATTATACGTTACCACGTTACGTTACTCGAAAAAATATTTACCGAACTCGACTAATGATAACTAATCTAATACCTAACTAATCTAATACTAAGTTACTAACCCAATAGGCCAATAGTCTAAAAACCAAAGCCCACCCTTTTCCCTAACCCAAGCCCAAAAACCAAAGCCCACCCATATCAATCATTTAGTGGATTTGTGAAAAAAAAAAAAAAATTAAAACATCCCAGCAGCAGCAGCGGGCGACAACAACAGACAAGGAAGAAGACATTCAACCAAACCCTAACCCAACCCAGCTGCTCCCCAGCCCTCCGCCGCCTGTCAGCCTCCGGCCCTCCGCCGCCTGTCACCGGCTCCGCCTGTCTGCTGTCCTGCTCCTGCAGTGCAGCGGCTGCAGTAAGGGTTTTTTTTTTTTTTTTTTTTTTAACTTATTGTGTTAATTAGCTTTATTATCTAGTTATTTACATATAGTTGAATACTTGAATGTTGATTATGTGTTTTAGGTTGAATGCTTGATTAGTTGATTGTTATAATTGATTATATTGTCTTTGAATCTTTGATTAATTGATTAGGTTTGCGATTATAAAGATGAAACCACGTTCTAATACTAAACAAGCACTTATTAGCAATTTGTTTAAAAGAAAAGCTCCCGGAAATCCAGTTGTTCCTAATCATTCGGCTTCATTCGCGAGGTCATATATAGATTTGAATGATCTTTCTTCAGATCCCGCTGATAGACCACCCATTTATAGCTATCACCCTAATCAAATAGATGACATAAGAAGAGCATATCTTGTGAAGAAGGCTTTTCAACCACGAGGTCATCAATTTAAATGGACACAATATGGTAAGGAACGGAGACGATTCAACATAAAATGGTTTGAACAGTATGATTGGTTAGAGTATAGCCCTACAAAAGATAAAGCATATTGCTTACATTGTTACTTGTTTAGTAATAGTGTTGGTAATCAAGGTGGAAGAGATACTTTCACAAGTGGAGTCTTTTCTTATTGGGCTAAACCGAAGGCCTTTAAAGATCATGTTGGGTTACAAAATAGTTTACATAATAAGGCGAGGCAAAAATGTGACAATCTTATGAACCAAAAGGGATCATTTCATGCACAAGTCAAGAAGCATACCGAGGAAGAAAAGATTGCAAATCGGTATCGATTGATGGGTTCTGTTCGTAGTGCTGGATTTTTATTGCAAAACTCTTTACCATTTCGTGGCCACGATGAATCGGAAACATCTACTTCTAAAGGTCTTTATCTTGCGGTTTTAAAGTTGATTAGTGAGAACAACTCGGATATTGGTAAGTACACATTAGAGAATGCAAAAAAGAATAATAAGTTGACAGCTCCATCAATACAAAAAGAGATTATCGATTGCTTTGCAAAAGAAGTAACCAAAATGATTTGTGAAGAAATTAAAGAAGATGTGTTTGGTTTGTTGGTAGACGAGTCTAGTGACGTGTCTTTAATGGAACAAATGGCCGTAGTTGTGAGATATGTTGACAAACTCGGAGTTGTTAAAAGAGCCAAGATTTGTTAGAAGCGGCTAAATTGATAAATGGAACGAAGCGAGCATTGAATAATTTAAGACAACACGGGTTTGATGGAATGTTGGCAAAGGTGACATCTTTTTGTGAAAAAAATAAGATTGAGATGGTAGAAATGTCGGAAAGTTATGGTAATCAAAGAAACCGTAAGAATGTCGTTACTAACCGGCATCATTTTGAAGTTGAAGTTTTTAATACGGTTTTGGATTTGCAAATTCAAGAACTTGAAAGTCGATTCAGTGAGGTATCAACAACTTTGATAGATAATATGTCGGGTTTAAATCCTTGTGATTCGTTTTCTAAGTTTGACATACCTAAGATCCTAGCATTTTGTGAGATGTATCCGAATGATTTTAGTGAAGAGGAAAGAGGATGCCTTTCGGGTGATCTTTCGGTATTTTATCACACATTAAAGGAAGATGAAAAATTTGCAAAACTAAATGGAATGTGTGATCTTGCTCGTGTAATGGTGGAAACCGAAAAATATAAAACTTTTCCTTTGGTTTATCGGGCGTTGAAGTTAGCATTAGTTTTGCCGGTTGCAACCGCAACCGTTGAGAGGTGTTTTTCTAAGATGAAGCTTATCAAGACGGATTTACGCAATAGAATGGGCGAGGACTATTTGAACAATGCTTTGATTTGCGCGGTTGAAAGAGACACTTTTGATAAAGTCAAAGAAGATGATGTAATGGCTCGATTTCAAGCTTTCAAGAACCGAAGAGGCGAAATCTATTAGGTATGTGTCTAAAATTATCTATTATCATGTTGTTATCTTTATTTCCTTTACATTGTATGAAACTATGGCGAAATTTTTTTTTTTTGAACGTTGCTACTGAAAAATATTTCTAGATCCGCCACTGTTCATCATATATATGGCATCGAATAGGTTAGCCTAACAAAATATGCAAACGTTTTATTGACGAATCATGATCTAAAGTAGCTTTTTATGATAGATTGTGGAATAAATATCAGTTAGATTTTGAAACTTGTTATAATCACCATTATAGGCTTATAGCTCATATGTTCAATGATACATACCAAAATTCACATCAACAAAAAAGGATCAAAACTTAGGTACATAACAAAAAAATGCCAACGTTATGGCCCATGCCACTGATCGATGGTAGATCGTCTGCTCAAATACCATTTCAAAACTTTACACTTTGATGAAAAGAAGATTCATAGTCATGCATTGACCAGTCGAAGAGCATTTCAAAGTCGAGACACACATCCACAACCTCTCATCAACCTCGGAACAAACCATGCATTGAGGGTTCAACCTATTGACATAACTTTAGGAACAAGTTTTTTTTTTTTTTTTGAAGAATTCAAACTCACTTCAATAAGGACATAGATGTATGTAAACACTCAAAATGAAGGGTGATATTAGGTAATCACTTTTCAATTATTTGTACAAACTAACAACATTATCACAAATAACTTTTTTTCAATAAATGAAGTCATTTTTTTATAAACCAAAGAATCATGTCAAAAATTTACTATAATAAATATAAGGGCAGTCAGGGCACTCTCGACAAAGTTGTCGAGCCTCACCCAGCCCCATCTTGTCACGTTTAAATCAAACCCAACTCTACCTTGATTTTGTGAAATACACCTTGCCAGTCGGTTACTTCTTGCTGAGCAGTAAAGTTTTCGACCGTTGTTGATGAGGTGACGGTGGTGTTGCCGATCGGCAACGGTAGCCGAGTGAAGCTAGCCGAAGAGTGTCTCGTCTCTCTGATGAAAATGCTAGAGAAAGAAGTTACTGTTTTAACATGATTCTTTTTATAGTCATCTATAACAAGTATGCAAACTAGAAGTTACAATGGATTATTGTATTTTTATTTTTTTTAACAATGAACTTCATTATAAACGACGAGTTTATTGTATAGTAAGAGTTATCTAATATGTTTTCCTTTTTTTAAACTTATTTATTTTTTAAATAAACACGTCAGATAAATTTTTTTTTGAAGAAGAACACGTCAGATAATTTATAAACAAATATGTTATATGTTCACATGTAATCAAATTTGAAACTAGATGGTTTTGTTTTCTCGAAATAAACACATTCAGTTGCTTATATATAAAAAAACCAAGTGCAATAAAAAAACAAAAAAACAAGTGTATATTTAAATCTAAATGTAGCCGTTAGATGAAAGAATAGTATCTCTGACCGAACAATAGTAACCCGGGCCCTGGTAACTTGGTTTGTGTGAGCCCCACCAAACCCATCTTTTACTATAAAAAAATAACTGGGTTAGAGCCCTGCGTGTACACGCGGTACATGTCCATGTCAAATGAAAAAATTCTATAAAAATCGTAGTATGCAAATTTTATTTATTGAAAGTTACGTAATAAAATTCATATGAATTTTGGTTGATTGTAAATTATCATAAAAAAAAAAATTAATGTTACCCAATAACAGATATGAATCAACAAATGTTTGATTATACGTGATTTAAAAACAAATAATGAAATGAATAAACATATATTTATTGTAACGACATGCAAATAAAAATTAAATTCGAAGTAAATAAACGTAGTTTAACAAATCATACAGCAAAAAAATTATAAAAAAACGATTTATTCAAAATATGGCCGCATACTTATTCACAAACTTCAAAATATTTTTTATAGACAACATTTGTTATTTATTATTAACGTTGTCATCTTTATCCAATATTAGCATGTTCAGGCCATCTCTACTCTTGTCACTTGCCAGCGACATATAACTGATCATGTGTAAAAACAAGATCTTTCAAATACAGACTTATCCTAAATAGGTTTGTCTTTGACTCTTATTTATTGTCATTGCGAAACATAAATTGAGGGGGAATTGTCTTCTGTTAAATCTGAGAGGAATCTTCTTATCAGATGGGGACAACCTAATTCTTTGGATAAAAGTTCGCATTCCAATGTTACTCCCTAAAATTATTTTAGCTTCTATAACACGGTTTGATATGGCAAGACGATTTGAATGTTGTTAATGATCGAGGGTTTCATGACAAATGGATTTTTTATATTGATGTTACATTTAATATTTTTATGAGAAAATTGATCGAATAGTTTATGTGGTTTGCTCAGATTTTACCTTTAGTCCATAACTTTTAAAAATTACATGTATAGTCCCCAACTTTTGTTGTTTCTTAACTCGGATAGTCCATGAGTCTAACGGACGTTAAATAATTCAGTTAAGTGGGTGTAAAATTACTAAACTACCCTTATTTTAATAAAAATATATAATAATAAAAAATCATACTAACTAATGTGGGTCCCACACTTCATCTTTTCCACCTCATCACCTCCACAAACCACCACCACCCATCTCCACCCTACACCACTATCGACATCCACCGACCACGACCACCACAGCCACCACCCGCCCAATAACCACCATAGCCACCACCCACTTCATTTTCCCCTTTCTTTAAACCAATCGACTCCAATTCTCATTCCCAACCCTCTCTTTTTCAACCCTCCGTCTAAACCCTACCGGATCTCAAACATCCATCACCACCACAACCACCAATGACGTCATCCACTAGCGGCCTAACCTTTAAGCTCCACCCTCGGGTCATCCTCAACATCTCCAACCACCACACTCGCGTCACCTCTACAGGCTGCAGGTCCTTTTTCCCCTTACGATTTTGCTGGGTTTTCTCTGAAGCATCCTTTGAATTTTTAGGAATAACCGGTTGCAAATTGGAATGGTGTTCAAGACTTTGAAAGGATTTTCTGTACCTAACATGGTAATATTATTAATTGGGCTAAAAAAATGTGGGCCAAATTTTATTGGGTATTAGTATGTGGATGACTTTAAGAATTAAAGAGGCTGGTCGTGGTCTAGATTAGTCTGGGATGACGACGGCGACTCGGGTGGTGGCTGTGGTGGTTGGGATTCGGTGGTAGTGGTGGTGTTGGTTTGTGTAGGTGATGGGTTGTGGAAGATGAAGTAGGTGGGTCCCACATTAATTCTTTATATATATTTTTTAATAACAAGGGCAGTTTAGTAATTTCACACCCACTTAACTGGATTATTTAACGTCCGTTAGACTCAGGGACTATCCGAGTTAAGAAACACTAAAAGTTGGGGACTATACCTGAAATTTTTAAAAGTTGAAAACTAAAGGTGAAATCTGAGCAAACCACATGAACTATTCGAGCAATTTTCTCTATTTTTAGATATAACTATACATTTGTAAAAACAAAATATACCATGCATCCATCAAATACCAACTAGTGGATGTTAACTTTTAAAATCAATAACACAAATATTAACATTTATTATAAAGTAAACCTTGAAAATAAAATGAATAACAACAACAATAACAAAAAGAAAATTAAGCAATTTTCTGCCAAAAAAACATGAGAGAGAGAGAGAGGAGAGAGGGAACGAGGGAGATTGGGAGTTTCCACGGCGACGTAGAAGGAATCAACAAGCACAACAACAACGGCGTCCAAGACCTTTTCAAGATAACGAGTACACAACAACCTTTTACGTATCAAATCTGCCTAGCTGGTGTTCTCTTCAAGACCTTTGGGGTGTGTTCAAGAAGCATGGGAACATGGTGGATGCATACTTGCCTAGGAGGAAAAATAAGCTAGGGAGTTTCTTTGCTTTTGTAAGATATGAGGACGTTAGGGATGGGGAAGATATGGCAAGAGCATTAAGCAACATAACATTTGGGGCTGCTAAAGTAGTGGTGAATGTAGCCAAATTTGGGGTGAACGACAGAATGTATAACAAGGAGAAACCAAAGATGAACACTGAAGCTTTAGCCAACAAGCCGGAATCCTCAAAACAAGCAGAACTAAGGGGTCATTTGGAGAGAATGAAAGGAGT
This sequence comes from Ambrosia x helenae, assembly GCA_030844895.1. Taxonomy (NCBI): domain Eukaryota; kingdom Viridiplantae; phylum Streptophyta; class Magnoliopsida; order Asterales; family Asteraceae; genus Ambrosia; species Ambrosia x helenae. The sequence continues at coordinate 13,970,592 of CM061233.1, forward strand.
TGAATCGTACAAAGAGATCACCACAGGTGTTAGGGATGCGAGTTGCCAAATCGTCAATATTCCTTTTCCAAAGCATGTTTGTCCTTGGCCTGCATCTTGGAAAAAATGTTCAATCTTGGGAACCACTTGGGACTTGGTCAAATTAGCAAGTCTAAAGGAGTTCCTTGAGGCTACAACATCGGATGATTTCCAGATCAAGTACCTTGGTGGTCTTAGAGTCCTACTAGTATTTCAAGGTACGTTTATGGTGAAACGCTTTCTCAGCGAACAAAATGATGTGTGGAAGGAGTGGTTTTCGTCTATGGAGGTATGGAATGGCCATGAAATCAGCTTCGAAAGAGTGGCATGGCTCAAGATTTCGGGGGTGCCTGTGGCTCTGTGGGATAAGAGAGTGTTCAATCATGTAGGGGGTGTCTTCGGTAAAATTGTCCAAGAGTCCAAAGCATCGGGCACAGACAATAGCCTAGCTTGGGACACGGTGGGCGTGCTTGTGCAACATGGGAGGAGAATTGAGGAGAGGTTGCAGGTGCAATGCATTGGGGTCTCTTTCAAAGTATGGGTCTCTGAGATTGACGAGAGTTGGATTCCAGACTGTGTATTGAGTGTAGTCGACATTTCGGCTAAAATGAATTCATCCAACGGGGAAGTGGTGATCATGGATGCGGGATCAAACGAACGTAGAGATGAAACCCACAACGAGGAGATGGTGGGGGATCAAAATGATATCGGTTTAGAGGAAGGTGAAATTCCTAAGAACTACTCGGAGGCACATCCGGTCACCCCTCCGGTGGCGATGACTAATGAAAATGTTGGGGACGGTCGACAGACGACGGAGGAAAGCCAACAGTCACCGGTTGTGTTGGAAAATGTTGCGTTGCATGGTAATGATTTGCATGGGGTATTGGAACAGCCGGGTATAGAGCCGCCCAACATTATGGGAAATGACAAAGCCAATTTAATTCCACCAAGGAGTAGTGGGCCTGTCCAAAGCAAAATTATCGGATTCAATTCGAGAAAGCGGGCCAGGATGGATGATTCTTTTGATGGTGGGCCATGTAACATAAACCTTTTTAATGATAATCTTTTTAACCAGGGGGCCCATTCACAACCTCTACCTCAACAAACTTTCCTTGATTTCAATTCTCCTCCACCTGATTTCCTTTCCTTCGCCCCCCTTTTTTCTACACAACCTACTACACCCCATCCTAAAAACTCCTCTGCCTCCCTATCAGTTGGTTGTGATGATGGATCTCGTGTAAGCCCTCCTAACCGTGGTTATGTCTTCGGACAAAATCCTTCGGTATCCCCAACTGGAGCACCGTCGGCGGGGCCCACACCGATGGATTTTTTAGCGTCTGATCAGGTTGAGAACTCAATTAGGGAGGAGGTCGCTGCTACTATTGAGTTTGGTGAAGCAGTTGGCATAAATATCCAAACTTTTGAGGAACATTTGGACAAAGCAGTCAGGGTGGAAGGAGACCTAACCTCTGATCAATGAATTTAATGTCTTACAATATCAGGGGTATCGGAGAGGACCCCAAAATGTTCTCCGTGGGTGAGGTGATTAGGAAACAACACGTTGATTTCGTTGCAATCCAGGAAACAATGAGGTGTGACGGTTCAAAAATTCAGGTAAATAAGATTTGGGGTAATAGGCCCGTGGAACATACTTGGGCAAACGCCGAAGGAACATCGGGTGGACTCTTGAGCATTTGGGATCCAGGTTTCTTTCGGTGCCATAACACAGTAAGAAGCAGGTATTTTTTGTTAAATTCCGGAACCTCCCCTAAGTTTGATGGTGAATTACATTTGTTAAATGTGTATGCCCCACATGGATTGGGTCTAAAGAAGGAATTATGGAATGCAATTACTGAGGTCATGGCTACGTGGACGGGGCTATGGGTTGTTATGGGCGATTTTAACGCGGTTAGGAGTCCGGAGGAAAAACTTAACTGTGAATTCAATCTGGCATGTGCTGACGCCTTCAATACATTCATTGAAGACAATGGCCTCTTGGAATTTCCAATGGGTGGACGTAAGTTTACCCGTCTTTCGGACGTGGGTGGTAAACTTAGCAAGATTGATAGGTTCCTAGTTAATCAAATGTTTTGGGATAATTGGCCCGACACAAGTGTGGTAGCATTACCAAGATCGGACTCCGACCACAGTCCGGTGGTATTGTCAACACATGCTCCAAATTTCGGGTCGCCACCATTTAGATTTTTCAATACGTGGTTGACTAAGCATGGGTTTGAGGACGTGGTTAAAGGCGCGATTGTGGGTAAAGAGTTCACTCGTACACCGGATATCATCTTGGCTGATAAATTAAGGGCTATAAAAAAAAGCAATTAAGGCATGGGCTGTGGTGGAAAGGGAGAAAAGAATACAGAGGCGGGCGAATCTAGAAAGCAATGTTGATGCGTTTGATGCGATTGTGGAAAACCGTCCTTTATTGGAGGAAGAACAGGAACAATGGCTGGAATACAAGCAGGAGCGGGAAAAGATTTTACTCGAAGAAGTCAACGAAGTTAAACAGAGATCAAGATCAAAATGGGCGTTAGACGGGGATGAAAACTCAAGATTTTTTCATGGTTTAGTAAATTATAACAACACTAGCAAGAGGGTCAACGGCTTTTCAGTCAACGGGGAATGGTGTACGGATCCGACGCGAATGAAGGCCGAAGCTAGAAAATTTTTTGCGTCCAAGTTCAGTGAGCCTCTTCTGCATAGACCTCCATTCGTCTGTCCAGGTATTAATAAACTGTCGAATTCTGAAGCCAATGCCCTTGTTGTGCCGTTTACGGAGGACGAGATTAAGGAGGCGGTATGGGATTGTGGTAGTGACAAAGCCCCCGGGCCGGACGGTTTCAACTTCGCCTTTATCAAACATTTTTGGGGGCTCCTAAAACAGGATGTGATCAACATGATGGTGGACTTTCATGACAGGGGTGAAATTAGCCGGGGGTGTGCATCATCTTTTATCGTACTGATTCCGAAGTGCAATGATCCCATCTCTCTCAACGACTATCGGCCAATTAGCTTACTCGGGTGCATCTCCAAAATCATCTCTAAAGTGGTAGCCAACAGGATCAAAACGGTAATGTCAAAGCTCATTTCGGAATCTCAGTTTGGCTTCCTTGCGGATCGCAATATACTGGATGGGCCGTTGATTTTGAATGAGATTGTGTCTTGGGCTAAAAAACATAAGAAACCGCTTTTTATGTTTAAAGCCGACTTAGAAAAAGCCTACGATTCCATTAGTTGGAACTTCATTGACGCCGTCTCTGGCCAAATGGGGTGTCCCGACAAATGGAGGATGTAGGTTAACGGTATATTGCGATCTTCAAGAGCGTCGGTCTTAATTAATGGGTCGCCATCTTGGGAGTTTCAATGCTACCGTGGGGTTAGGCAAGGAGATCCCTTATCTCCCTTTATCTTTATCCTAGCTCTTGAGGCCCTCTCCTGTTTTTTGGTTAAGGCTGAAAGTTTGGGTAAGATTAAAGGGATCGGTCTCCCCAATAATGGTCCGTGTTTATCTCATCTTATGTTCGCCGATGATGTGATGTTTATGGGCGAGTGGAACAACCAATATGTAAGGAATATAATGAGGCTGATGCGGTGTTTTAACTTGATTTCGGGCATCAAGATCAACCACAACAAGTCGAGTCTATTTGGGACCGGTATCAACGTGAGCTTAATTAGAGAAGAAGCGGCTGTCATAAATGTGTCTCCTGGTACTTTCCCGTGTAAGTACCTGGGGGTCCTTGTTGGAGCAAATATGAACCAGAAAAGGCACTGGGAATCAGTTATCGGGGTGTGTAAGGCTAGGCTTTCCAAGTGGAAAGCGAAGACGCTCTCTATGGGCGGCAGAGTTGTACTACTAAAGGCTGTCTTAGACAGCCTTCCACTGTATTTTTTCTCCATCTTCAGGGCTCCTAAAGGCGTTTTACAGCAGTTGGAGAGGCTGAGAAAACAATTTTTTTGGGGGGGTAATGACGACAAACGCAAAACCGCTTGGATTTGCTGGGAAAGAGTGATTGGGCCAGTCGATAAGGGGGGGCTGGGGTTGGGTTCCTTGGATCACATGAACATAAGTCTCCTAACCAAATGGTGGTGGCGGTACAAAGTTGAGGAAACAAGCTTGTGGAGGCGTGTGATAAAAGCAATTCACACATCGCCGAGATCATGGTCCTATCTACCAATCAAAAGTTCACTTGGTGGGGTATGGAATTCGATAATTAAGGTCGAGCAAGATTTCAACAATGTCAATTCAAGTATCTCTGGGCTAATTAAGGGGGGGTTGGGTAATGGCGTAAAAATCCGGTTTTGGGTGGACTGTTGGGTTGGGAATGAGCCATTGAAGAACTGTTATCCAGACTTGTTTATGCTGGAAGCTGCGAAAGACTGTTCAGTCGCTGATAGACTGATGCGGGAGGGGGGATGTGGGTTGGGCGTTGGAACTGGAGAAGTACGCTGCTGTCAGATGGCGAACAAGACCAACTGCTGGAGCTGTCCAACATACTGCTGAATGCCGGGCTGCTGACTTCGGAAGATAAGTGGAAGTGGAAGCTTGAAGAGGATGGAAATTTCTCAGTTAGATCGTGCAGGAAATTATTAAACAGTAATGCGGTGCCGTACTATCCTTTCAGGGGCTCTAAATGGGTTCCAAAGAAAGTTAATATCATGTTATGGAGGGCGGAACAAGAACGACTAGCTACAAGAGATGGACTGAAGCGCAGGAACATAATTAGCGGAAACGTCACATGCGGGATTTGCGAAGATACGACCGAATCAGCAACACACTTATTCACCTCATGTTTCATGGCGTGCAACATCTGGAACAAGGTTAGTGAATGGTGCAAAATCCAACCCATATTTGCATTCTCTGTTCGGGACCTACTCTTCATTCACAAGACAAATGGTTTGAACCGGATCAAAGGAAAAGCGGTACAAGCGGTTATTCTAACAGCATGCTGGGTCATTTGGAAGAGCAGAAACGAAAAAATTTTCACCGGGAAGAGACCATCGCTGGAAAATATGTTAGGTGATATCAAGTCGCTTTCGTATACATGGGTGCGAAGCCGGGGAAAACAGGAACACATAGACTGGGAGTGCTGGAAAAAAATTGTAATTTAGATAAGTTGTATGATTGGGTGTAAACTGGGTTTGGTACTGGGAATTCACTTGGGTTGTATACTGTACTACCAATAGCATCTTGCTATTTGGAGTTGTATCTTTGTTTTGGGTTTGGAATAAAGTTATTGATGTTTGCCGGCCAAAAAAAACAACAACAATAACATACACATATGTTTTAACAAGATGCAAAATGTTACAAGGGGAGACGGGGTGTCACCAGAATTGGTCACAGATACCTCATTAACAGCACGGTAACACCGTCGTCACCCATGCTGGTAGTGGTCTCGTGAACCAAATTCTGATTCTAGTTAACGGGTTAGTACCCGTGATTTCTCTCTCTTTGTCTCTATCTCTCTCTCTCTCTCTCTCATTGATTGTGGGTAAATAATAAGTGAAGTGTTGCCACCAAAAAAATGTTTCAGTAAAAGAAATCAATGAAATGATGTGACAGTATATGATTGGTTGAAATCAGTAAAGTTGAAAAAACTCACGGGTAGTGTCCCGTCTCCCCTAAAAAAAGTTCGTGTCATCATGCATTTTTAGGACACATGACAATATTTCATTGAAGAAGGGGTTGGAAAGTGTGTAATCAATCATGCCTGAGGTAGGCTAACCATGCCCACTATAGTGGTGTGTCTTATAAGATAATGTAGGTGTTACAAAATTTTTTTAGGTGTTTTTAGATATTTGGTGGTGTGTTCGGTCTTTGGTGTATGGTGCCTCTAAATTCTTGTTAGTGACCATTTTTTGTATTAATAAAAGTCTTTTGTGTTGATTATATCTTTAAACATGGGTCAAAACTTAGGACCTAATCATATTTATTCAATCAATAACATAAACATAAATGTCAAATGAGAAATACTTACATGTGGGAATGGTAAACTTAGCGGATAGTGGTGCAGCCATGATTTCGTTATGATGTTCTTGGTTTCATTTTATGGTGTCTCTTTTTAGATGGATTATTAGAGTGTAAGAGAGTGTTGGTTGAATAAGGTGTTTTATAAGCATCTCATAACACTTATTATGGACACCAAAAGGGCAACCCTACAAATTCTAACTTATGTCATTATTCTCATCAAATAATGACTTATAAATAATATAGGGATAATAATATCATATTGGTTAATTTAAATAATAAATGATCAATTAGGCCATAATTATGTAAAAGTCTAACATTTTGTCGTTAAAAAAAAACTAAGCCCACTTGTGGAACCCGACTTATTTGTGCTCTTTGTACTCGATAGACCTAATTGTGAATGGTCCATAACTCCATTTAGTCAGTATAGCTACAAAGTTTTTTAAAATTCTTTGATCAAAAGATATAGTTTGATGTTTTTTTAACATGTCAAATTTGAGTTTTTTACAAACATTCGATAATTTTATATAAAAAAAATCAACCAGCAGTAAACTGCCCTAAAACATCTAACACATATAAGACAAGACAACCACAAACAAAACTAAACGGAAACCGCCCTCAAACAGAAACAAAAAAACTAGAAGAAAGCAAATGGATTACTTCAAAAACGTAACCTATCTAAGGGCATGTGTAGTGGCACGTTATGGGGCGTTATATTAGCCTATAGCGCCCGGGAACACCGCCCCCCGGACGCTATGAATGGTTGGCGTTTTGACTATAACGGGCGTAACTCAAAGTTTAATAGTGTGATGGCAAAGGATTTTAATTTGTTTATTGATGATGTTAGCCTGTAGGAATACAAGATGAATGGGAATAAATTTACGTATTTGGCAGGTTTCGGTGACTCAGTTAAATTAAGCAAAATTGATCGTATCTTGGTTTGCCTTGAGTTTTTTGGTAGGTGGCCGACTGCTTGTGTTAGAGCCCTTCCAAGGGAGAGATCGGATCATTCCCCGTTACTGCTGTCTTTGTGTGATACTAATTATGGAGCTAAGCCTTTCAAATGGTTTAATTCGTGGTTGGATCGTGAAGATTGTGAGAAACTGGTGATTGAGGCTTTTGAAAAATTTAGATTTGAGGGCCCTTCGGATGTTAGAATCCAAAAAAGTTGGCTGCAGCTAGAATTGCGATCAGAGAGTGGTGGAAATCCGTTCATAATAAAGAGGATGAGGTCTTGGAAGCGTTAAAATATGATGTCACGTCTCTTGAAAAAATTATGGAGGATAGGGAATTAGAGGAGGAAGAGCGGTGGGTTTGGGAAGAAAGCAAAAAAGAGGTGGAGAGGCTCCTGTTCTTAAAAAATAAAGATCTGCATCAAAAGTCTCGGGTCAAGTAGGCGTCAATGGGTGATGATAACTCTGCTTATTTCCATCGGTGTATTAATGGGAGGAAGGCGGCGAATGCGATTCCGGGTTTGTTAGTGGATGGGGCTTGGGTCTCTCGGCCTTCTTATGTTAAAAAGGAGGTCTATCGTTTTTATCGTAATCATTTTAATGAGGCTTACGATCGTAGGCCGAATTTTCTCTGTGATGATTTGAAACAGGTGCCTTTTGAGAAGATTGGAGATTTGGTGGCCCCTTTTTCTAAGGAGGAAATTAAGGAGGCGGTTTTTGATTGTGGTTCCGATAAAGCTCCGGGACCGGACGGTTTTAATTTTAGATTTATTAAACATTTTTTGAGTTACTTGGAAGATGATTTTGCTAATATGTTCATTGATTTTTATGATTCGGGCGTGATTAACAGGGAGTGTAGTACTTCGTTTATCACTTTGGTGGCAAAAGTTAAGTCTCCAGTTGGGTTGAAAGACTACAGACCGATTAACCTTATTGGCGTGATTAGCAAGCTCATTTCTAAAGTTATTGCTGGAAGGATTAAGAAGATTATTGGAGACATTATTTCAGAGTCACAATCTGCTTTCATCAAAGACAGGTTAATATTAGATGGTCCGCTCGTTCTAAATGAATTGATTAATTGGGCGAAAAAGAGTGGTAAACAATATTTTCTATTGAAGTTGGACTTCGAGAAGGCCTATGATAATGTGAACTGGGGTTTTTTGTTATCAGTCATGGAACAGATGGGGTTCCCAGCTAGGTGGTGCCTTTGGGTGAAAGGTATTTTGTGCTCTGCTAGGTCTGCGGTTCTTGTTAACGGGTTCCCTACGTTTGAGTTCCCTTGTCATAAGGGTCTCCGACAAGGAGACCCGTTATCCCCGTTTTTGTTTCTTATTGTGATGGAGGCTTTAGCTAATATGGTGTCTAAAGCGTTATATTTGGGAGATTTTGAAGGTGTGGATCTTTCTAATGAGGGTCCTACGGTTAGCCATATGTTATATGCTGATGATGCGCTTATTATGGGGGTTTGGAAAAACGAAATTGTGGTCGCTATAAACCGTTTGTTAAGGGTTTTTCATATGTGTTCGGGGATGCGGATTAATATTCATAAGTCTTCCTTGTTTGGGTTGGGGGTGGAGGACGTTGCTGTTGTCTCTATGGCGAATCTTTTAGGGTGCAAAGTCGGTAAACTCCCGTTTGTTTATCTTGGGATCAAAGTTGGCGCTAACATGAACAAGATTTCAAATTGGGAGCCGGTTTTGGAAGTTGTTAGAAATCGTCTGCTATCCTGGAAATCCAAGTTGTTGTCTATTGGTGGTAGACTTACTTTGATTAAATCGGTTCTATCAAGTCTCCCGATTTACTATTTATCGCTATATAGAGCCCCTTTGGCAGTATTGGATAATATTGAACAGTTAATGCGAAAATTTCTTTGGGCAGGGGGTAAAGACGGGAAAAACATTAGTTGGGTGGCTTGGGATGTGGTGACTAAGCCGATTAAATTAGGAGGGCTGGGTATCTCGAAACTCTTGGATGTTAATACGGCTCTTTTGGTCAAGTGGGCTTGGAGATTTTATGTTGAAAGAAACGGATTATGGAGACGTGTTATAATTAATATCCATGGGAGGAGGAATAGGTGCCAATTTTTGCCTATAAAAAAAGTGTATTCCGGTTGTTGGAAGACGCTTGCTTTGTATCTAGATCGTCTTCGGATTGGGGGCAAGGAACTTAAATACTTATTATTTTACCATCTCGGGAATGGGAAGGATATTCGTTTTTGGAAAGATATTTGGTTCGGGTCTATTCCGTTAATGGAAAGATGGCCGAATCTGTATGCTGGAGAGAAGAATAAAAATTGTTATGTTCAGGACAGATTGATAGTTACTGATGGGTCGAATTATGTCGTGGATATGGGGAGTTTCAGAACTGATACGGTAGCGGCTATATCGGAAGCTCAAGATCTACAAAGCATGCTGACCCAGGTTCATCTTGTAGAAGAAAACGATAAATTAAAGTGGGAGCTGGACATTGGTAATGGTTTCTCAGTGGCGTCGGTTAAAAAAGGTTTGCTGACTGAGGTGTCCGCGTCTGGGTCAGCTCTGCAGCGAATGCGTTAGGAGCATTGGGTTCCCTTAAAAATCAATATTTTCATGTGGCGGAGCGAAAAAGATCGGATTCCAACTCGTTTGGCTTTAGTTAAAGACAAGTGAATCTGCAGACGTCGTTATGTCCGATGTGTGATGTGTTTGCTGAATCTTCCTCGCATCTGTTAGCAGAATGTGGTTATGCCTTTGGTATGTGGTCTGCGGTTTTTTGTTGGTGTAAAATTGGGTACAATGGCTCTACTTCCTCGGAGTTTTTGCTGCAGATTCAAGATAACTTGCAGGGTCCGAAGTGGCGTAAGAGGGTGATTCGGGGTATTGTCATGATTGCGTGTTGGGTTATGTGGAAAGCCCGTAACAACAAGGTTTTTAATGGCTCTTCGACTAGAATTGAGGAGGTGGTGGCTACTATTAAACGGTTATCTTTTTTATGGTTTAAACATCGTTCGAAATTCAAAAGTGTAGATTGAGATAGTTGGGTTAAATACCCTTTGTACATTTTGTAAGGTGTTTGTGGCGGCCTCGGTTTGAGGTTTTGCCTGTTTTTTAATGAAGTTTACCGTTAAAATTTTTTTTTTTAGACATATCACAAATTAACTTTAAAATTTTTCTCTTCAGTTATTTTAAGTACCCATGCTGTAATAAACAAAACTGATATCATCTCGGGGAAATTCACCATTTTCCTATTGATAAAACACTGTTTTTTCTTGTTGTTTTTTCTATGTACTTTTTTGTATAACATTTCTCAATAAACTTGGGAAAAAGAGCTCACCTCACCTATCCACCTGAACTTTTTATGGTCTCCATAACCCAAATAAAACCCATTTCATCACTCCACTCCACTCCACTCTACACCTACTTTCTTTTTCTAACTTCATCTCTTCAAGCAGCTTAATCTTCTTGTTCTGCTAATCATCATCCTCATCCATGGCTGCTTTACTTGTTTCCATGCTCCTCATCTCCATGGCCACTCACTCAAGTACACATTCCCTTAAACCCCTCCTCTATGTCCCCACATTTCTTTAACTAGTGCATATAACTTTCTGTACATCTATACATACATTAACATTGTACCTAACTGTGTGCATTTGTGTGAAGGTGCAACATGGTGTGTGTGCAAGAAAGGTGGACAAGATAAAGTGCTACAGCAAACCATAGACTATGCTTGTGGTAATGGAGCTGACTGCACCCAGACACACCAAGGTGGCAAATGTTTCAACCCAGACACTGTTCTTGACCATTGTAACTATGCTGTCAATAGCTATTTTCAGAACAAGGGTCAGGCTCCTGGTTCCTGTGATTTCTCTGGTTCAGCCATGGTCACCACCACAGATCCCAGTTAGTTGAAACTAGTTACATTTATTGTTGTAAAATAGTTATATTAGTTATGTACTTATTTTATATATATATATATATATTTGTTGTTTATTAATTTATTTGATTTATTTTTGGTGTATATATAGGTTCTAATGGGTGCACTTATCCTACATCTGCAAGGTTTGTTATTTTGTCCTTTTAAAAGTTTTTTTTTTAATTTATGTAAGTAATTTAATTTTTGCAATAATATGTTTAAAGCACGTTTTAAGTATGATGTAGTTAATAAAAATAGTATATTGGTATTATTTAGTTTTAGACCCGGCGGGTAATAAACCGGGAAAAAAGTGAAAATGAACCGTTTGGGTATCAAAGCAGCCTACTTGCTTCACCAGCAATGCGTTGGGTTGCTAGTGAGCCACTCGGTTTAATAGATCTCGAATTGAGCCAAGCTTAAACGAGCTCGAGGAGCAGTGGCGAATCTTGGCCCGAAACTTTGAGGGGGGGGGGGGGGTTTTGGAAGTCACTAGTTTCGGGGTCGAAACCTTATACACCAAAAATTTTCTTTACGAATACTATATAATCGGAACTTCTGAGCGAAAAATCGGGGGGTCGGCCGCCCCTCTCGCCCCTTAAAAGGATCGCCCCTGTCGAGGGGCATGTTGAGTTTGACTAGGTTTGTAGGCGTAAGTGAACTTAAACGAGCCTAACGTTTACGAGCTCGAGCTTATGTGAGTTCGAGCTCGGCTCGCTTCGTTTGCACCCTACTGGTAAGGAGGTATTATAATTAGCCCTTTTTAGGAGAAAAAAAGCTGATCAAGTTAACATTACATGAATAAAAACTTGGTCTAACAATAATATTTATCAAATACAATAATATTTTTTTTTTTAAAAGATCAAATACAATAATGTTGATGCTTTTTTTTTTTAAAAGAAATAGTTTACAAAAACAATAAATATAATTTTTAATTACATGACTGTTTTGGTGAAAAGATTAGTAGCCCCCCACATGTGATTTGTACAGTGTATATGGTACGGTTAAGTAGTGATGATGCTGTAAGAAAGAGTAAGTGAGCCTCTGCCCAATAAATTTGTCCGTATCGAACCTACCGACGACATCACTTGGTGGCATGTTGTCACCACCACCACATATCAAAACCCACAATCACAACCGTTGGATCAACCCCATATCACCTTTTGAGATCTGTGCTAATCTTTTTAAATTTCCAAACTTTTTTTGTGCAATTTTGTTTTAAGATTTAAAGTTTAGGGTTTAGAGGTCAATGGTTTAATAAACTTAAAAGTTAATTATGCAAAAGACGTTTGTGGTTTGGCCTATAGCAAACACCATTAGAGTCTAAGGGGCTGGTTGTTAAGATCTGAATCATTAAGAGAGTTTGAATGGTTCAGTACCCTTTTTCTTACTAGCTGAATGGTTAAGAGCTTAATGAAACCATTCAGATGTTTTTTTAGTTGAAACAAAAACTCTTAAAACTGAATGATTAAGAAGTTTATTAAGGGGCTGTTTGGTTGATTAAGTGCTGAATTATTAAGATGGTCTGAATGGTTAAGAGGCTCTGAATGGTTAAGAGCTGAATCATTCAGCATCCCTTATTAGCTTAATGGTTCAACACTTAATCATTCCATTCAGATGCTGAAACAAACAGTCTGAATACTGAATGATTCAGACCTGAATGGTTAATAGACTGATTAAGAGACTACCAAACAATCCCTAAGAGACTAACAAACACCCCTTGAGTTTCAAAGCTTGAAGTTTGGTTAGAAGGTTTTACCGTTTTAGTTTTAAACAAGTTTGGGAATTTGTGTACCATAAAAAGACCAAAATACCCTTTGGATGGACTGTTTTTTCCCCACTAAATAAATGTGTGATATGGACCATTTTAATTATGGCTTTTACAATTCAACAAGTAATATTGATGGGTACTCATTACACATATGTAGTGGCACGACTGGTGGGACAAACACACGTACACCAGGTTCATCATTTGGCAACAATCCATCGACAACTGGCGGGTTAGGTGGTGGAATGGGAACCTTGGGTCCTTCTGCATCCGACGACGTGAGCCATGGTGGGGTTCGGCTACATCAACGAACCAGCATTTTCGGGTTTTTGACTATCGTATTGGTTGCCGGAGCCATGATGCTTGCTTGGGTTTGATGGAATTAAAAAAAAAATGGAGTTTTGTATTTGTTTTTGGTGGTATGTTGGTGTCTGCATCCTCCCTAATTAATGTAGAATATATGTAACATTCAGTTTAGGGGTTTATTATGATTATTATTATTATTAGTTCTATTTTGATGTTTTGATTATCAAATGGGTAATTTCTCGTTTCAAATTTTGTAGTGGAATGTATGCTACTAGTGGTTGTTAACTGGACTTGTATTTGTGATCGTATTCGTTTCTAACTTGGTGTTTGTTTGTTAAATTGTTATGTAATTGAATTTGTTGAGTTCGTATAAAGCTTATTTTCAAATATTTGCATAAAACTTTACTAAATAAATCAGACAACCATAATCTGGGTCAAGCTGAAACGCCATTTTCATCTTTTTGCGTAACCTCCCCGTTTACAAATTTAGAAGTTCATTTTTTACATAAATACATTCTCTCTAAAAACTCCAATACATACGTAAAAAAGTTACAATTCTATAGAATCCCCAACACAGTTACATGGTTGAAGTGCGAAAAATAGGGTGTGTTATTCAAATTAGACAAACACAAAATTCTAACCAAATCAAACTCAGACAGTTAATTCGAATTTTGAATATTCAAATCGGGTCCTTATCCAAACCAAATTTCAGATTCAGTTTGAATTGAATTCTAGATTTAAACATAAAAAGAATTCTGAATTATGAGACTGATGAGTTGGAAAAAAAAAACCCTTTATACGGACGGCTTTTGGCATCCCACATCGGCTGCATAAACAAACAGACAAGGGGGAACTCCAGTATAAAATCAGAGGCTTAGAACCATACTAACCATACCTTTCTCGGCCTTTTGGCTAAGATCAAGTGTAGTATCTGTTCTTATCAGTTTAATATCTGATACGTGGGTCATCGACCCACTCGATATTAATCTTATTTTTTTTATGGGGGAAGGCTCGTTACAGTAGCTTGCTGCTGGAGTCTTCATGTGTCGCCTTGGTCTTACACTTTCACCAAGGCCTGGCGCACCCCTCCAATTTATGGTCGAAAATTAGCAAAACACGTATAGTTCTAATTTTATGGTTGGTTTTATAAAACAAATCTGTGATCAAACATTAAGACTGAGAACCTGTTTCGCTGTTTTACTTCTTACACTCGATGACCCCTGATGAACAAATACTTATTCTCGGAACTTAGTTGTAGGCGAGGCTAGCCTGCATCGTTTGTTATCAGTTACCTATATCATGATAGAGAGTCGTCATGTAAAATCAATTTTAAGTAGAAAACTGTAAGATCGTATAAAAACTTTTAAATGTGCTAACGCAAGACATAACCGAGCTCTTCGACTATATGTCTATATATGAGAAACATATTTGTGTTTGCTAAGATTAGTTCCTGGGAAATTTTGTTATTTTGATTTAGTGGTAGCTGAAAATTAGGAATGTAGAATGCATAAATAAGTAAATAAAAAAGAATAATTACAATGGTTGCTGTGTTACTTAACAATCTCCTAATTATATGTCATTCTTTTGATTTTTCATCATAAATATATCTATCACAAACTCCCTACATAAACATCAACATTTCAGTTAATCCCATGTAACAATATCAATCAAATATGGCTGGTGGTGGAGACCTTAGTGCCATTACATCGAATACCGGCGAAAATGTGGTTCGTAAGCCACGAGGTAGGCCAGCGGGTTCCAAAAACAAGCCCAAACCACCTATCATTATCACTCGGGAGAGTCCCAACACGTTGCGGGCTCACGCCATGGAGGTTAGCCCGGGTTGCGACATTGGTGAGAGTTTAGCCACCTTTGCTAGGAGGAAGCAACAAGGGATATGGGTGTTAAGTGCGACCGGGTTCGTGAGCAACGTCATGTTGCGTCAGCCTTCTATGTCATCAGGTGGTCCGGGTTCTGGCCCTGTAGTCACCCTTCATGGCCGGTTTGAGATTTTATCATTGGTGGGTTCTGTACTGCCGCCACCTGCTCCATTAGGTGTCACTGGTTTAGCCATATATCTAGTGGGCCCACAGGGCCAGGTTGTGGGTGGTGCCATTGCTGGCCCACTTATGGCCTCTGGACCTGTTGTGATCATGGCTGCTACTTTCATGAACGCTACTTTCGATAGGTTGCCTATCGACAAAGATGAAGGGAATGCAATCGCTGCTACGCAAGATCAACTTCACCACCGGGCGATTGGTGTTTCAGATATCTACTCGTCTTCACAAAACATGATTCCCAACACCACCCTCCCTCCTTCGGAGGTGTATACTTGGTCAATGGCTCGACCGTTGTCCAAGGCATAAGAATAAGTTTAGCTAATGTTCAAGAATTTGATAACTCGATATCATTGAAGCCCAAATTGTATTACTTAGAATCAACTAGCGTGTTAGTCTTGTGTTTTAAAAGTTTGTCATGTAAACTCTTATTAGTGAAAAATGTTCTAAGAAAATAGCGTTTGGTACATCCATATCAAATTTTTTTTAAAGACAAGTTATGTTAACAAGTGGGTTTGTGTTTGGTTGCTAAAACATTAAGCAATCTTTGTTAGAAAATATAAATGTTCTCTAAAACCACACTGTAAATATTGTTTGTAAATCAGTTTGCTAGTTAAAATGTTCCCAAAAATGATGCACACCGGTCATTAATAGGATCTCACTATCTTCTACGATTATTTTTAAATGACCATTTTTAAATGACCAGTTATGACGTGATCCATTCTAACCCGAGACTATCCGTTGTGGCCCGCGAGCCACCTGTTGCGAGCCACAACCTTATTCACGTGGCTAGCGCTAACGACAACAGACCCACGTGATCACGTCAGTGAGCGACCGTACGTGAACCAGCTCGCGTACGTTAGCGGGCTGGCCAACGTTTAAATTTTGAAAAATTAAATTTTTCATCAACCAAAATTAATTACCCCCTCCCCCCTATATATTTACCTATACTCCTTCTTCACAATTCATCTTCTTCTTCACAATTCTCATACACTAAATTTTCAATTCCAAGTTCATCATGGTGCAGTGGACCGAGGACAAGGGTGTAGCAATCAAAGGGCCGGGGGAGGGGGGATCCCCTGAATTTTCGCCCAAAAGTTTTGAGTATATAGTCTTCGTATGAATTTTTTTTTGTATATACGGTTTCGACCCCGCGTTTTAAAAAAGGAAATAGTTATATAAACCAAAACTTAAAAAAAAAGTAATTGTAAAGCTCAAATCCTAAAGTTCTAAGCCCAACAAATACATGAGCGGGATAGTAGATTCAATGAGCAAGTGATAGAGTTGTTATCTCTTAGCTACTCGAGATAGGCTTGGTAAATAGCTCGAAACGAGTCGAGCCTTATCGAGCTTGAGCTTAAAACAAAGCTCGTTTACTAATCGAGCCCGGGCTCAGCCTAGCATGTGAAGCTTGTCAGGCTCATCGAGCCTTAGTGTAATATTAGCTTTATTAATATTTAATAATATTTACCCTTTCATTTAAGCTTGTTTACTAAATGAGCCCGAGCCGAACTTCATTTATCGAGCTCCGAACATATATTATATTTATTATTTGTATTTAAAATATTAACTAATAGATAGTAAACGAGCCGAGCTCGAGCTCTCATAAGTTTTTTCGAGCTCGAGCATGGTCGAGCTCGGGCTTAGCTCGCCTTGTTTTCACCCCTATCCATAATTGAAGAATTCAAAAATCTTAAAGGTCGACGGGCTGAACTGTAATTCTTTATCCACGTACCAACCCTTTATCTCCTAATTAATGTTTTAGTATCTTTGTTCAGTTGTTTGTTAAACAACGCTTAGAACTTTGATATTTATTGTATTTAATGTTTGACTCGACCCGAATCGAATCACCGACCCGAACATATGACCCGAACCATAGCTACATTAAAAAAAAAAAAAAAAAAAAATTAGGTCCCGTTCCGTGACCGCTGACTTTTGACCCCCCGGTCCAAATTTTCAAGCTGCGCCACTGATCAAGGAAGAAGAGCTAGTACTCGTCATCGCGTACCAACAAGTGCACGGTGACGCAGCTTCGTCAAGCCGTGGATATGGTGCTCGCGGACCACAGTGGCATAGGGTTCTAGCCGAGTTTGGTACCCTTGTCGGGGGTACCAACCGTACCAATGACTCCATCTCCCAGAAGTTCGGGGACTTGAAATCGAAGTGTAAAATCTTTGAAACCGCGTACAAAGAGGTGAAGAGTGATATGCTTGACGAAACCGAAGACGTGCTCATCGCCATCGCCAAAGTGGAGTACCATCGTAAGGTTGGCCATAATTTTCACCACGTTTCGGCGTGACAAATGTTACGCTCGGGCTCATCCTTACGTTAGGTTTTTTTAGTGTAATCGTTTTTTTTTTTATTTTAGTGTAATTTTTTTTTAGTGTAATGTTTGTTTTTTATTTTAGTGTAATTTTTCTTTTATTTTTAATTTAATGTTTTTTTTATAAAAAAATGTGGTAAATGTTTATATATATTTGGTAAAAAAAACCGCTCACCTTGACCACAACACCTTCTCGCGAGCAACCGCCAGCCGCTATCCAGTGCCATGTAAGCGTCGACGTGGCAAAATATTATTCGATAAATCCTCCACTCATCTCTACCCACAACGGATAGTTTGATCAATTGTTTTATCTGCCATTGGCGTGACCCATTTGTTGAAGCTTTTGAATTTGGGGATGCTAACTTTTAAGCCGTTGAAACTTGAAATTGATATTGTATATTTGGCAAAACTAGTTGGTGGGCTGGTAGCCGGAAGCTTTTTAAATATATTTTGGTGTTTGACAGAGTAGTTGGAGCTTTTAATAAAATGTATAAAATGATCAAAATGGGCATAATTAAAAACTTGTAAAGAAGGTTTTTATTTTATGGGTTGGGTTATTATACAAAGGCTACAAAAATGAGAAGGGTGAGAAGCCACTAGAAAATGACATGTGTCCAAAGGATTAAACAAGTGGGAGGGGTAATTTTGTCAAAAACATATACACATGCAAGTCACATGTCATTTCCACCTTCATTTTTAAATGTCCGTAACTTTTTTATACGTCATCTTTTAAAAAAAAAAAAATTATACCATAAAATTGAGCGTCTTTTTATCTTTAATATGAGTACCATATTGTTATACTTTTGAAAACCCAGTTGCGTAAGACACAATGGTGATAACGTAAAACACAATGAGTACCAATTAAATATGCAATGAACAATAGGGTATAAAACACAATGAACAGTCTAATAAAACACAATGGACGACATATTAAAGACACAATGAACAGAAGACTAAAACACAATGAATAATTGACTTAAACACAATGAACAACATAATAAAACACAATGTACACCTAAATACAAAACTCATTTGCGTAAAACACAATGAAAAGCATACTAAAAACACAATAGACAAAGTTAAATCATATGTAGACTAAAAAAACATAAATAACATATTTATAAAGCACACATGCATATTATAACACAATGAACGAGCAGAAGACACAACGGAGAAGAAAACCCATTTAGCACGATTTTTTTTTTCCAATTTTAATGTAGCAATGTGGTACTCATATTAAAGATAAAAAACGCTCGTTAATATGGGGAAAATTTTTTGAAAAAAAAATGTCGTATGAAAAAGTTATAGACGTTTTAAAATGATGGGGGGGAATTGACATGTGCATTGCATGTGGAGAGAGAAAGTCAACAAATGTGGTTTTCCTCTTATGCCCTTCCTCTAATTTATTATTTATTTTTTTAAACAAATTAATCTCAACCCTTCAAATATATGATCAATGGATCACAATCCTTCTCACCCTTCTTAGAAAAAGTGTCTTGTGTATTTGATCCTAACCCTTTATTTTATTTTTAAAATAGAATGGGTATTTGTGTTATTTACTAATTAAAAGCTTGTAGCTAGTAGAGTTTTTTCTTAAACGCTAGTACTAATAGCTTTTCACTATAGAGTTTTTTCTCCTAACCTAAAAGCTTCCAGCTCCTTAAACTAAACAAAGTTTTTTTATTAAGTAGGAGTTTTTTCTTAAAAGCTTGAAGCTTGAAGCTCCAAAAAGCTCTTAAAAGCTCCTTGCCAAACATACCCTAGATAGGGAACAAATATAGGTAGTTTATTTTATTCGCAATGACAATCGCATTTAGATTTGTTTCATTATTGTATCGTATAATAAATTATGTGATATATCTTACCCGACCCATCGAACCACCCAATTTTTTTTATGTTCGGTCTGTTAGATGATTAATCTTGATTCATTTATTTATAAACATATGTTATGTTTTATTTAAACTTATGTTAGGTTTTATCCTAAGTCTAGAAACATTATATGTGATGGGTTATGTCACATATTGGTTAATGGTCATGTTGGTCAATCCAACAGTCGCGTCGGGTCTAGAACCGGTCCATGTTCACACCGGTTAGATATGTATATAAGGGTCAAGACTATGTTTTTATTAAGTGTGTTGAAAGATAAAGTTTATAACTTCCTTTCATAACTTCCCTCCATCTTTCCCTCCATTCATTCCAATCGCATACCATCAATCACAAACCAAATCATTCAGATTTTTAGACATTCAAAACATGGTATCAGAGCCAACGATCAAGACCTGTGGTATATTCGATGTAGAAAGAAACGAAGCAGTCAAGAAGAAGATAGGGACAGAGGGCGGTTATGGATGTGGACCGCTAATCCCTAGTCTAGTGTATGATTTTGAGAATCATAGATGGAAGGCCAAGAAGGCGAACCAAGAAAGCATAGGAGACTCGCTCAATATGCAATTATCTTCGTTTAACATTGGATCAAGTAGTAGTGTGTCCGTGAGGGATACCGAATCAAGAAAAAAAGAGGCGCAAATGGAGTTCAATCGGCAAACAGAAAGAGAAGAAAAGATGGCCGATTACCCCTCTACAATGTGTTGTAGTAAGTGCAAAGAACCCTTTCATTATAGGCGTAATTGTCCTAAGAAAATTGGTAAAACCGAATTTATGGTTAAGGGTAGTGATGAAAAGGGTTGGGATGATTTGTGGTTTGTTAGTTTGACACGCCAAGAACATGGGTGTGGCACCAAGAGATTGTTTATTGTTCTAGACAATTCATATGGTATAGATGGTTGCCCAAAAGGCTATAGGAAAGAATATTTCCGTGGTAAGGGTAGTGTTGCGGTTGCAAGTTGTGGAAAAAAACACAAGATTCAAAACGTGTTCTACATACCCACACTTAGAAAGAATATATTAAGTGTTGAAAAATTGACACAAGAGGGATATGAAGTAGAATTTGAAGGCGATGTTTGTTACATCAAGAAGCCTATTATCCAAGAATTTAGAAGGATTATACTATGTCGCATATGTGAATCGGATGACCATTTCACATTTAAGTGTCCCGCATTTGATCAAAGTGGTAAAGGAAAGAAAGAGGAGAGCCGTAGCATAGGGGAAGCGAGCGGCCAAACCACATCAGAATTTGCGAAAGGTTTAAAGGCCCAAGGCAAGCGGGTTAGGTTTGAAAGCGACAAGTTGGAGGGTATAACGAATGAAGACAAAGAAAGAGCGTCCATTTTTAAGCATTTTGACGACTTTTCCATCAACAAAGATCAATATGAAGGTGTTATGGAAAGAGGTCCGGTGATGTATCCAACCGAAGGATCCGAATTGCAAGATTGTGTTGTGTTTATGGACTTGATTCACATCACTAGTACGGTTGAGAGATACAAGAGAAAGTTTGAATTGGAGTTTGAAAGAACCGTTAATTGGTTTATGAAGGAATTCTTACAAATGAAGAATAAGGCTCCAATCCCACCAAGAGATGAGACGGGTTATCCAATATGTTTGTTGGATCTTTACAAGACGGTGCAAGTATTTGGTGGTTATGAGAAGGTAACAAGAGATGCAAATTGGACGGTAGTGGCCATGTCAATGGGATATGGAAGAGGTTTGCCAAGCCTAGTGTCAAAGGAAGGTATCACAATGAATTTGAGGCAAACTTATGTTCGTTATTTGGAGATGCTAGAATGGTATCATCTCAAATACAAGGGAAGAGAGTTGGTAGTGGAGATCAATGAAGAAGCAATGGAGGACTATGAGAACAAGAGAGCCGAATGGGAAGACTCGGCATTGCCCCCAAAGAAACGCTCAAGATCCTCATCAAGTGAAGACTAAAGCCAAGTGCAAGAATCAAGATTAGGGGGGAGATTGTTAGATGATTAATCTTGATTCATTTATTTATAAACATATGTTATGTTTTATTTAAACTTATGTTAGGTTTTATCCTAAGTCTAGAAACATTATATGTGATGGGTTATGTCACATATTGGTTAATGGTCATGTTGGTCAATCCAACAGTCGCGTCGGGTCTAGAACCGGTCCATGTTCACACCGGTTAGATATGTATATAAGGGTCAAGACTATGTTTTTATTAAGCGTGTTGAAAGATAAAGTTTATAACTTCCTTTCATAACTTCCCTCCATCTTTCCCTCCATTCATTCCAATCGCATACCATCAATCACAAACCAAATCATTCAGATTTTTAGACATTCAAAACACGGTCATATGAAATGGAAGCATCTAAAAAAGTGAACCCAATGAAAAAAATTCCTAAATCTGTCACTGTTGACGGGGCATTAAGGGTCGGGAAACCATGCTGGTACCGTACCAATACCATACCGTATGTTTTCAGTATTGGTTTTGGTATTAGGTTTTGGAAGTTTTCGGAACCGATCCCTAACTATTAACTAATACTAATGGGTATAAACACTCCATTTACAAAGTTAAGGGTGCGTTTGGTGACAAACATTGCATATGGGTAGTTATGTTATTCAGGATAAAGACATGCATGGATAGTGGGAACTGTGGGAGAAGAGTACACCACCACCTAATTCCCAAGCAGCCAACAAGAGACTGCCACGTCAACAACACCAATAACACTCACCCAAATCCAAGACCCATGTAGTTTCTTTCTGCATCACACAAATAAAATCAAAGGGTGTCCCTTAAAAAAATAATAGTATAAAAAGTAAACAAAACAAATAATTAAGAGCAGATACCATAAAAATATCAAAAGGAGCAGGATGGCACTTTTGCTTTCATCAATGCCTACCACTCATAAGCCTCATGCTGTTCCTACAAACACTTCTGCCTACAAGAAGGTTAGTCTTTCTTTTAGGTTCTACTGTACAAGTTTTTAATGCATATCTAGACTTCACTTCATATACTTTATGTAGATTCCACTTAGGTGTTTCTTGAATCTTGAAGAAAGAATTGAACAGATGGCATGTATTAGAGTCATATAACTTCACTCTATATTATTGTGTGATTGCAATACAATTAATTTAGTTCTTTTAAGTAGAACATTTTATTGCAGATTTTGTTTTTGATTTACTTCTTTCGTCCGCTGGCTTTTGGTACCTTTGGTCTCTGGCACCGGAAGCTGACCGTTTTTTTAATAGGGTCCAACGGGTTATACATAGTAATGTTTCGACTCCTTGTCTTCGGTAGACTAGAGTTCGCCATACACAAAGGGGCGACGGCGCAGTTTGTTGCCAGTCTGCCTGCTATTTTGATGTAATTTTCGCTTTTGTGGATCTTATCTTTAAAAGAGTTAATCTTTAAATCAGGAAACAAAAATGATAGGGAGCAAGACTTGACATGTTTTCTGTTGTTGCATACTTGCATCAAATCTGATGTGATGTGGGCTGGGTCAGGCCCAATGGGCCAGGCTTACTTAGGCCTAAGCTGAAATGTTAAGCCCAACCCGCGGTATGACTCTGCTTAAAATCACCACAAAAAAAAAAAAAAAACGGTTTTACTATGCTGCAAGTACTTTAAAAGATGAAAAGGATGATCTTTAGGAATTACCGAGTCGGTTATGCATAAAAATGTTAGAGATAATGAGACACTAAATGTCTTCTTATTTACATTTGCCAAAACACACAGGCTGCAACAATGAGGAGCGCAATCAGCAGCAAGCAAACAACCACATCAAGCATCAAACTACTAACAAACGTCGAAAAACTAAAACTGCTAACAAAAGCCGAAAAGGCAGGTTTGCTTTCGGCAGCAGAGAAGGCTGGCTTCTCATTATCTTCAATAGAAAAACTTGGGCTGCTATCCAAAGCCGAAGAGCTCGGAGTCCTTTCAGCTGCAACCGACCCATCAACACCGTCAGCGCTATTCACCTTAAGCTTGGTCCTATTGGGGTTGGGTCCTTTTTTGGTGTTTTTGGTACCCGAGGAGTACCCTTGGGAAATCGGGCTGCAAGTGGTGGTGGCTCTTGTTTCTGTTGTTGGTGGTTCTGCTGCTTTTGCAGCTTCAAATTTTGTATCTAATTTGCAGAAGTCAAGTTGAAGATGCAGATATGTGTGATTTCATGTTTTTCTTGTTGTATACAGTTTGGATTCTTGAAATTTGCATATGTTTAGAGCATTCACACTAGATACTTCATCTTCATCATCTCAATAATTACACTAATAATACTTAATAATACTTATTCTATACTTTACCATTTTTTAAAATATTAAAAATTATAGAGGGTGAACAGTGTCTCCTCCAAATTTACTAATGAACAGTGTCTCCCCTATATATTTTCTCTGTCTCCTCTATATATTTTCTCTCTCCTCTACTCACAACCACTTATACTCACTCTATATAATATAAAGGTCCCCCTCACAATAATATAAAGCATCTATTGTGAATGCTCTTAGGCTCTAAATAGGTTGTGAATGAGCTAAGTCAACCCGCTCGTAAGGTAGTCAAAATGGGCTTGTTGTTCTGATCGAGCCAAGCTTAAACGAACTTGAGCCTTACTTGGAGGTCAATTAATAAACAAGCTTTAGCCTAACCTTATACATCAACCTTGGTTAAGCCTAGATAGATATATTATTAATAGAAATATAATAACTTAAATTTTGTAAAATAAATAATACTATGTATAAAGATATTGATAGAAACAATAAAATAATTTCTACATATATTAGATATTTAATATATAACAAACGAGTCAAACTCAAGCTTGTACAGAGCATTAAGCTCATCTTATATGAATTAGGGGGTGTTTGGGATTGATTATTCAAAACAGATTATGCATTTTGAAAATGCAGGGGTGAAGCTGCTTATAGATTATTGTGTTTTTGTAGCCTAAAAAACTGATTATCTGTGTTTTCAAAACGCAATCCCAAACGCTAAAAACTGATTGTCTGCGTTTTCAAAACGCATTAATCTAAAAATCAGATTCAAAACGCAATCCCAAACGCCCTCTTAACTGAGCCGAGCTCGGCTCTATATGACATCCCTACTAGTAATTAAATTGCATAACTAAATGAAATAAACAAACCACTAAAACTGCAAAATAATTAATCCGAAACACAAATCTGCTAGTAAGATGGCTACCTTTTGCAAAAGAGGGCTATAAATATCCAAATCAAACATCAATGGTCCAAGAAAGGAACTTTTGTGCCACTTGACTTGAATATACATAATCAAGTAACAAAAAATCAACAAAACATTAAGTCGAAAATCATGGTCAAAATTGTGATTCGAGGCGTGATTACTGTCGGGGTTCAGTGTCTTTACTTGGTTGATGAGTTGATCTGCCACCGCCATTCTGATCAACTCGTTGATAGACCTCTGAGTTTCGCCCTGTGGGACCCTTTGAACGGTTGGGAAACTCGCCCTGGTATCTAAACTCATTTCTGCCAAAGCTTCGCCCACCGAAGTATCCACCACGACCCCTGAAACCACCACCTCTTCCAGAAGGGTACCGTCCTCTTCCTCCACCACCACCACCACCACCAACTGAGAAATAAAATTAACATCGTTAGGCCCCTGATGAACCGAATTATTCTAAAAAAGTTACTTGTGCCATGTGTCACAATTCTGTAACCCATGATTCTTTTTATGGCTTCTCTTATTTCAACCCTTCGCATTCTATTTCTTAATTTAAGAAGATTAATTTTCCAATCATATCGTTCTCGAAATATCGTTTTATAATTCCTAATCTTCATTACTAACTATTTAATGTTTCTTTTATTCAACCCATGTAATACACGGGTTTCTAACTAGTTGAAAATAAAACATTGTAGTTACCTCGGGTAGTTGTCCTCTTTTCTTCAACCACCACTTGACGATTGCCAATTGTGATAGAAGGTGCCTGTATGAGATTTTAAAGCTTGAGCACATATAGATAAAATGATCAATAGAGTATAGTCGGTATACATGAATGATTGCATGCGCAAACTAGGGGTGGCAACCTCAACCCGTTTCTTATAAATGACTCTATTCATGGGTCAATTAAGGTTATGATTCATCTCTAAAAAAGGAGACACGTCAAATCTCAAAGCAGCTTTACTACAAAAAATGCTTAGGAAGATCCAGCATTGAAGCCTATACACGAACTACGTAAAACCTAAAACGGAAAACTTCTAGAAGCCCAAGTTGACCTATGAGGTTAAACGAACATCAGGTAAGAAAATGAACAAGCGTGTATAAAAAAAACCGACTTTCAAAATCCTGTTTGAACTCAAGAGCCAATTACTTGACTTATGATCCCTTGAATAGTCTAGCCAGTCGCAAACTAGATAAGGCGCATGGCAAATAAAGTCTAAGGGGCTGTTTGGTTGATTAAGTGCTAATCATTAAGATGGTCTGAATGGTTAAGAGCTGAATCATTCAGCATCCCTTATTAGCTTAATGGTTCAGCACTTAATCATTCCATTCAGATGCTGAAACAAACAGTCTGATTGCTGAATGATTCAGACCTGAATGGTTAAGAGGCTACCAAACAGCCCCTAAATACTCTAGTAGAAAGTATTAACAGAACTCAATTGGCATGCAAATAGGAGTTTTCATTCTTTTACTACAATATTCCATTATGGATTTGAGTCAAGTAGAAAGAGTACGAGAAAAATAGCAGAGTATCAAGGCCATACCTTTAAAGCACTATGCATGGAATCCAATGACACGAATTCCACAAAACCAAAACAAAATCCCTGCTGCTGGAAATAAGAAGAAAAAAATATTTAAAAATAATCAAGACCATATAAAAGTTTTAAATGATCAAACACATGAAATTATAAAAATCAAACCTTGTTACTTCTGACTTGGATTCCGTTGCTTTTAATGGGCCCAAACTTTTTAAATTCTTCCTCAAGTTGTGCAACAGTTGCATTCATAGGTAAATTCCGTATATATATGGAGTGACCTTCAATTCAGTAAATCAAGATACTCAGAATCTCATTGGCCGAATATACTTAGGATCTCACATGCTAAAATAGCAATTCAGTATAATGAAAAAAAAAAGAAAAAAACAAGATGGTCATGACCAGCATATAAAAGGGTAAATTGCATTAGGCCGAATTTAATTTCAGGTAACCAAAACATGATCAGCTACTGATACGTCAGCTGCACATCATCACCCCAACTAGGAAACCAGGGGCGGTTCTTCACTAGGGCCAGACCATGCCTCGGCCCACCCAGTTTTTTCGTTTCACAGTGTAAATTTTACCAAAAATTTCTGAAAACTTTTATATGTATTGAGTCCGGCCCTACCAGGTTTTTCGTTCAAGATCCGCCACTGTGGGAAACCATGTCTGGTTACCTCGTATCGGAAATTTTGAAAGTTGTTTAGCAGTTAACTAGTGACCAAAGTTGATTTACCACTTTACCTTCTTATGCAATTAGCCCCTTTATTAAAGAATGACTTAATCGTTTCAAATTTCAGCAAAAACCAAAAAATAAATGGTCTGCGCGAGCATGGTAATCAAAAAGTAAAACAATAGAAAAATATGTTTGTTACCATCATCACTAACTTTGCTGCTTTCAGGACCATTAACGACCACAGGGACTGGTGCTTCTGGTTCTGGAGAAGGCTTTGCGGTCCTAGATTTTAGTTGATCAGTCTTAGCAGGGGCCCATTTTAAACCGCTAGTCTGAACACGACCTGAACCAGGCGATCCGGTAATCTTGTTTACCCTTACCTGTGAAATCCACCGAATCAATACCAAGAAGGAAGGGGTGGGCGAGGGAAGAAAAAGAAAAAAGTGTAACTAGAATTCAAAAATTAGCGTAAACCCACTATTGAAGCATATGATTTCTTCTCCTCTGGGGTTGCAGAAGGATCTGGTTCCTGAATGGAGCCCATCTCGTTCGGGCGTGTATGAACCGGAGCAGGTTCATCCACAGCTTCTTCCTCAAAACCTGACCCAGACCCATCATTATCCTCAGGGTCACAAACTTCTGCCCTGTTATTGAGATCCTCAGCCGCCAAGGTTTTTGTGGAATCATATGTGGGAGTATTGTCTGGAACATGAGTCACCACTGAAATCATAAGAATATATGTATACCTTAGATGATGTTTTTCCCAACAAAGATAATAACGTCCATTCTTACATGTAATAAAATTAGAGAAAATGGCTTGAAAGGATGTGGGTCGAAAGTCGCCAAAAAGGTATTTTTTAAAGCATAAAACCTCCTAAACCTTTTTATTAAAAAAATCAGATTATAATTGAAATAATATAAATTTTGTAACCAAAGCCGACACTCTGATTACCTACAACAAAATTAGAACTTTCAGCCATGAATGTGTTTGATCCCAACCGTTTTGAACTTTTGATCTATTACCCAACCCACCCATTTGCCACCTATAGATATTAGTGGGTATCACACTGAAGTACTTGGAACACAGTCAACAAACCTGAATTTGGTACAGCCAGATCAGCTGGAGCGCTGTCTACAATATTCTCAAGAGACGTGGAAGTTGTCTCTGATGGTGCACTTTCCTCAACATACCTAAAGACGTCATTTTGAACAAAATATCCCTTTTCTTGTGGAGCAAGAAAGAATGTTTGAGCAAATTTCCTTTTCACATTGTCTTTTCCAGTTAGGCATCCGGTCACTAGAACAATAACCCCTGCTTGGTGTGAATCTTGGGCATCTGCAGTTTTAATCTCTGCCTTGACGTTTTTGTAATCAAGGGATTGAATCTTCTCATCAATTGCCTGGTTAATAAATTAGACAGGAAAAAAAAATCAAACTTTGGTTGTATTATTCGATCTCTTTTATAAAATCCTAAATTTTGGGATTTATAATTAAATATTTATTATTGGTAGCGAGTTTCTTGAGATTAAAACAAATAACACAAAGTAAATCGTACAGCCGAAGACGCGCGCGCGCGGGGGGTGGCTTGTTTAAAAGGCAGGTTTGTCAGTTTATGTTTGAAAGAAAAGGTGCCAAAGTGGTTTCGGTCGGAGAACTTGGACAAGTACCTGAGAAGTTTTAGGGCGTGCGTTTTGGGTGAGACGACATGTTATGAAAAGTACCATAAGGAGCTCGAGTTATGGGTGAGTATATATCGGGGATTAACAATTATGGCTAAAGTGATGAACTTAGTAAAAGGACTAAAGACAGAATTTAAGCCTTTAGTGAGGCTATGTTGAACCAAGAGGGTATATCAAGGCGGGTAATTAGAGGGGCGAATGAACCCTTGTTTACATGTTTTTCACTTAATTATAATACAAACCAAGTGGGATCTTATCACCTAAGTACATCACAAACAGGTTGAGATCATGCCTTAGAAGCTTAAGCAAATGACATTTTATTGAAATTCAAGTTTTAGTCACCTGCTAATCTGCTATGATTAAAAAAGAGAACAAGTACACGTTTTTCACTTAATTATAATACAAACCAAGTTTTAGTCACCTGCTAATTGCCTAAGAAGGCTTTTGACTATAATATGAAAATAATGACATAATATGCTGATCTTGGTTATAAAAAGCGCTAGGCGTACAAAGGCAACGAGAAGCGTAAAGCGCAAAAAAGCGTGGACCTTTTGTACCTGAAGCGCGCACTAATTATATAATTTTTTATATATCTCATATATATCCCATAGGTTTTTAGCTTCATTTACCCAAAATATAGCTATAAATAAGGTTTTTATATGATTTTACGAATATGTACAAGCCAAAAAAAACAAGGTACAACATTTTTATGCATAAAAAAATACATGGTGTACGAGAGGCACGCGCCTCAGGGCCAAAAGCGACAGAAAAAAACGTCAAATTTTGCGCTTCTGGGAAAATGGGTAGGCGCAGAGCCCTGAGGCGCCCTAGGCTGTGCCTTGATGCGCCTCAGGCGCACTTTTTTAAAACCCAGATGCCAATAAAGGGTTTAACAAGTAGGAAAAAATTGCCATTAACTTGCATAAAAAGACACAAGCATGCCTCCAACATGTGAGAAAGATCGAAACATAACCTGACAGTTAAATAATCCTTATTATACCAAAAAATAAAAAAGAACAGCAAAAGAAACTCACTTGCATGGTTGTTACAAAACTCATGAGGCCATTTGTATCCGGCCTGCTTAAGATGCTCGAATCGTGATAAAACTTATGAACTAGTTCAGGAGACTCATGAAGAATATGGTAGTACTGCTCCACAAATGCATTGCCAACAACTTGAGCACTCGGAAGAACAGCAGCAGGACTTGCCGCCTGCGATGCCATCTGTACAACACATTTGACATTAGCATTCAAATAATAATAATAATACTATATAAGCATGTGTAATAACACTATTAAACAATGAACACTAACATATCCAACCCCATAAATAAAATATCACATACATCTAAAATCATATCCAGCCAAACACAACCTAGTAACAAAGAAAGAATCAAAGACTAAGCAAGATAAAATTTTGAAACAAACCCTAATCAGCAAAATCAAACAATACAGAGATTTCTTGAACAATTCAATCAAACAAGCAGATCCATCACTTAACAAGAAAATGCTTTTTTTTTTAAGAAACAAACAATTAAATGGCCAATTAGGGTAACCAAGATTGAAGTTAATGAATTAATTCAAGTGATAAAAGAGTAAAAATTGGTAGATCAAACAGATATTGGATCGTAATAATATATACCTGATATGGGTCGAAAAAGAACGGTGATGAAGAAATCTTTGAGGTTTTTTTTTTTTTTTTGGTGAATGAGAAGACAAGAGGACAAAGGAGTAGAATAATAATAAGAAGAAGAAGCAAAGATTCTATAAATTTATGGATGTTTATGTTATTGAAAACGAGATCAAATCCTAATGAAAAGGAGGTTTTGTTATACGAACAGTCAAGTCAATCTTTATTTATTTTTTAATCTTAAGAATATATATTTTTTTTATTTTAGGTAATTAGGATTCATACAACTCTTATTTAGGATTTATACACCTTGGCCCACATTACATACCAATAGGAGGCTGTCACATACCCCAGAATATGATGTCACACCCCTGGAATATGATGTCACAGGGTGTATGAATCCCATAACTCTTTATTTTATTAATTTATTTAAGGTTTTATATATCATAAAGAGTAAAGTGCACAGATGGTCCCTGTGGTTTGCCCAAATTTCACGTATGCCCCCATATATTTTCAATGGTCCCCAACGTTGACATTTTATAACATTTTGGTCCCTACCAGCTAACGTCGTTAAATTTTGTCAGTTAAGTCATGTAAAATGAGCAAAATACCCTCACCCTATAAAAAAAAAAATAAACCCCCTTTCTCCTTCACCAATCACCTGTGTAAATCAACTCCATCACCACCCCCTTCAAACCACCAACACCACCACCTCCTCCTCCAACCACCACCACCTTACCTAAACCTGAATCGTATCTGTCATCTTCTAGAGAGAGAAAGAAGGAACAACCCAACATATTATTCAACCTGAATCGTCTCTGTCTCCTAGATCCACCCCCGATCTGCAAACTGATTATCTTATTATTTTGTGAGTAGAGTGCAGAAGAATAGATGGTTCTGGGCTGGGTGGTGGTAGATGTGTGAATAATGAAGCTTTTGTGGGTAATGTGCAGAAGAACAGATCCACCCCCCCCCCCCGATCTGTAAACAACGTCCTCCGTCTTTTTCATGACCATCGTAAGCATTTTCCGGTCACCGGAGGTGACAGAGGTGACCGGAGAAGAGTGTCTCTCTCTCTCTCTACCTCTCTGTCTTTCTTGACAGATGGCGGTTTTGGTGGAGGGTTTTGTTGACAGATGGTGGTGCTAAATGATTGTTGGTGATGGTTGGGGAAAGATGGTAGTAGTGGTGGTTGGGGGAATATGGTGGTGGTGGGTTGGTTGTGGTAGATAGGTGTGGTAGGGGTTGAGACTTGAGGGAGAAGGAGAAAGAGATATAAAAAGTGTTTATACTATTTTTTTTATTTTATTAAAGAGGGGTAATTTAGTAATTTTACATGCACTTAACTGAAAAACTTAACTCCCATCCAAGTCAGGGACCACCAATGCAACAAAATACAAACCACAGATCCCATACGTGTAATTTCGAAAGGTTAAGGAGCAGAGTTTAAATTTGGACAAACCACAGGAACCATCCGTGCACTTTACTCTATCATAAAACTGAAATTTCATTTTCTTAAATTGAAATATGATATATTGTTATATCTACTTTATTCCTGGCGTTTTGCTTCTGACATTCTATCGGTATATGTCATTCTATCGGTGTATGCTTGACTGATTAAAGTATTGGTACGGTAGGAAACCGTATAACAAAGGGTAATACTAGTAAGCAAATAAATAAGGTTACATAAGGAGAACATAAAAAAATATTATTGATAGAAAAAAATGTAATTAAGATTTTTAGTTCACTATTTAATAAAGCCTAACATAACAACCAAGTCCTGTTATTGGATTTGAGTCTAAGTGGTCAAAAATAAATTCAGGAAAAGAAGGAAAAATAAAAAAAAATTGGGCTCACTCGAGACTCGAACCCACGCCTACCCGTAGTTTAGTATTATAATAGTTTTGATAAAGTCTTTGTACAAGTTTCATTACTACAGCTTATTGTAGTATTATTATATTGTTTTGAATACTTCTCATGTACGTATCAACCAGTCATAAATAGATGGGTTTATACCACTATTTTAG
The DNA here is from genome assembly GCA_030844895.1 of Ambrosia x helenae. Lineage (NCBI taxonomy): Eukaryota > Viridiplantae > Streptophyta > Magnoliopsida > Asterales > Asteraceae > Ambrosia > Ambrosia x helenae. Next base: position 14,002,473 of record CM061233.1, read on the forward strand.
ACAAGCTTATGTAGCTATCATTTCTAATATATTTTGAGAATCATTTAAAACACTTTCTGTTGTTATATTCATTAACTGTTTGATTCTTACATTTACTGTTTTAGTTCGTTAACTAAGGGGGAGTAATAACTCCTGTTAAAAGTGAAGTCTTAACTTAGAACTAGGGATGAGATCGGTACCGTACCCGTACCTATACCTATACCCGTACCGAAAATACCCGTACCGAATTTGAACAAAAGTGGGTACCGAGTACCGTACCGAATATATAGGTACGGTTACGGGTACGAGTACGGGTATTTCGGTACGGTACCCGTTTGGTACCATTTTGTTATTTTTTTCTTTTTTGAGCACTCGTATGGGTACCAAGTAGGTAAACAATTACGAGTATCAATACTATACAGGTACCAAATAGGTAAAATTGATACGAATACCATAAATACCACAATACGAAGTAAAACATATAATCAAATTCAATAGTATATAGAATTCGGTACCCGTACAATTTTTACCCGTACCGATACCGAAAGTACCGAATACCGAAATCAGTAAAAGTGGGTACCGATACATATACCGAGTACTCAAAATCGATACAGGTACGGGTACCGGTACGAGTACGGTATGGGTACGGGTATAGGTACTCGGGAAAAAATGCTCATCCCTACTTAGAACGCTTATACTTATTTTGTTGTGCTAAATGCTTTGATAAATCTAAACAAGTGTTCTTGATAAGAATCTGTTAAAACTATACTGATCCTACAATTGGTATCAGAGCTCTGGTTCATCTGATCAAATATCAATCTAACAAATTGAGAATCAGACACAGACTATTATTGATATTCAATAAAGGATAAAAGTTCACTTTTTGAAACATCCATCACTTTAAGAAACCATTGATCAATCAAATTTCTTAAAAATGGATCCTCATAATACTGGATCTGCCAATAAACCTCCTATGCTGGTCATAAATGAATACAATATCTGGCAAAGGAGGATGACACATACTTTATCTCAACAAAATTGTGACAACCTGCACCCTTCACTTTTCATAAATGTGCATAATTGGTTCCTCAACTATTTCGAAATTTTCATTTTTAACCTTTGTATTTTAATAGGACCAAAATTCACAATTTAATAAAACTTATAATTTTTATAAGTAAAAGTATGCACGTTTTATACTCACATCTACACCCGAGCACGTATGTTTCAGACCTTGATACTCAAAGCCCTTAATTTTCGGTCCTAAAACAACTTAGAAACAGAAGGAAACAAGTCTATAACTTAAAATTGATTAAATTAGAAAAAATATTTTTTTAGCCCTCGCGGTCCGCTAAGACAGTCTCAGTCAAAGTCACAGTCAAAGTCTCAGTCAAGGTCCCAGTCAATGTCCTAGTCAAATTCTTAGTCAAACAGTCAAAGTCATCGTCAAATATTCAATTCATCAAAAAACCTTACTTTATGGTGTTGACCAATTTTAATGGCTAATTGAATCCAAAACTAGTATAAAAACCCACCTATGACCCATTACACTTTGCACCTCTAATTCAATTGTTTCAATTCGATTAAACTCTCCCTCATACATTTCTTCTAGAGTATATTACTTCTACATTTGAAGCTTTGATTATAAGCTCTTGTAATTGGCGAATTGGAAGCTTGATATTTTTTCCTATTCGGTTTCTTTTCTTCTAAATTGGACTAGTTTCGTTGTTGAACCTTTGGATTTCTCGCATTTTCATGCTCACTTAGTCATCTAGTCATTTGGCGAATGTGAGTATTTCCTATCCCCTTTTTGCTTTTATTCATTTTTGGGGTGTTACATGTACACTTATACAAATTACAAATACAATTTCACATTTTTACAATACAATTCTAGTACTATGTGCATTTGCTTACAAACATGCTTTATGCTTAGACACTACATGTAGAATACATTTGTACTTAGTGAAATCATTAACATTGTACAAGCCGACCTTAACATTGGATAGCGCTATTGGATTGACAACCCGCCTAGGTTGATTCTCCCCCTTTTTCATCGGAGAATCAGTGGTCATTGTTAAGTTATTATCCATTTATTGGATAAGTACACCGCCGTTCTTTTAGTACATTTATACAGTCACAGGATTGATTTCGCTCATTTGTATGATACATAGTTTACATAATTGCACTGTAGCTTTGCACTTGAATTGTATAACATTTTCCAACTTACTATATATATTAAAACTAGGAATGCTCACCAACATTTCTTATGTTGACAAAACCTATTTTGTACATGTTTCAGGTGTAGTTTGATCTTAGTTCCATAGCATTGGATTTTAGTGCTTGCTTTTAATAAGTTATTTCAATTTTCATGTTTCGTTCAGACTTTTGTATTTTTCCCATTTCATCTATGTAAGACAATTAAAATTATTCAATAATATATTTACATTTTAGTACCATGTGCTTTTGAACAATCGTCACTACGTGACACCTCGATGATTCCGCCATCGGTTGGGGTGTTACAGATTGGTATCAGAGCCATGGTTATAGGGAATTAGGTTATTAGAATGCCTTTTAGCCTAGTCTATAACCAAGCTTACATTCACTAGTCCTCTCGCGTTTATTTCTCTTTATCCTATTATTTTCTTTCAAGATATTTTTGCTATGATTCTTTCTCATTATTCTTTCGGTGTGTTGTTTAAAGAAGAAGATACTCGTATTTCACAAACGAAACGATATCACCAAGTTAGGAGTGACATCCATACCTTGGTGATTAGTTTAACTCCTCTATATGTTATTTATCTTAGGAATATATCTTTGAGATAGGAGTGACATCCACACCTCAAAGAGCATTTCTTTCAAAAAGGAACTTAACCACTAAGCTAGGAGTGATATCCTTAACTTAGTGATTGGTTTCATTCCACAATTGTTTTCAATTTTGAAATACATCTTTGAGTTAGGAGTGAAATCCAAATCTCAAGGATCTATTTTTGCATCTCGTTTTTAATCTCGCTAAAGTTTTGGAATTCACTATTGATGGGGCACGTGCAATCTGGAAGGGTGAGCGCCTGTATCCTGAGTTTTTTTTTTGTCTAGGCCTGGTATTTCGTATAAATCCCAATCAGACGAGGGACCCGTATACCTACCTGGGAACTCTTGGGATGAGCATTCACTTATAGGCTAAAGTACGCCCCCACAAGTCACTAGGAAATTTCAAATACTTGAGTTGTTCAAAGTTTCCTATGGAAACAATTCCAATGTTTTATATCATTTATATTTATGTTTGTTTATCATTTGAAGATTCCATTTAATCACTTGATGTTTCATATGCCATTATTTATTGATCATTCGCTTTTGAATCCCTTATCATCATTACTAAAACTTTTGTTCGATATATTATCACATTAAAGCTTATACTATTTCACTTATGCTCATGATTTTTACACTATAAGGTATTACTCGTTTTGCGTTAAAACATTTTTACCCATGACTTAAGTTTTAAACTCTGTGTTTAACTTTGATCACATCCTGATTTTAGGAATGTTGCGTCATCATACAATTAAAAATGAACATGGTTTTTTTTCCAAACTTATTATTTCAACCTGTTTTATACCTTCATGTTTACAAATTTACTTGATCGAAGTCACAGTATATCCTCATATACCTAATACTAATATTGCTGCACCCAGACTCCTAAGCCATAGCCAACTACCATTAGTTAGAACTTCTTAGTCAGACTAAACTCATATATAAATGCCTATCTACACGATACGCACTAGTACACTACTCTCTAAAATGATTAATTTGACAACTTATTCTATACGTCTTTTCACAAAGCCTATTCACCAAATTAGAACACACTTTTCATACACCTTGTGCCTTGAAACAAATAGCCCGCTATGAGCCCAAAGAGATGCCTTAACGATCCTGCAAATAAATGATCTTTCAATGTATAAATTTCGTAAAAGTTTGATAATTAAAGGGTTTCAAGCTTACCCAGTTCTAGCGGGTAACACTTAGATTTTCTCAAACATTTCATAACAATTAAAATTTTCCGACTTTTCAACCCACAAGTTAAAGAAATGTTTAAACACATAAAATTTTATTTTCGAAAATTCGTCAAGACATCTGGGATCATTTACAACCTTCACATCATTTTAAATCTTGGTCTTTCGAAACACATTAGATTTACACACACTTCATGAAATGGTTTCATCTTGCATTTTATAAACTTGCATTGCATATTTTACAAATCAAATGTAAATCTGCATGTTTTCATATAACGTATCCAATATATGTTTTCAGGAGGAATTTGCAACTAATAATATACCTTATAACACTTTTCAAACTCGACTTCTTGTAAACACATGAAAATGTGTACCTACGAAATCTTTTCAAGTGAACCTATTTTGAACTTAAAACATTCTTTGGTTTCCAAAAAGTTATCCTCATACCAGTAGACTATACGTCTGTTCTGCGAACTTTCATTTACAGTAAATTTCGTTATTTTTTATACCATTCTATTTATAGTTACGTTCGTACATTATCTTATTATTTTTGTATTATTTTTTTTGTTGGTAGTTATTTTCACCCGTTATTCGCAACTATTCTCGCACTAGTTATTAGTAGTTATTCTTACAACACTAGTTTTGAGCATTAATTTAACTCATTTACTTTCATTTTGTGCAAATTGTGCGATTTACTCGATTTACGTTATGCTATTCTTTCAATCGAAATTCTATGCTATACTTATATACTTACATACTTACATGAACGCATATTTGGTATGCATATTTTTTTTTGTTGTGAGTAAAATCCTGTTATACTTTACATTATTTGGTTCATCATCATGGCCAACGAACATACTAATTGATAGCTCGTATGAGATCTAAGCCAGTTCCCATGAACGACTCGGTTCAGAGTATTCCTCTAACCCGAGGGGAATGGTGTAATCCTCAAAGTTTATCAATATGGTTGTTTAAAGCCCAATGATGTGAACAGAAATTTACCGGTTAAGGGTGAACCCGAAAGGTGAAGAACCCTTAATCATGTCTTATACTTACACATTAATCTCATTACGGTTAAAAGGTGAACCTGAAAGGGGAAGAACCTCTAACCGCATCTTATACTTGAGCAATATCTATTACTTAATACATTTTGGTTGCACGCATTGTTTCTTGTATTACTTATGTTGGTGTTATGGAAAAGCATAGCACCTAGTGTAAGGTAAATCGATGATTACGGTCTGGAACGCAATCATGGGTTTACAGGTACATAAGGGTGGTGTGTAATTCTATTTAGGCTGTTGGTAGACAATCAGTACGAGTCCAAAGTATCGAGAGTGTGGTGGGTTAGCTGCGGTACACCCTATATATAAGCATAAACGATACTGCGGGAGCGGACTAGGAGTCTGACCAAGAACCTACCCATTACTACCTCTTCAATAGGTCGTTGATTAATAGCTAGCCTTTCACTAAGAACATTTTACATAAGCTTTAATTAGTTTTGTTGGAGCCTTCCTTGTTGACACCTCTATAGAAAACCTTAAACTTTGTATACTCTTACACTCTTTGTTAGTCGAAACCTGTTGCATGTCCTTAGTAAAGTTCGGTCAGGAATCTTTCTAAAGTAGGGGACACTACCTTCATTAGTGCCTCTTCCTTCACCTGTTTGCCTTCACCCGTTACACGTTCTCAAAACCTTTCTCATTTAAACTCTTAAATTTCTAACATTGGGTCAACTGTCAAGGATATTGAACCTTTTACTTTGGGTATTAGACAACTATTTTAAATTTTGTCAAATCATAAATGATGGAATTTTCTTTTAAAAAACCAGTTGACTATTACAACGCCTTTTGTTTCATGGAAACCTTCACTTGAAAGTAATTTCGGGACGAAATTTTCTAAAGTAGGGGAGACTGTGACAACCTGCACCCTTCACTTTTCATAAATGTGCATAATTGGTTCCTCAACTATTTCGAAATTTTCATTTTTAACCTTTGTATTTTAATAGGACCAAAATTCACAATTTAATAAAACTTATAATTTTTATAAGTAAAAGTATGCACGTTTTATACTCACATCTACACCCGAGCACGTATGTTTCAGACCTTGATACTCAAAGCCCTTAATTTTCGGTCCTAAAACAACTTAGAAACAGAAGGAAACAAGTCTATAACTTAAAATTGATTAAATTAGAAAAAATATTTTTTTAGCCCTCGCGGTCCGCTAAGACAGTCTCAGTCAAAGTCACAGTCAAAGTCTCAGTCAAGGTCCCAGTCAATGTCCTAGTCAAATTCTTAGTCAAACAGTCAAAGTCATCGTCAAATATTCAATTCATCATAAAACCTTACTTTATGGTGTTGACCAATTTTAATGGCTAATTGAATCCAAAACTAGTATAAAAACCCACCTATGACCCATTACACTTTGCACCTCTAATTCAATTGTTTCAATTCGATTAAACTCTCCCTCATACATTTCTTCTAGAGTATATTACTTCTACATTTGAAGCTTTGATTATAAGCTCTTGTAATTGACGAATTGGAAGCTTGATATTTTTTCCTATTCGGTTTCTTTTCTTCTAAATTGGACTAGTTTCGTTGTTGAACCTTTGGATTTCTCGCATTTTCATGCTCACTTAGTCATCTAGTCATTTGGCGAATGTGAGTATTTCCTATCCCCTTTTTGCTTTTATTCATTTTTGGGGTGTTACATGTACACTTATACAAATTACAAATACAATTTCACATTTTTACAATACAATTCTAGTACTATGTGCATTTGCTTACAAACATGCTTTATGCTTAGACACTACATGTAGAATACATTTGTACTTAGTGAAATCATTAACATTGTACAAGCCGACCTTAACATTGGATAGCGCTATTGGATTGACAACCCGCCTAGGTTGATTCTCCCCCTTTTTCATCGGAGAATCCGTGGTCATTGTTAAGTTATTATCCATTTATTGGATAAGTACACCGCCGTTCTTTTAGTACATTTATACAGTCACAGGATTGATTTCGCTCATTTGTATGATACATAGTTTACATAATTGCACTGTAGCTTTGCACTTGAATTGTATAACATTTTCCAACTTACTATATATATTAAAACTAGGAATGCTCACCAACATTTCTTATGTTGACAAAACCTATTTTGTACATGTTTCAGGTGTAGTTTGATCTTAGTTCCATAGCATTGGATTTTAGTGCTTGCTTTTAATAAGTTATTTCAATTTTCATGTTTCGTTCAGACTTTTGTATTTTTCCCATTTCATCTATGTAAGACAATTAAAATTATTCAATAATATATTTACATTTTAGTACCATGTGCTTTTGAACAATCGTCACTACGTGACACCTCGATGATTCCGCCATCGGTTGGGGTGTTACAAAAATAGTGGATGTTGGAAGTTTGTCATGTATGGATCCTATAAACCATAAACCAGTAATAACAGATCCAGAAACTAAAGTTGAAAGAACAAAAGAACCAAAAGACTACACGGGTGAAGATTTCCTAAAACTTGAGTTGGATGCTAAGGCATTCTCTATGTTGGCAATGGCTCTCCCAAATGAAATATATGTTGGGCTCTTACATTGTGAGAGTGCCAAAAAACTGTGGGATTGCCTAAAAGAACAGTTTGGAGGAACCGGTGAGGTGATTGCCAACACTAGAGAAATTCTTGCTCAAAAATATGAAACTTTTACTCATGTTAATGGGGAAACTTTGTGTGACAGTCGTCACCTTTGTCTTTTATCTGTTGTCAAAACTAGTCCCTATATATATATATATATAAAACGTGAGTTCTTTTATAGTTACATTTTTTTTCTCTTTAACTAGAAGTGTTTACATTTAAAATACGTATTGTAGTCGTAATCCAATAATGATGCGTCGTTCATAGAGATAGTTCATCCCAAATTTTGAGCATTTAAATTTCATAAAGATTTGAAAAAAAAACTTTTATGTTAAAGTTTAGATAACTTGGTTAGATTAGTTGGTTTTTATAAAGAATTATTTAACTAAAATTTCAATTAAACTAACATGTTAAACTAGAGGGACCATTACTGTCAATAAATGAAAGTTAAAAATGCAGCCTTCCCTTTTGTTTTTGCTGGTCGCGTTTTTCCGGCAGCCTCCGGCGGCCGGAGATCTTTTCCGGCGAGACCCAAATCACCCTTTTAATGCACTAATCAACCAATATTAATGTTCCAATACATTTCTCCACTCTATAACAATTATACCCGAGTCACATGATGAGTTTTTAACGCGTTTTTATTGAGTATGAATCGGGTTTTAATGGTGTAACCGACCGGGTTTTAAAGAAGCTTCAAAACGCTCGAAGTTTCTTATTAATGCTATAAATTAAACACTGCTAATCGTTCCTCAACATTTACTCGATTAAAACCCCAATGAAAACGAGCGTAACACGAGTAGAACACCTGCAAATCGGGACTTTAAGATCTCGGCCCTTCATCCTCATATTTCGAACTCGCTACACACTTGTAAGTCTCAATTGTTATGCCGTTTTGTTTCTTGTTTGGGTCCGATTAATAGCCCCTTAAACGTAGGTGTTATCAGGGTGTTATCAGATCAATTGGTTTTAATCTTAGGGTTAGGGTTCTTAGGCTAGAGATTTGGGGAAGAAGAAGACTTAGAGTGTTAATGGGATAAATATGTTTAAGTTTTAAAATAAAACACAAATAAGGGAATGGAGCAATGGTTAAAGCATCTGAGGTACATAGAGGGGATCCAGGTTCGAATCCCCTTAGAAGCACAATATATTTTTTGTCTTTTCCATCTTTACTTGATTATATTTTAAAAAAAAATAATTATATATATATATTATTCATAGTCTTAAAATATTTCTAGAAAATTCATTTTTACTTCAAAAGTTATGAAAATTTAGGTGTAGCTTCTTGATACTTCATAGAAAATTGTCATATTTTTAGTTTTCTGAAAAATATTTATTTTCATGATTTAATTAATTTCAATTGTTTTAATCATAATTAATTGATTAAAAATTCATTTTTAATGATTTTAATCTCAAACTTTTTGGGTAATTATTTCTCATCATCATGAACTGATAGAAAAATTATTGGTTCAGAAAACATTTATTTTTATTAATTTTATTATTTTTAATCATTTAAACATGATTTAATCTCGTTAAATCAGTTTTAAATATAAATAAGTTTATAAAAATTATGGGAAAATTATTTCTATTACTTTACATCAGAAAGTATCCAATTTATATAAAAATAGCATTTTTGGATCATGTCTTGAATTATTAGTTTTATTTATGTTTAATTAGACATAATTAATTATATATTTATTTACATTATCTAACGTCTATTTTATAAATATTTTTCTTATAAAATAGAGATGTCCTTACGTTCGAAAGTCTTTATTATCATTAGTTTGGATCATGGTGTGTTCATAATTATTTAATCAAATGTTTATGATTATTGTATTTATTTACAATAATTTAGTTAAAGTAATTAATTTAATTAATTTGTCATAACTATTCAAAATATGTTTTTTTATCTAAAAATTCAATAGGTAATAATTATATTATTTAAACCACATTTACAACCTTTCATATATTATTTGTGATATACAACTTTTACATTAACGCGACTGATCATAAAAACTCTAATTCCCCAAATCGACTTAGCAAACCCTAATGCCTTAGACCCTAGATACCTTAGAATTTTTAGACACTTCCTTATTAGTATTCTTACACATTATAGGTTGAATTCCTCGGAATTCCCCTTACTTAGCTCACGACCGCTTAAGTGGATTTTGATCGCTTACGCAAACTGTGAGTATATCTTTCCCCCTTTTACTGTTTTACACTTTTGGGGTGACTCATGTACGCTTATTACTTCATTCACTTAATCATGGTTTATTCTATATTCACAATCGCAATTCTTGTATGTGTTTTACTCGTTGATTCGTTGATAGTGTGTACTTATGACCTTAATCATTAACCACTGGGCGGCCTAGCATAGCAATAAATAGTACTTAATTATTGTTATGTGTGAACGATTATTCATCGCCTACTGTGAGCGAATACTATATATATGTGACTCTTGATTCATTGAACGAAAGGTTTGATTTTGGGTGGCATTTGTACACAGCTTGAACACTAAATTGTAGACAGTATAACACGTGAATTGCGAAACTCTTTTTCTACTATATGTATTCAAACAGGGTATGCTCACCAATACATTTTTGTATTGACATATACTATTTTCGTACATGTTTCAGGTTATTTATGAGATGACTTTTAAGCCTTTGGAATTTTACTTAGATTTTGGATTCATTGTATTACAATTTAGTTGGCAGTTAGAATCATTGTATTTCATTTCTATGTAATAAATTATTTAATCAATGTATTCAAATTTACACTTTAGTCCATGTGCTATTGAACAATCGTCACTACGTGGCACCCCGATGTTTCCGCCATCGGTTGGGGTGTTACACTTTGATACAACAATTTGAAAGATTTTCTTCTTTAATATTTGAGTTAAAATTAAATGGTCAGACCTACACAAACTCATCTATGTTACATAGATTTTTAAGGTCTTTACCAGAAAAATGGGAAACTTACTCTATAGTCCTCAAATCTGGACCAGATTTTGACTTTCTCTCACTCACAAAATTACATGGGAGATTACTCGCTTTTGAAAGAGAAATTAATCAAAAGAAAAGGTTACAAAATTCTGGTAAAAACTGCTGATGACTATATTATAGGTAGTACAACACTTTTGGGACAAGACTCACCAACTTGCTCAAATGATTTTGGATCTTTTGATCACATTGACATAACCTCTGGGATCTCATCAGAAAGATCTTATCCAGGTTATGACAATGAAGAAAACAGTCAAACTACTGATAACATGTGTTTTACAATGGATGATTTAAAAAAATTCAGTAGTGATGACTTAGAAGAAATGGACATAATGTCAGGAAGGAAATTTCCAGGATTGAACAATAGCACAAAAGTTGGTTCTGACAAATCAAATTTGAGATGTCACAAGTGTCAGAAGTTGGGACACTTTGCTAGAGAGTGGAGAAGCTCTAGCTATAACCAACCTCAGTCAGGAAGTCAAGCTAACCCCAGTTATAATAGGAATATAGGAACACAAGGAAGTGCTCATTTTGTACAGGCACAAGCTACACAAATCCAATGTGTACCTCAAATACAATATGTTCAGATGTCTGCTCAACAATATGGCCAACAACAGATGCCTTCCATTCATGCTGCTCAATCTCCACAAGCTCAACAACCCACTCAACAAAGTTTATTCACTTCTGGGTATGTCGACTAGAGCAGTCTTCCATATGACACCATTGAATCTAGTCCTGATGCAGACAACAAAATGTTTGACATCAATTGGGGAGAACCTGATAATGGCAGAAAGAATTTTGCCTTAATGGCCATTGAGGGATGCTCTCATAATTCTGCCTTAACCATTGCTTGAAGCTTCTTTGCTTGTTTTAGCAAGCCATTTGTTGTTCCACAAGTTGCTTTAATATTTCTTGTGGGTTGTTATGTCTCTATGCCTCGTAGGCTTTGCGAGTATTAACCATCTATCAGAGATTACACACTTGATAGGATTAGTTCAGGCATCTTTTAGAGAACCTTCTTTTCATAAGGTTCCCTTGACGAGGTGTTTAAACTTTTCCGTATATCGGCTAAGTGTTAATTTCTTGCAGTGTCGGCAAGATGTATGGGGGTTTTAGCAAGTTGCTTCGATGATTGAGCAAGCTGCTTTAGTTAACCTTGATCTTGTCAATTTTGTTTATGCCTGATTCTTTTTAGATAATCATGTGCAAGGTAAGTATTGTTATATCTTTTACATAAGCGGAGTCACCTGGACAGGAGCAATTGAAAGGACAATGTGTTGTTCTTTAGCTTGCTTGATAGGTTCTTTGTTACTTAGCTGCAATAAGCAACGTTCCTCAATAGAGAACCATATGCCTTATTCAGATCATGATTCTGTTCGAGGCTTCTTTACTCCTACCGATGACGTCACATGTGTAGCAATGTGCTTGTGACCATTTTAGCTTTTAGGGCAGGAGCCTTGACATGTGTAGCTAACCGGCTTCTCTACTTTTTAGTTCCTCGTCTTCTCGGTTTCTAAACTTCTTGATTCGTTCAAAATTAGGTACCCGTACCATCAGCCCCTAGTCATGAGTAGTCATGACGTAGTCATGGGTGCTTGTGACTTAGTACCTTTTGATTTCTAACTTCCCACATGTGAGATTCCTAAGCTTCTAGATATGTCAAGCTTTTAGGATCCAAAGATCCTTTTGTCATGTATGAAGCTTATCACTAGGTGCTTGGAGAGGTTTATGCTTATTTCAAGTAAGCTATTGATTTGGAACCAAGCTAGGGTTATAAATGTTTCCTTGAACATGTGACGGCAAGTAACATTTATCTATTGTTCAACATCGGATGCTTTTGCGAACATGTTTAGGAGGTTAACTCCCTTATGTGCCATGTCATTTGCATGGAGACTACGAGCTGTTGAAGCAACAAGGATAAGGCATGGAGATGGCACCGGGACACCTTCATTTTGCCCTCAATACATGGTGCATAATAATTCCCAGTTGTTGAGCTCATGCTCTCCACATGTGGTGGTACTTCACAACCTTATTAATACTCGAGAGAACAAACTTTTGGGATTGAATATGAGTTCTAAGGTCAGTTCAGATAGCAATGACACGATGGTTGATCAGTTAAGAATGAAAAAAAAGTGAATGTCTAGGGATATATATGTACTTGTAAGATTCTAAGACCGTGTGTTGTGGACACACGAGCGACCAGGCGCGAGCAGCCTGAACAACCCCACGCTAATCTGACGCGAGTGAGCCAACGAGCAGGCTCACGACGCAAAGAAAGGAATTTGCGTTGGATTTGTAGGTTGTGGTCGCGCCAGTGCACACCCCCACCCACAAAAGCCTTGCGTGACTGGGTTACTTGAAATTCACGTCAGTGGCTCACGACGGTGCTCACCGTGAGCTACAACGTAAAGTCTAAAAAGTTAGTTTCTACATGAGTACATTACTATAAATTATCACTTTGTATCAGATTGTTTCCATTGGCGGAACCAGAGGAGGGTCAGAGGGTGACCCTCCGGCGACCGGACTTTTAGTAAACAAGATTTATATTGGAGAGAAGTTTTATTATAATTGGACTCGTCAAAATGCATCAATAGAACAGTTAAAATGAAGAAAAAAAAGTAGCAATAATGAGAATTTTATTTTTTCCGGCTAGCTGCCGCCTACCTCTGCAACTTTGTTCTGAGTTTAGGTTCTTTTTGAAAAGATGAACTTAAAATATCTTTTATATTCAATATAATATAATTCTTTATGCCTATTATTTAGAACTAGTGTTATACCCGTCGCGCGTTGCTGCGGCGGGGGCGACCGGATACTCATATTTGACCCGATGGAAACAGAGCTACAGAGCCACGTCGCGCGTTATGATGACAACCTAGCTTCATTACACGTATTACAATTTACCTGATGCCGCGCGTTGCTGCGACAACATCGTGTTTGCGACTTTTTTTAGACCTAACACAATGATGACATTAGTATTCGTTTTTTCTGCCTAAGACATTGTTGTTGACTGCGAAGTAAAAGGATTTTTTTTGCGAGCTGCGCGTTGCGTCGGCAATGGGCAGGCAAAAAAGAACCACATATGGCATATTAATAAACCATGGAAATATACATTAGTATGGATTTTGTTTTTTGTCCCAAGTACATTTGTCCAACAAACAAATAATTCTTACAATAAGAACTAAACACACTCTTTTCATGTTGATGAGAAAAATTGAATAGTTGCAATAGATAGAAATAGCAAGTCTGCAAGTGGAAGTACACACTGCAGCAAAATAAAAAATGAATTATGGCGTTTAAATTCCAGGTGCATAGTCTAAAAATTCAAAATGAAGCCATGTTAAATCGAAATCAAACAAAGGAAGCTAAAATTTGATACCGTTAGGATTGAAGAGCCGTCAAATATATCTCTAACTCATGAACCTTTGCGCAAGGAATACGCCTAGGAAATTATATACCGTATCTTCCACCGCAGCACATCGTTTGATTGTTTCGTTGTCCAAGTTTCGTCCACCTATTGAGTGATGGTTTACGTGAGGTGCCGTGTAGCGGGTGTTGACGGATCGTCGACTTAACGCAAAGTAAGGAATAAGATTCCAATACTGGTGAAAGTTGCATATGCGATGAGAATAGAGTGTAACAACACTGCCTTTCTCCTTGTACTACTGTGTATCACCCACAGCATCTTCACTGAAACACAGAAAAAAATCCTAAATTACTTGAACAAAATGTAACCTCTCAAAAAAATTCGTTGAACTAACTAAATAAGGATGATCCACTCTTCAAGATTGTAATACACAACTCAAAAGAAACCGTAGTAGACATGGGTTTTCAAATAAAAATTCATTCAATCATCAAAATTTACGCTTTGTCTGTAGAACAAAGTGAGCAATTCATAGCAAATTGACCAACTATTCTACTCTCTCTCAACAAATAATTCAAATATGTGAACTCTCATTACGACTTGTAAGGCGTTCATTAAACCTTTTATGTCATAAAAAAATCAATAAAATAAAATCCTCGAATTACCTATCGGAGACGCCCCATGTGACTCGAATTACCTTCTACCCGTAATGTATGACCTTCTCCATGTGTACTTTCATGACCTACTTTTCCTTCACAACTTTGTCACTCTTGCACTGCGTACATGATCGTCATCATTAATAGTTGATATTCCAAGACCCCTAAATGACAACAACGTATAAAGATCTCTTGAATTTAGAAGCAAATTAGCAAAAGGGGGGAACTCGAGTTCTCTATTTGATTACAGGTCACATCCCAACTATTAATAATTTGTATTCCTACAAAAGCTCACATATCCCAAATTCTTCATTATGATCTTTCATTTGTATTCCAAGGCTCACAAAATACAATACAGCACGCAGATTGTCGATCGTTTAAATAGTTTTTACCTTATTTCGCATGTATTTCCGATTTCCTATTCTGGGTAATACGAAGACCTCATCTTATTATAACAGTATTACTCATATCTCGTAACCTCTGATTACAAAGCCCACAAACATAACAGCTAAATACAAATCCTATTCCCACTCAAAGACCTCACAACAAAACTCCATCCCCTACATACAATTGGAACTACAAAGAGAAGTACCTGACGCCTAAGATGGTTGTGTTTGCCTGAATCAGATGAAAAGATAGGGCTCCTTCTCCGGCAACGGGACCGGGTTCATCAATGCTGTCACGTGCGTGCACGCCGAACCAAGAGACCATCTTTGTTTGCCGTCGAAACCGAAAACGGTAACATCCCTCGCCGCCTAGGGTTTGAAAGTAAAAGACGGTGGTGAACCCAAGAACGACGGATGCCAATCATTGGAGACATAACAACATCCACAAACCATAACCCCCATCAGTGTCTCTCTCTATGATTTTTTAGAGAGAAAGACACCGACTGGGAGAACCACCAGCCGGATACACGAAGAAAACACACTGGCGGCTGCAGAGAAGATGAGAACCATCGGTTATAAGGGAGCAAGCAAAGAAACCGGCAGCCGAAGCCACCGGTCAAGAACAGGCACCGACGATGGATCACAGAAATAGGAAGCCAGAGATGAGGGATGGAAAACTGTAGAGGTGAGGAGAGAGAACGGTGGATATATATATATATATATAATCTGTGTGCTGCTTCACGTGGTTGTACGCGGTGCTTCACACACTTGTATTGAGGGAAACAGTAAATCCCCCTCACACAAAATTTTGCAATTTGTATATATATATAATAGGTTTACTATATGAAAGTGTGACTGTGTGAGAAGGTGATACAAGGTACCAACCAATGTCATCCTTATCAAACCATTTCAATATAAACTATCTAAATTTAATTTTTATTGGGTCCTTATTTTAACGTGAAATCTATGCATTAATATCAGGTTTTGTAATTAAATGATTCCTGTTATAAATATATTTTATTATGTGACTATCCACATTCCTAACTTCCTATATCTCATTTAAGTTGTATTAAGTTATAGCCCTATAAATAGTGGTTATTGTATTTCATACATAGATCAATGAGAAGAGTTCTATATTCTCTATTATATCTTTCTATCTTTGTTCTTATAATCTTCATTCTTATAGTTCATGTATGGGTTGCTAGTAGGCCGTTGTTTTACAACACGTTATCAGCACGAATTGCTTTTGGAGTGGATCATATTATGATAAGGTAACTCGAGTTTGTTTCAAACAAAATCCATATCGTAATTCATACAATATTGGGTTATGTTAGAGATTTTTTTTTTCATTTGCCAAACATTAGTTCTATTGCAATTCCTATAAGTTTAGATAAAAAATTATGCGGATGTGTTGTTCACTTGTTTGACAAATCTTTACTATCAAAATAAGAATTCTAAAAAAAGAGATTTTCTAACACATTGAAAAGCGTATTAATAAAACTGAAAAATACTTGTGCTCTTTTAAGTAAAATTGGTATATTATTAATTTGTATTATATATCATGGCATGTTACATAATTAAGTCTCTACATCTTTGTGACACGATAAAGAAAGAAACGAAAACGAGGTGATTAATGAAATGATAGCCTATCTTCAATTTTTCATTCATAAAATAATTTGTTTCACATGTATTAACTTATCTTTTATACAGAATGTCTAATTTGCCTAATGTATTAATTTGATGTCAAACAATCATAAAGCGTGTTTTATGGTCATTATAGGCTATTAATTGTCATTATAATAATATATATATTTTTTTGGAAGGCAACTTTCATTAAAACACCGGCAAAATCTCCAAGATGGAGATAAGCCAAAAGAAACGAGTTACATTACATCAAAATAAAAATGACACCAACGTTTCCAATCCACCGTATCCTTTTTAAACCTACTTTTATACCACGAGTATCCCATAGCTTTGATGTCCGCCACTATCTTCACCACGTCCGGTTCTATACTAGAAAACGTCTTTTCATTCCTTGCCTTCCACACTCTCCAACATGTCAAAATAAGAATGCCATAGACTATGTCCTTTTTGATATCCTTGAGCTGCATATGTTCGACCACCTGAACAACAACTTTAATCGAAAAAGCAAAGAAAGGAGCAATCTTGCACCATGTCGAGATAGCAGCCCAAACACCCATAATAAACCTGCAAGCCGAAAACATGTGATCAACCGTCTCTTCGTCTTCGCCGCAAAGGCTGCAAACGCCGTCTCCCACATTAACATTTCTTCTCCGTAGAGCTTTATACGTCGGTAATCGATCTCTAAGAGCCCTCCACATGTTGCTAGGAATCCAATAACACCATTTAAAAACGTCACTACTATTATCATTGCTATTACCTTTGAGCCATATCCTAGTATCTTTGGAGCAAACCAGGTTGGAACCAAATTCCCACCGCCATTCATCTGCTTTATCCGATAACACTAACTCGGCAACCCCTCTATGAAGACAAAGAAGTTGTTGAACCTCCACATCCAAAGAAGGATACTCCCTCCAAGACCATTGAACCACAGCTTGTTGACCTGTACAATCAAACTTGTCCTCCACCGTGCAGAATTTATTCCGTTCTAGTCAGAACAAATCAGGGTACAACGACTTAAGGCTACAACCTTCTAACCAAGGGTCGATCAAAAAACGAATACTTTTACCATTACCAAGTTTACCACGAATGAAATCAATAAAACTTCTACCTTGATTTTTTAAACGAGAACCCAAAACAACGATTTTACTCCACGTACCCGGAATCGCCTTTTTGAAAGGAAGCGGCTCCCATCTTCTCGAGGAAACATGAATTGCATCAATGACCTTTTTCCAAAGAGCATCCGGTTAAATACGATATCGCCACAACCATTTTAGAATCAAAGCATTATTACAATCCTCGAGTTTATTTATCCCCAACCCTCCATTTTTTTCGGTTTAGTGACTTCCTCCCATGCTACCCAGTGTATCTTGTGTCTATCCTCATTACCTCCCCAAAGAAATTTCCTCATAATGGCCTCTAGTTTATCAACGACTGCCTTTGGAGCCTTGTATAAGGAAAAATAATAAGATGGGAGGCTCTCTAAAACCGAAGAAATAAGCGTAACTCTCCCTGCCATCGACATAATATGAGCTTTCCAACTCGATAATCGTTTCTTGAACACATCTACTATCACCTCCCAATTACTAATCTGGTTCATGTTCGCCCCCACCAAGATACCCAAGTATTTGAATGGAGTGGAACCTGATCGACAGCCCAATCCTATAGCTCTAGATTCAACCTCCTCCCACTGTTTGCCTATACCGAATAGAGTAGACTTGTTGAGGTTGATCCGAAGGCCAGAAACCATATGAAAAACCCGTAACAATCTTTTTAAAGCAACAAAATTAAACTCCGACTATTCGCCCATGACCATTGCATCGTCAGCATAAAGTAAATGAGAAACTGTAAACTGGCCATCAAGAAAACGAACTCCATCGAAAGCCCCATTAACACACGCCTTCCTAATCATACTAGATAAAGCTTCCATAACAATTAAAAATAAGAAAGGAGAAAGAGGATCCCCTTGGCGAATACCTTTTTCACAATTGAACTCAAAAGTGGGAGCTCCATTCACCAACACAGACGATCTGGCTGACATAAGAATATCTTTAATCCACTTACACCATATATCCGAAAACTTCATTTGGCGCAAAATAGATAGCAGAAAATCCCAGTTCACATTATCGTATGCCTTCTCAAAATCAATCTTAAAAAAGAATAATTCTTTACCTTGCCTCTTAGCCCACGAAAGAATCTCACTAATAATCAAGGGGCCATCCAAAATATACCTTCCCGACAAAAATGCAGATTGTGTCTCGTGCGTAATTTTTCCCATCACCGATTTAATTCTATTAGCCAGAATCTTGGATATCACTTTACTAATAACTCCAATGAGTGTAATGGGCCGATACTCTCCAAGGCATACCGGATCGTTAACTTTCGGAATAAGCGTAATAAACGAAGACCCAACCCCTCTACTGATGGTCCCATTATCCGCAAAATTCTGCATTATACTCAAAAAATCTTCAGCAAAAAGATGCCAGAACCTCTTAACGAAGCGAAAGTTAAAGCCGTCTGGGCCCGGAGCTTTATCACTGCCACAGTCGAACACAACGTCTCTAATTTCTTTCAATTCGAACGGTCTAGTCAACTCCACACCGTCCGCATCATCTAAAACTTTTAAATCTTGACAGACCAGATCCGGCCTATTCTTCATACTTTCGAAAAACCGATCCTTGAAAAACCGAAAAAACCGCATCATATAATAATATTATTTATCTCTTAAACATGAAACACCAATGTGGAATTAAAGAGACATTAGTTGCTAATAAAGTTTATTCAATTTCTTTGGTTTTAAGCTAAAACATTAATAGTTTTTGGTGATACAAGACGTCAAGACTATTAATAACGACTTTAGTTGTCTTATTTCAAGATTTTGACAATCACATAATAGATGGGTAGCATATAACTGTTTTATATTATGGTATCTAAAATGTTGAAATTGTATATAGTTTCTATGGATATTTGTGAATGTTAAATTCATGCTTATATTTTGATATTTGAAATGTTTGTGATGAAAAGGCTATATTGTGATAAACTAATACATAAATTATATGTTTTTCTTTTAAATGATGAAACACTTTATTTCACAAAGATTGTACCATAACTTGTTTTATTTGGTAACATGTTATAACATCATATGTTGAATTATGTATACAATTGACTGTCATGTATTTTATACGCTATCATTTACTTAGCATTGAACAGAACAAATAAAATAAAGTTATGGTTTATTATCACTCTCATGAAGGATTTACATTTGACATCCAACGTGTCTTACACCTTGAATCTCATTATCATGTTATAAAAGGCCGTAAGATGTTGGGCTGATAATATTATATGACTTGGACATATAATTACTTCTCCATGGTTGTTATATGAAGAAAAGTTTATATATGACGGAAATTGGATAAAACAAATTTTGTTTGTTTGTCAAACCTTAAAATATGCTCATGAAGTGGCAAGATTATTAAAGAATATATAAGGTTTGAAATGACCACCATGAAAGTGGTGTAGTTCTCATCCATCCCCTGAAGTGAATGTGATGAAAAATGATCGGTATAAAGGTTAAAGATCATGTATATAACTAAGGAAGTTGTAATGATTCCACCATGAAAGTTTTGTGGTTATAATCCATTCCCTGAAGTGAATGCGATGCTATAATAAAATCACGATTATGGTAATTGTGAAAATTGTTATGTTGCTCATGTTAATGAGATCAGTTTTGTTAATAATATGATGATTACAAAATGATCGTTATAGAAGTTATGATCATAGTAAATGAGGAAGTTGTAATGATCATCATGTTCATAACAAGATCAGCCCTGTTAATACTGAATGAGGAAATTTTAATGATCATCATGTGGATAATAAGATCAACGATGTTGATATTGAAATCGACCACAAGAAGTGGCACACTAAGGAAGTAATTATAAGAGAATAAGATATATTATTCTCTCGTATTTCTTGTTGTGTATTAGACAAGAAAGAGTGTAACATGTCTAATAATTTGTCACATATGAGATGTGCTCATGAAGTAACCATATCATTAAGAGAGTATGAAAAGTTTGAAATCATCTCATATTCTTGTGATCGAGTAAATAATGAAAAGTTATGAAGCTTGTTTGGCTTATACTCCATTCCCTAAAGTGAATGTGACTACATATTGATCATTGTAAAGGTAATGATCATGGACATCATTGAGACATTTGTAATGATGAGATCGACCATTTGGAATTGTAATGATGGTCATGTTAATAATGAGATGATGGTTTGAAGATTTCATGCATACTCTCATATCTTACGTTTGTATTACATACGTGCAAGTAATACGTATTCGACCATAAACTAGAAGTTTAGTTTGTGGATCATAATTATTTAATTAGTTGGCATGACCGGTAAGACCACACCGAGTCGATGATGATGTGAACATAATGAAGAACTTAAAGATTCTTCCATCTGATACAAAGCATGTAATGTTTGCTCTTAAGCAAAACTATATATTTTGGAATTGATTAAAGGATAGGCATATCCTAACATGATACCATTTAGTATTTAAAATCGATGCATCGTCTAAATGGTTATCAAGTTTGCAACCAGAAGTTTGCTTGATTTAATGCTTAGCTAATAAGATAGCAAGCATATTATTCTAGATTGACATATTTAATCAATTCCCAAGATAAAAATGATCATTGGAATAAGTGTTGAACTTCATATAGCTTATGTTCATAAAAATATTGCTTTCATTGAGATGATCACTAAAACGTCTACCATTGATTGCAATGTCAATGATCATGAAAGCAAAAGTTCATGTTTACATTTGATTTTACATGCAGTAACATTTATTCACATCAAGCCAATACATGGTAATAGTTTCTCCCCATTATAGTTGGTTTTTGGTCAGGAACCAAATATTGCCCATCTAAGATTTTGTTGTGCGACATATATTGAAATTGATCCACCACAACGCACGGAGATGGGGCCTTAAAAGGTTATTGGGAATATATGATGATTTATTGAGCCTTCAACAAGAGATTTATTTACATCTCAGTTAATTAATATCCATCTCAATAGATTAACATTCCCAATATCAGGGGGAGATAAAAGGCAGTTGGAATTAGAAATGAGTTAGAATGAAATATCATTGATCCTCGTACTAAACAATGTGAACCAAAAGTTCAAAAGATAATTCATTCACGGAGATTAGCGAATTAATTACCAGACGCATTAACTGACCTAAATTTGATGAATAGCTAATCAAGTCACACATACCAACTGCTAATGCTCCATTTAAGATGAGTGTCCGGGAAGGACAATCATATGTTGGCAATAAGCCTATTGCACGCCTGAAGCGTGTTAGACTAGTCGATTCCAAAGAATAAAAATCCTCGAGAAATTGGAGCAAGTAAGAAAGATGGTCAAGTCGAGGTTATAGTAAAAAGGTCTCCTGAAGAGACATTAGACATGATGGTTCCAGAAGAACCTTAGGTACCTGAAAATAAAGAGATCTCATTATACAGTATCATGTCTACAAAATGTATGGAATCGAAATAAAATCGACGTC
This sequence comes from Ambrosia x helenae, assembly GCA_030844895.1. Classification (NCBI taxonomy): domain Eukaryota; kingdom Viridiplantae; phylum Streptophyta; class Magnoliopsida; order Asterales; family Asteraceae; genus Ambrosia; species Ambrosia x helenae. The sequence continues at coordinate 14,024,690 of CM061233.1, forward strand.
GTTATAAATTTTATGTAATGTAGCGCTTAAAATGAGGATCAAGATTTAAGATCTGCCTATGAATGAATACAAAGAAATGATTGGCAAAAATGGAAAGACGCAAATACGGCAGAGTTGAATTCTCTATTGAAAAGAAAAGTTTTGGACAAGTAGTCCATACAACAAAAGTTGTAGAAAGGTCTTTTGTGCGAATCAACATTTGAAAAGAAAACGATATAAAGTAAAATTGGTGACACAAGAATTTCGCAAAGACCCGTAATTGATTATGAGGATACACATTCTCCAGTGGTGGATGCAATGACTTTTCAATATTTTATTAGTCTGGTAATGCAAAGAGAGAATTGAAATGCGTCTAATAAATATCATGATTTACTTGACACTGAAAGTTTACATGAAAATACCTGATGAAGGATTTAATGCGTCAAAATCTTGAAATGTAAGTTCTCGAGAACGTTATGATCGGAATAAATAGATTCAATTCATAATATGTTTTGTTTGTTATATGATTGAATTGAATAAGTGGAACTCCTCATGAGTATCCTAAAGCAACTGATTGCTTAAAATGTAATATGAAATATCGTAGGATGTAATTATTGTGCACCAATACACCACAGGTGATAAATTGAACCTGGTGATTATGATACTTTAATGTATAAGAACTAGTTTTTATCCCGGGAGCGTCCCGGGTTGAAATATCTAATATGACATAATAAAATATCTAATATGACAACATAATTAATGACTTGCCAAAATATGATTAATGAATATTATTATTATTATTATTATTTATTTTAAACAAATCTCTGCCATAAGTTATCATATTCTAACATAAAAAAAAAAACGAATCTCTGCACCGGGGTATAAATCTAGTGCCATTACAAAATATTATATAATGTCAAGTGAATTCGGAAGTTTGTAATCGATCATTCTAAAAAAGAACTAACATGAAATAAGGAAAAAAAAGTTATTTATTGAAATATCGAACGCATTAGTCTAAGGGTTATGTGATGCGTTAATAAATTCATGGGTATATGATCGGGTATATAGTTCGGGTATTTGGGTATGTGGTTTCGGGTAATTGGGTCGGGTATCACCTAATCCCAGGCCCGACCCAAACCCACAATTTTTTTTAAACTAATCCCAAACCTGACACAATACCTGTCCGGTTACAAAAAATAGTCATTTTTTTCTCCATTTTTTTATATAACACTATGGTACTCGTTGGAAAGATAATAAAACGCTCGTTAATTTGATGTAATTTTTTTCTTTAAAAAATCTCGTATATAAAAGATATTAATGTTTAAAAGTTATGGGAGGAAACATTAGAGAGAAAATAATAAAGGTTTAATATTTACATTTAGTAGATTAGGTATTTAATAGATTAGGGTAAACCATATTTAAACCATATTTATTCCTTTTTTTTAATTGGTCTAGAGTTGCCACATCACATCCTATGTGGCATCTCTCAAATGAGAGATTGTATAATATTATGACATGTAGGATTATTAGCTTTGCAATATATAGATATATAGATGGTACAATATATATTGGAGAAATAGATGTTATTGTTCTTCCAATTGAAGAGTTAATGCACTTGCGTAATTGGTCAAGATGGAAAAGTCCTTGATGGATTGATGATGCCTGCAGCATTGATATCAATACCTTAAGAAGTATTATGTAAAGGTAATATAATATGTATGGACTAAAATAAGGGGGTTGAGTGTTTTAAAACTCATGAGATATCCCGATAAAGAGTAACATAAGTTTGATTGTATTATCCAACTTGTATCAAAAGTTTTCTTTTAAAAGTTCACTCGCAGTTTACAGTGATAATGTCTAAGCATTATCGAGAGACTCTGAAGAACTTTTAAAAGGGGGATTTTTGAAAGTCCTTGACATAGTGCACTTGTTGCTTGACCTACAATTCGAGTATATATGTAATTATATGTTTACCAATCCATCAAAGTATATCTTGAAAAGATGGTGGGACATTTTACAATGGACATAGCTCATATTTGAAGTGCATTAAATGTTGTCCAATTACTTGATATGGAAAATTATTCATTTCATCTCCTACCAAAGTAGAGATTTTAACTCTACAAGTACCATAGTTAAATATATATGTACATTAGTATATGTCTTGCTAGTTATGCATGATTATTATATCTTTCTCATGAACTTATTATCATAATATAGTCTATGTCAAGCGAGGAGACATCGGAATGAGTTAAAACAAATACTTCAGGTATGAGCGATATTTGATTATATTTCACTAACCCATGCAAACAAGTTTGGTTAGTCTTGTAGATGCAGGGAATATAACACATCACATTTGTTGATCTTGTGACATTTATTTACGAGAGGAGACAACATTAGTTCAACTTAAAGAATTGCACTTACGAGAGCAGGGACTAAAATTCTGGAATGAAGATCATACATCAATGATTCAACTTAAAGATTTTCACGTCAAGTGATCAAGAACGCAAATCATTGACTACAAAACTTTAAGCAACTTTCTTAGAAGATCGACGCAATCATTCAAATGATACATATTAAAATGAGGGGGAGTATTCGACACGTTGCACTCTTTTTCCCTTCACTAAGTTTTGTCCCATCAGGTTTTCTTAGTAAGGTTTTTAACAAGGTAACACACCTGATCCAGAAGTATCAGGGGGAGAAAATACGCGTTGCACTCTTTTTCCCTTAGCTGAGGTTTTATCCCCTGGGTTTTCCTGGCAAGGTTTTTAATGAGGCAACATCACCTAGCGTATTAGAAAGAATAATACATTATTTTCTTTTATCACGTGGATAGTCAAGGGGGAGTGTTATAAATATATTTTATTATGTGACTTAGAAAGAATAATACTCTTTTTCCCTTAGCTGAGGTTTTATCCCCCTGGGTTTTCCTGGCAAAGTTTTTAATGAGGCAGCATCACCTAGCGTATTAGAAAGAATAATACATTATTTTCTTTTATCACGTGGATAGTCAAGGAGGAGTGTTATAAATATATTTTATTATGTGACTATCCACATTCTTAACTTCCCATATTTCATTTAAGTTGTATTAAGTTATAGCCCTATAAATAGTGACCATTGTATTTCATACATAGATCAATGAGAAGAGTTCTATATTCTCTATTATATCTTTCTATCTTTGTTCTTATAATCTTCATTCTTATAGTTCATGTATGGGTTGCTAGTAGGCCGTTGTTTTACAACAATTCCTACTTTTACATGTTTTTTTTTAATTCGATAAGGATCCTCAACTTACACAATTTTTTGATCGTCATTACCATTCTATTAATAAACATGATACAAGAAAATATTATATTGCGAAAATTTTATTCCGACCCTCTACTTGAAAAGTTCTGGTTCCGTCACTGATTGTTTCTACATGATAAGTTCATTTTTGTTAGTAAAAATAGTTGAGCTAGCTGGGTTGACCCGGTTTGTAAACGAGTTGAACCCTTGCCAAGGTAATCTCGCTCGTCTGGTTTGTTTGAAATAAAATCAATATTTTAATGTATATTATACCTCCAATAGTATTATATGAAGTAATTACAACTTCAGTAGTTTATAGCTTCTTTTTTAGGTGGTGTTGTCCCAAGGGTGAAGGAGACATGGAGCGATAATCCAACAATCAATCACAATCATGAACCATTCATGTCACCCTTACCTTTTGCCTCATGTCACCGGAGATCTTTAAACCCCAAGGGACCACACCCCTTTCACGGCCCCACACCGTGTAGTCTTATGTGTATCTTAAAAATATTACTTTTTGCATATATACCAAAACTTGTTATAATTTTTGAAGGAAATATATAAATCGACGCAAGCTTTTTACAAGTCGAGCTAGATCTCTATTTAAGCTCCTAAAGATAAACAAGCCGAGTTTATCTCGATAGTTAAAAAATAAAAATATTAAAACAATTAAGTAACAACAACAACAACTAGTATTAAGCACCCCACGTTGTTGCGGAGTACATAAAACTATACCAAGTAACATTAATGTCATATTGTTGTCAGCGACCAACAAAACCGAAAAAACTCATAAGAAAATAAAAAACGAAAAGAATAAAACTGAGTGAATTGTAGACGTAAGAACATGGAATCATGTACACCCGTTGCGGCGTGAAGAAAACAAAAATGCCACATTCGTGCAAGGTGACTTGGTCAATGGCCACTTCTGTAAGAAACAAGCCCATGGTTAGTTTTACAATATCTTTGATTCTTAGGTTCACTTGGTTAAAAGACTTTAACAAGTTCATGTGAGAAACACATAAATGTTTATACCTACAAAATAAAATTCAAAGAACATGTAGAATAATAAGCTTTACCATAATATCTATATATATCTATTATCTATTATCTATTAATAATATATATAAAAGAATTGAACATTGCTGACGTGGCGTGCAATGGTGCCTTCAACCTCTCCATGAAACTGCCACGTGGCATCATAATTGAAAGATTTTAGTGTTTTTAAATTATTTCCTTTTTTAATTAAAAAAAAAAGATAAACATAAAACCCTAAATTTATCTCTCTATCTCTCAATTCTCAATTACTAAAATTAAATTGAGTTATTTTAGGAAAAAAGAATTTAAAAATAAATTTAGATTTTTCTCTCTTATGTTCCTCCCATAATTTTTAAACGTTAATATCTTTTATATTCGAGATTTTTTAAATAAAAATATTACACCAAATTAACGAGCGTTTTATTATCTCTCCAACGAGTACCATAGTGCTATATAAAAAACGGAGAAAAAAAACGACTATTTTTTGTGGGGTTATGTTCGTACAGAAAAAAAACACAAAGTGTTCAGGTTATTCATTAATCATGATTTTTCTTTTAAATCATGTTCTTATCTACGATGTTGAAATTCAGCCCAATCGCCATGTTATCATTAGAATTTTACTCTTCTAAAGATGGATAGATATACTTCATCAAGAGAAGCTAGGAGAAAGAATTGCGCAACATTGCAACACATGGTGTCACCTTATAACAAGGTTATTTTTTTTATTTAATTACAAAAGTAATAATTATTACTATTAGTATTATTAGAATGGTTATATTTTCAACCCCCTTCATTAATTCTACATCTATATAAGTCAAAGTCAAATTGTAACATATTTTAAATTACGTGAAGATGATTATATGTTGAAGGTTATCCTTTTAATAATGTATTATGTTTAATATGGTTTATGCTTTTTATTTTTTTAACTTTTAAATAAATGTTTTTTTTAACTAAGATTGATTATGTTTAAGTTATTTACTCTTTTCGTGATTTGAGTTTTCATCTTTTATCATTTTTTATTAAATCATATTAAATTTTTCAACCCCGGGACCTTCCCGGTGTAATCAGCTAGTATATATATATTGCAAAGGGATTAATCCTACATGTCATACTTTTATGCAATCTCTCCTTTGAGAGATGCCACATAGGATGTGATGTGGCAAGTGTAAACCAATTAAAAAAAAGAAATAAATATGATTTAACCTAATTTATTATGATCTTAACCTAATCTATTAAATAACTAATCTACTAAATCTAAATATTAAATCTTTACTATTTTTTCTCTCATGTTTCCTCCCATAACTTTTAAACGTTAATATATTTTATATACAAGATTTTTTAAAGAAAAAAATTACACCAAATTAACGAGCGTTTTATTATCTTTCCAATGAGTACCATAGTGCTATATAAAAATCGGAGAAAAAATGACTATTTTTTGTAACCCGACAGGTATTGTGTCGGGTTTGGGATTAGTTTAAAAAGAAATTGTGGGTTTGGGTCGGGTCTGGGATTAGGTGATACCCGACCCGATTACCCGAAACAACATACCCAAATACCCGAACTACATACCCGATCATATACCCATGAATTTTTTAACGCATCACATAACCCTTAGACTAATGGGTTCGATATTTCAATAATTAACTTTTTTTTTTCTTATTTCATGTTAGTTCTTTTTAGAATTATCGATTACAAACTTCCGAATTCATTTGTAATGGCACTAGATTTATACCCCGCGCAAAGATTCGTTTTTTTTTATATTTGAATATGATAACTTATGACAGAGATTTGTTTAAAATAATAATAATAATAATAATATATTTTATTATGTTATATTAGATATTTCAACCCGGGACGCTCCCGGGATAAAAACTAGTTTTATTAATAATTCATTTAGCTTATTTGTAAATATTTTCAAACTTTGGTGAGGTTAATAAAGAGCACATAATAATTGAGAATATGAGATGTATTGTCTTAAAGAGTGCACTCGGAACCCAATGTAGAGCCCACGTACCTTCAAGGCCCAAGTCTAGAAACTAGACAGGTCAAGTCTTTTATGTACGGTTTTTGGTCCAAACAACAAACCAAAACAACTATAACCTTCCGAATCTTTTTTTAAATCGAGCGTGAAACCAAACTGATGACTTTGTTTCCGTCGGTGTAAATCAAACTATGATTACCTTATATATAACTATTAATCTTTATACCACTACAAAACATATGGCTTTTATCGACAGATATATCCGCCAATGATCCCTCGATGGTTTAACATACAAGTGTGCTTGTGCTGAAGCTCGATTCGTTTCAAACTTTATTCTTAAAGCTTAAATTCGGCTCAAACTCAACTCATCAGTAGGATATCCATCAAGAAGTTAAGAAAACAAAAGCCGCATCCAACTTTCGTAAAGTACTAACGATTGTCATGATTGTCATGATCGCGATCATTCTAGTGAATTTAAGCAAACACCTCCAAATGCCAGAAAATCGCATGGGAAAGCCACTAAAATATAGCAACATCAACCTATAGATTCATGCAGACAAATGTTATTTCCACCAAACCAATACAAGGGTGTCATACCGCCTTTACTTAAACTTTTACATACAAAAACCCGAAATCAACATGTAGAAAAAAAAACATAACAATGTATCTGAAACAGAACCCGAAACGAAAACTGACTCTCAGCAACAGTGTAAACAAATAAAAAACACTACTTTGAAAACAACTGTCTGCAGCGTCTTCCCGGCTTAATTCGCCTACCATCAGCAGCCTCACCCAAGATAACCTCATTAACCAAATCTTTAAAAATTAGTCTTTCAACCTCCAATGCAAGAACCGGTAATTCACCATTATAATCGGTCCAGCTCTCTGCACGATTCAGTACTTCCTCCCATAAAACGCTTCTCAACCCGTCTTCTTCATCCTCAAAACTGATATTTTCTTTGTTCTTTTTCGCTTGTAACTGTTCTATCTCCAAACATAAATCCCTCAAAAGCTTTTGTCCGTTCAGTGTTTTCTTCGCAAGCTTAAAAGGCTTCTGAAAAGGAACCGATAAAGCTAACTTTCCTGCAAGGATCTCGTTAGCAGCATCGAAAATAAGCTTCCTGTGGAATTTTTCCTTTTTGATGATCTTTTCGGACTTGTCAGGTTCTTGTTTTGCTATATTGCTGAACTTGGTTTGTTCCAATACTAAAAATAACTCCGGGTTAATCGGGTGGCCCGAAGAATGGAATTGGAAAGTGGTGAGGTTTGACCCGAGGTCTCTAAGTAGGAGCCCGGAAGCTAATAGAATCTCGGATATATACCTGTCGTCAGGCTTTGTGTTTTCACAGAGAGATGCAATGTAATCTGTGTGCGCTTCATCGTGACTCGAGTTGAGCTTCGTGAGTTTTTGAACCAAATTCTCGATATTTTGTAGCTTTTTACGGTTAATTTCAGACGTAACACCTGACGATAGTGTGTCGGAAACGACATCATCGGGTGATTCCCACTGATCTTTAATATCTTGAGTAGCATCATCTGTGAATTCAAAACTAGTGTTAGTGAATCAGATTATTAGCATATGATATTACGATACACTCACAAACATTGAAAATATTATGTAGCACTAGAAGTGGCCAATTCGACCCCTTAATGTATAAGTTGGTCGATTTAGGTTGTGTTTTATCTCCAACAAGTGTATGTATAATACATAAATACATAAAACCTCCTAACCTCCTAGATCATATTATTTAAATAAAAACATAAATCATTCTTGAAATAATAACAATTTGTAATCATCTGCAGATTGAAGTCTATAGAAACAAAAAAAATATGGACTGTTATTATTTTAAACTTTCATTATTGCAAAATGGCACACACCATGTCTGCCCCATGTGGCATAGCCCACTTCACATGCTCACCACATGCCATGACTACCATGCAAAGATGTATTTGTACAGTTATACAACGTTTCGTGTTAGACGTATCCACAAATAAGTTTATACCAAGTAAACATTAACAAACATTTTTATGTGAAGTTCCGTTATAAACAACCAACAATTAGAAAAGTATATGCATACATGACATAGTTTCTATAGAAAGAAGCTGTATTTTCCCGTCTCAGAACTTCATGTCTAGATTTATGGCATTTGATGTTTACTTCTTAGATTCATGCTGATCGACGTCATAAAACTAGAAATGTGTGTGTGTGTGATAGTGTGTGTGTATTGTAAATGCTCAAAATATTATTGGACAAAGAGAGTATAAGTAATAATATGCATATAACTAAAAGATTCTTATTTTAAAGATGGCAATTTCATTCGGTGAGGATGTTTGGATGTGTGTTCTGACAATGATAATGTGATACCGAATAATCAGAACCAGACCAATTATAATAAAGCAACCTGTAGTATGAGATTGGTTATTTAAGGCATAAATATTCAAATAATCAAATATTATATTCTGTTAACAGTTAACACAAACATTAAAAACTAAGCATTATAACTTCAGTTCACGATAATCAGCAGTTCCATAATGCAAATCCAAGCTGCATATAATGGTGTGGTACCTAAACTCTAATTGGATATTTGGATCCGAGAAGAATGAGAAGAAAACACTTTACCTTTCAGCGTCTTCAACATATGTTTCACAGATGAAGGTGAATCGTCTATATAAACTCCATTATCGAGAACAGAAACTGGGCTTGGGTATTCCGGGTCAAGTGATTCATCCTCCCTCATAAGCAAAGTTGATTTCTAGAAAGGAAAAAATGATACAAAGCGAATCAAACATATGAAATTTGATGAATGTAAATTACAGGTGGCAGTTTTGCCCATTTACTTAAGAATGGATCAACTTAGGTTGTGTATTATCCCAGACGAGTCAAAGAGATTCATAAATTTAGCTAAAAGGTTCAAACAGGTTGAAAGTAACCCAAACTCTATTTTCAATGCATACAACCTCCTAACTTGCTAAGTAAACGTTTAGATTATTATCGTAGTAATCTTGTTTTCACATTATAATTAACACATCAACTAATTTTTAAAACTAAAAAATGGACAAAAGAGTTTGCGTCAACGTAACAAAATTAGCCCATTTCAATCCGTACTAAAAATGACTTATTTCAATCCAAAAGCATTTTGTCCGGTTACCCAAACAGCCCGACCATTCCAACAACTGAACTTACCTCTTGCATTGAGCTAGGACTCCGTCTGTTATCAATTTCTTTAGAAGATTCAGGAGTGGTGACCCCTTCATGAGACGCTTGAGTTTCTTTGTAACTCGACTTCTTTGATTCGCTGTTGACCTCATGATGTTGACCGTCATGTTGCTGAACGTTTGAATATTTTGACCTTCGTCTTCCACCAGGGGAACTCGACTCTGAAACCTGTTTGGGTGACTGTTTTCTCACTTTACTGGAATCCGCTGGCGGAGTGGGCGGCCGAGACCGCCTCTCAAACTCAGGCCGCTTCTGTTGTAATCTCGGGCTGACAGACGTTGCGCTCTTTCCTGAAGTTGTAGTGTTTTCTTTGGCCAACTGTTGTTGCTTGGTCAAACCCGGTGCATTGACTGCATTCCTCGTATGTCTTCCTCCACTTTTAACTTCATTAATACCGACTGGATTCTCTCGACGTGTACTTTTAGGAATATAATTTGTGCAAATCTTTCTGTCATCAGTTGGGATCTCTTCGACGGGAATACCAGATCTTTCAACAAGCTTAGCCGGTTTCATTATGACAATAGGAGACTCATAAGCCCTCAAATTATCTGATCCCCCCCTAGGGTTTTGGCGGCCTGAAAATCGTTCATTCTGAGTAGCAACGGATTGTCTTTCCACCGTAGTTTGTGTTTCTTCCTTACGGACTTCTATTGACTGCATTGCCTCTAATATCTGCTTAAGAGCTCTAAGATCCTTTCCAGATTGTGTAAACTCAAGATCCTTCAATCTTTTATCAACTTCACTGTAAACGGAAGAGTATGAGCTATGTATTTTAGTGGGTGATTTACTAGCACGAGAAACGGGCCTCTGAGGGCTTCGAGAACCATCCCGTTGCTTCCATGGAGCGGGTTCAATTGGAATTCTTGAAATTGGCTTCATGTCAGAGTTCCTCCATAATGGGGACGTTGGCTCCCTTGGCGAGCTTCTTGAAGAACTGTGCATTTTGATAGGACCGAAAATATCAGTTGGTTTTAAAGATTTCGACAACAAATTTAAATCCTCGACTCTGGAAGTTCTAATCGGGCCCAAACCCGATTCCTTTGGCTTGGCTGATGCAGAATCTGGCAAAGCTTCCAAGCCCATTAACTTGGCTACAACACTATGTGGCCGTGACTGCGTCGTGCTGCGGTTAGCAGTGATGACATCATCGCTTTTCGGGCTTCTTAAACTACGGGTTGAAGTCTCTTTGCTGTCTAGAGAAAGTCTTGGAGGCTCTTCAAGCTGCTTTGTACCCATTGATTTTGAAATATCTCGTGATTGAAAAGATAAACGGTTTGTTTCCCTACCATCATAAGAAAACCGAGGACAATCTTTTGGTACTGAAAAAGACGGCCCGTCTCTAATTTGGTAGGATTTTGATCTAGAAAGCTCTCTGGGTTCATTATGATACCATTTGGACTCTTCAAATTTAGCAAGAGCATCAAGTGACTCCCTATAGCTCATCACATGGTCAGGTACCTCATCTTTGGCTGTAGGTTTATGTCTGTACATTGAATCTTTGACAACGTCTCGAAGGTCAACACTTAAACGAGAGCCACAAGATTGGCGTGTTAGAGAGTCCCTTGAAGGGGTATCTGGGAACACAACCGCATCGGGTTCTTGATGATTTGTTTTATTAGCATTGCATTCCAAAGATGAGAAAGAAGACGAACGAGACATTGATGAGAAAGAGTCTCGAGATGATTCTGTTGACGTCCTGTTGTTCTTGTCTTGCACAATCTTGTTCGAATGTGCCTCCTGAAACAACAAGTTTAGATCATTATGAATACTCAAACACCTCGTTAAAACAAGAAACGAATTCGAAAGAAAGTGCGCATACCACAACGTATGGTCTTTGATGTAAGTTACTCGACTCGCTTTCAGGCGTTCCGTTGTCTAATTGTGGACTGCCTGCATAAAATGAGTAAAGTTTGATGTTAAAAGCATAACAGCAATGAAGCTAATGCAAGTAGATGAAACATCTTAAAGATGGAAGGCGATCGGATGTAATTACATTATAACAATGATTCAGCACCATGGAAAAACAGATCTTTTTATAATAGATGTTTATAGTAATCACTATCTTATCTTATTGAGACCATCAATGGAGAATAAAGAGATCACATGGTTGTAAGGTAACTAAACAGATTTCTAACAGGACCACCAACACCACTATCTTTTGCTTGATCACAATAACAAGAAAATAAAGATAATAACCCAAATTATTTAATTAACACATCAATAACATACATTCCAACAAGAGATAGAGTATTACCAGGAGGAAGCCTTTTGGGGCTGTGGCCTGGAAACCGCCTACCGGTAACGATCTGATGGCGGTCAAAGAGCTGAAAAACACCAGTCATGCATCCAATTTGCTTTTGCAGATCAGGGTTATCATCTGTTAGTGAATGCAAAAGCTTTGCAGCCATTAATATTATTATCCTTCAACAATCAGCAGTGTTATAAACTGATAATGATCCAATTATGATCCAACAATCCAAATGTCTAACTGTCTAACACCCTTTAAGCATACCAACAAACCTGGAGCACCAACCAATCAACAGAAACCAAAAAAGTCAACTTTTTTCTGTCAGACAAAAACACAAACACTTGGCAGGCAAAGCAAGGCTTCAACTTTCAAACCCTTATACCAATTCCTGTCTCACCCAATCTTAAAGATTCAACAGACCCATTATTATTAATCCAAATCCCATTAGTTTCCTCCAAAAAAGATGGAAACTTTGGTAATGCAAACACAGTCTTTAAAAGAAGTGTTTATGTATGTGTAAGGAAATGATGAGAGCATATAGGAACAAAGGGAGAGGGTGATTGGGACAGAGCAATGTGAAAGGAGATAAAAGAGTTGGTTATGGAATTGAAGAAAGGTTTTATTAATGGGGGATGGATGTAGTAGTAAGGAGTAATAATAAATGTATTATTAATAAATAATAAAAGAAGAGTATTGGTATTAGGAAGAAGAAATGTGTGTGTTTGATTGTTTGTTTGTATGTTTGTTGAAAGTTCGTCCATGTGAGTAGTAGGGATGTGGGTCTCGTCTTGTCTGTATGAACACGTGAAACTGTCAGAACAGATGAGAGAGAGAGAGAGAGAGAGAGAGAGAGAGAGAGAGAGAGAGAGAGTGAGCTTCAACCTACAAGAAGTCAAAAACAAGTATACTATCATTCAATTGGCTGTTTTTTTTTATTATTATTATTTCAAGTAAAATGATAAAAGTATTTTATTTTTATTTTTATTTTTTATATTTACCGGCATGACTGGGTGATGGACGTTTTGTGGGACATCATGAGAAGAGCTCGAATTTCTGCGAAAAAGGAGGCCCTGTAAATTTTCTCACAAACCCAGCGGAAGGGAGATCCACCATGCGACCAGCAGATCTGCTTGTCTTTGGTTGGGAGAGGGGGAAACATGCTTGCGTGGACCTCACATGGGTATCTCCTTTGGTTGGGTTAAGAGAAACAGGGTTTGTAGCTGGGCAAGCATCGAGAAAAGCGGAATCGAAGAAAGTAGATAAACATGCTAAAGCTTGCGCAGAAAACCAACATGTTTTTATCCCTTTGGCCTTTGATACCTTTGGCTCCCTAGCGTCAGAAGCAATTCGTTTCTTGGCCAGGGTCCAACAGGTTGTCCACAATAATAGTTCATCCCTAAGGGGATAAGGATTTGTCTTTGGTAGACTAGGGTTCGCAATTCAGAAAGCGGTAGCGGCGCAGCTTGTTGCCCGTATACCTTCTATTAGATGTAACTTTCGTATTTTAGTTTAATGAAAAGGAATCATTAGTTGAGCGAAAAAAAATATATTTAAAAAGATTGTATATAGTTAGAAAACATTAGAAAAAAAAGTCACTAACAAATATATCCAACCATTACCATCACCTATCACCTGCGAGTAATATTCGTCATCGGTTCACTAGTGCTCGACTATTTGTTGCATCATCCCTCTAAAGTGTTTTTTAGGAGGTAAAATGTCTGCAGTCTGCGGATCATATCTGCAGAAAAAAAGGTGAACCAAACGTTTGCACTCTGCAAGAAGAAGACTGTTTGTTTGTTAATGTATAATTGTCTGCAGCGTAACCTAAAACCATAACCCACCATAATCAAGACCCCAACCGTGAACCAACACCCTTTGTTGTCACCCGAAAACATAACCCACCATAACCTATACCAACCACTGTAACATTACGCATTTATTATACGTTACGGAGTAAAACAACAAGCTTTATTATTTTTGGTGATATCTTGAACCCTTATACAAAGGTAAATTTTTTTTTCTTTCACACATACACATGTATATATATATATATATATATATAAGTCTAATAATAATAATAATAATAATAATAATAATAATAATAATAATAACCTATAGATTTATTTCTTTACCCAACCCAATTCTGAGCCCATACCAAGTGACCGGCCCAACAAACTGGCCCAACCCCATCACCAGCCCAACAACCCCTCCTTCCATATTTAATCAAAAAAAAAAAACAAAGGGGCTCTGGCCGGGTTTCGAACCCGCGCCAAGCCTAACCACACACAACACACTTACCACCTGCTCTACACCCTTTAGTTGGATTAATCCCAACCTAATAAATATTTAACACCTTTTAAATCTGGCCCCTTCTTCTTTTCCCGGGTTCGCGATTCAGCAGCAGCAGTAGATATTATTATTTTTTTTTTTTAAACCTTTTGATTCTCAATCAAACACACATACATGGTAAGTTTACGTAATTACCGGCCTCGTATGACCAGTATACGCGTCAATTAACATCAATCGTTGACCAATTTTGATTCCATACGCGTATAGACTTTAAGGTTTAGTCAAACCTTCCAATTAAACAATCCATCGACCCTCAGTATAAATTAATCTGCTGAGAACCTTCACAACTCGCTCTCATATCTCTCTTAACCTCCAATCGTTCTGAATCACCCTGATAATTATCATTCTCATCGTAGTTTGACTTTTTGCTTTGACCGGGCATTCATCAACGAAACAACACTGTGAGTATAATTATTCTTGTGGGAATTGTTAATCGGAACCTACACAGCGTTTACCCTATGCTTAATTAGATTAACATTGGGTAAATCGTTCGATTGGGAAATCTAGGGTTCGTGGGTATGAATTTGGGGATAAAACTGATTTTTCATTGTGTATTTATTTTATTAAAACAGATCTAAATCACAACCACAGGCCTAGGCCAAGTGGTTGTGACTGATACTTATAACCCTTGCCAGCCGGGTTCGAGTCCCAGCTTGGGCACCCATTTTTCACTTATTTTTTTTAAAACAAATCAATTATATATATATATTTCATTTAAACTTGTAAATTCATTTTTAATTATTAAAACCTTGTTATAAATCCTACAAAAATTATTTTAACTTATTCTGATGAAAAAGTTTAACTTACAATTTTTAGTTTTCAAAAATTTATTTATTTAATATATATAATAAATAAATCAAGTTTATTCTATTTTATTTATAAAAATCTATAAAAATATCAAAACGATCTTATTAATTTCCACAAAAATTATCCTAAGTTTTTATAACATTAAACTTTACTGAAATAATTTTTAATTCAGTAAAATCATTTATTTTATATTTTTAATCAATTTTTGTTAGTTTTAATCATAATTAAATCATAATAAATTCAATTTTCATTATTTTTGCACCAAAATTTTATAGAAATTATTTCTGATTATTTGGAACAGAAATATAAATTTTAAACTTTTAATTCTTTGATTTTAATATTTTTAAATATTAAAGTTAAGATTTTGACAATTTGTAATAAATAGATTTAATAATCTATCTTAAAGAAAATAATTTTATAAAAATTATTTTTATACTTTAAACACATTCTTGTGACCATCCTAGATTTAACATTTATAAAAAGATTTTTGGTTATTTATTTACTAAATTTTCTCTCAATTGGCGAATATTTTTAATATTAATCAAACGAGCAATTATCCCCAATTCGAAGCCCTAGAACTTATACATTTGTAGACTCTATAGACTTAGACATATTTATTACTTCATTTTAGGGCGATACTTGATACATTTGGTCAACACATTTCTCAACAGATATAACATTTTACCAAGGTGAGTTTTACATAGCCCCTTTTCTATTTATCACCGTTTTTGGGGTGAAACATGTTACCACATCATTTATGCAATTCAATCATCAATGTGTCTATGTGTTTTCTATGTTGCATTATGTCTTGAGCATGATTAGAGTAAGCACCATTCTAGCATAATCATTAACTCCGTACAAGCCGGCGGTATACATTGATAGATCTATTGGACTGACAATCCCACCCGGATACGTGCCTCCTACAAAGGTTACGTGGGTGTTTGTTATCGCATAACATATTCAATTGGACCATGAGTGTATGGTATGTATCATTTTATAACAGTCATCAGGGTTGATTATGCACTCGATTTATTTCTAGTATGTTCTCACATATGGGCTAGATTGACATGACACATGAATTGCACAACATTTTTATTCAATTATCAAAAACCTATGTAATTCTCACAAACTTTTGTTGACCCAAAAACATTTTTCAACTTAACATGTTTCAGGTTCTATTTGCTTGAAGATTTGAATTGATGCTTGAAGATACGTGTATAGATTCATTCAATTTGATGTACAAATTCTAGAACAATTGTATGTAATTCATTTAAATCATTTAATGAAATCTATTATTTACCATGAGCTATTGAACAATCATCAATACGTGACATCCCGATGTTTCCGCCATCGGTTGGGGTGTTACAACCACCACCTCCATAACCACAACAGTCAATACCAACCACCACTTCGATCCATAACCAAAACCTTAACTCAAGAATCAGATACCAACCACCACCTCCATAACCAAAATGGCAGGAGATAGGAGGAGAAGAAGAAGGAATACTCTGATGTTGAGAAAGAGAAAAAGAAAAAGAGAATAGGTTGGAAGACCTTGGTCCAAGTCTGCACCAATAAGAGAGCATGAACACATTTTTTAGTGAGAGATCTTCCAAAAACAAACACTCTGCAGACCTAAACGTCCGTGTATGGTTTGCGCGACGCAGACAGAAGAGGCCACGAAACTCTTGTGGCAAAAAAATAAACACCCCCTAAGTCTCCCTGACCATCTTCTCATCAACGACGCACCAGGTAGGTAGACAAGAAGTATCACTCTTGACCTTCTCTCCTGACTAGAATAATGTAATAGTAAGATAATTCTTACGGTGCATGTAATAGTAAACTTGTATTCATTATTCGAGCGGCTTAAACATATGCTAAACTTGTTAAACATGTCCAGTAATGGTTTTCCAATCGTAGTAGTAGCAAAACTTACGCCTAGTTGGCGTGCACTTGGCATAGTATTGACAGGATCAAACTTGGTACACTTTGGTAACATTTTATATAAACCTGTGAACTCGCCAGCATTATATGTTGACACCTTTTTGGTATGTTTTCCCAGGTCGCTAAGGTAGCATCACACAGACTAGGCGCACGGGTCTTGCATGGCGTCTAGGGCTTTTAGTGCATGTTTTGAATAAATCATTTGAGACTACACTTGTCATTTGGGAATGTAAACTTAATTAAGCTTCCGCTACTGTTTTGAGTTATTAAAGATTTATGTTTGAAGTCTACGTATCTTTCATTTGGGACTGTAAACTTGGATCCTGATATGTCACGCGCCTCGCGGTAAAACCCCGCACGTGGAATTTGAGGGTGTGACAGGAAGGCTTCGATGGATGATAATTATCGATTTAGGTGGTGTAAGTGGCTTCCAAATAAATGTAATATTTTTATGTGGAAGGCAACCTTGGATAGAATTCCGACTATGGAAGCTTTGAGCCGGAGAAACTTGATCGTGGGAGATGGTTTATTCGTGCGCTGTGGTGAAGCGATAGAGAATGTAGACCATATATTTACAGCATGTCGTTTAGCACACAGAGTTTGGTCTGGTATCTCGGCTTGGTTAAATATTCCCCAAATGTTTGCCTTTTCGCTGAAGGACGTGATGCAAGTTAAAGAGTATATGGATGGGTCGGTAAAAAAAGAAGGAGGTAGTGTACGGTATTCTCATATTGGTGTGTTGGCGTCTTTGGAAAGCGAGAACAGAGAAGGTTTTTTCAAACGTTGATTCGAATGTAGTTAGGATTGTGGCCGATGTTAAGTCGATGGGATATCTTTGGTATAGGTGTAGGGCTAAAGGTAATGTCGTTGATTGGAAAGGGTGGTGTAATAGTAGTTGGATGTGATGTAATCTTTGTTTTGGCGGTTTATCTCTAGCTTGGAGATAATCCGCGTTTGGTGTGTTTAATGAAGTGCATTTTTCAAAAAAAAAAAGCTAGTCAGACGAAAAATAGACCTATTCCTGAACCGCCATAACACTGTGTTCCCGAGTTAACTACACGGGAGAAAAGAAAAGAAAGGAAAGGAAAGATGTGTTCCCGAGTTTTTATTAAAGGAAGGAAAAGAAAGGAAAACAAAATATGGTGTGTTCCCGAGTTTCATTAAAGGAAGCAAATGGAAGGAAATGGAAGGAAAACTAGTTAAAATCCTTTAGTTTAGTTTTCCTTCCGATTTGGAAGGAAACGGAAGGAAAGAACATTTATCCTTTCTTTTCTTTTCCCGTCCCTTCCTTCAATTCTTTTCCTTTATTTTCCCTCTTTAAAGTGATTTCTGAATCTCAATCGGCATTTATTACGGGGAGGAATATATTGGATGGGCCTTTGGTTCTTAATGAAATAATTGGATGGATTAAAAAGAAGAAGAAGCAAACGTTTTTGATGAAGATTGATTTTGAAAAAGCTTATGATAACGTGTGTTGGGAGTTCCTCTTAGCGATTTTATCTCAAATGGGTTTTCCTCAAAGATGGATTTTATGGGTGAAGGGTATTTTAAGTTCGGCCAGATCGGCAGTTTTGGTTAATGGATCCCCGACTTTTGAGTTTCAGTGTCAAAAGGGGATAAGACAAGGAGATCCTCTTTCTCCTTTCTTATTTCTAATTGTTATGGAGGCTTTGGACGGGATGCTTAAACGAGCGAAGGAGATGGGTGTGGTTGACGGTGTTCAAGTTGATAATGATGGACCAGTTCTGACTCACATGTTGTACGCTGATGATGCATTATTAATGGGGAACTGGAGTACTTCGAATCTGGCCAATATTAATAGGGTTCTTCGGGTATTTTATTTATGTTCGGGATTGAAAATAAATTTAAATAAGTCGACTCTGTTTGGGATGGGAGTGGGGAATGCGAAAGTTACCCGATTGGCGGATTTATTGGGTTGTCGGGTTGGTAATATGCCGTTTACATATCTAGGTGTTAAGGTGGGGGCTAACATGAATCGGTCTCTAGTTGGGATTCGGTGGTGGAGACTATTCGGAATAGGTTGGTTAGTTGGAAGTCTAAGTTATTATCGATTGGGGGTCGGCTTACTTTATTAAAATCGGTGCTTTCATCTTTACCGGTCTATTATTTTTCTATTTTTAAAGCTCCTGTTTCGGTTGCAGAGGTCATTGAAAAAATTATGAGAAAATTCTTGTGGTCCGGTTGTAATGAAGGTAGAGGTATGTATTGGGTGAATTGGGATGTGGTGACCCGCCCTAAAAAGGAAGGGGGTTTGGGAGTGTCTAGTCTAAAAGAGGTGAATACGGCTTTGCTTGCAAAATGGGCGTATAGATTTAAGACTGATAAAGAGGGTTTGTGGAGAAGGGTTATTGAGAGTATACATGGTGGAAAAAATCGGTGGGGCTTTCTTCCTCTTAAAAATGGGTACACGGGTTTGTTGGAAGAATATTGTCTGGTTATTGGAAGGAGTGGTGGTGGAAGGAACGAGTTTTTCTGATTGTTTTACAGGAAAACTTGGTAATGGCAAGGGTATTTTGTTTTGGAAAGATGTGTGGTTTGGGAGTGTGCCGTTAATGAAGAGATGGCCTGTTCTTTTTGCCCAAGAAAAACAGAAAAACGCTGTTGTAAATCAGCGTTTGTGTCAGGTTGGAGATAAAGTTTTTCCTGCAGAGACGTGGGTGTTCAATTCTGATTCAGTGGCTGCCATTTCGGAAGCACAAGATTTATGTTTTGTGCTAAACAATATAACATTGACCGAAGAACAGGATGTGTGGGTGTGGAACCAAGGCAAAAGCGGATTGTTCTCTGTGGCTGCAGTGTGCAACTGGTTGGGCAGGAATAGAGGTGCGGCGGTGCCTAGGACGATGAGATGGGAAGCTTGGGTGCCGGGTAAGATAAATGTTTTCACGTGGCGTTTGGAGCTTGATCGGCTTCCTACACGGGTGTCTTTGCTAAAGAGAAGGATGAATATTCCTGATCCGAAGTGTCCGTTATGTGGAGTTTTCCTTGAATCGGCTTCTCACGTCTTTGTGGAATGCGGGTTTTCGTTTGGGGTTTGGAGTAACATTTGGAGTTGGTGTAAATTTAATGGTGGCCCGGTTGATTCTATTCAAGGCTTGTTAAAAATGGATTTTGTAGATCATAAATCTAAGTGGAAAAAGAAGATCCTCAGGGGTATTATAATGGTAACGGGCTGGAAAATTTGGATGGAGCGCAATAAGGTTGTTTTTCAAAATGCTAATCCTCAAGGTGTAGAGATTGTTGCGGCCGTTAAGTCTTGCTCGTTCTTTTGGGTTAAGCATCGGGCGAAATTTAAAGACATAGTTTGGAAGGAATGGGGGAAATATCCATTGTATATGATGTAATTTTGTGGCGGTCCTCGGTTTGAGGACTTGTCGTTTTTAATGAAATTTTCTTTAAAAAAAAAAAAAAAAAGTTAACTCAGGAACACAGCGTAAGAGCCACCAACCCGTCATAATAATGGCTTCCAACGTATCTTTCTTGACTTTAGATAAAGCAATCAAATCCATTCAAATTTGAAAAGAAAAGAAAAAAAAAACCATGAGGCTTCTGAAAAGGATGAAAATCAATCTCTAACCATATGGAAATAGCATTCCAAATCCTAATTGCAATGCGATAGTTCCCAAAGAGATTTGATCAGCTTGTAATAATTGGTCATTATTGAATTTGTGTGTTCGGCTACTAGTTGATGGAGAGTGCTCGATGGGAGGAATGTGTTGACAAAGGAAGGATCAATGTTCGCAACGAAATTATCAGTGTCGACCCATTGATGATATTTTGACTAGAGATGTGTGGTTTAATGGCGGTGATAACAACAATAATAATGTCATTGTCTCATCAACATACTCAAGAGTTGCATATGTGTGATGGTAACACTAAAAAAATGCATGGATGCTATAATTAATATTCAAGTAGGTATGTTACCTCCATTCAGATAAATAGAAAATTACATTGATGTTTAATTTATTTATTTAATTCCGACCATAAATCTTAAAGAAAACAAAATGTTGTTGTTGGGCCGGGTTTTACCATAGTGGGCCTTTGGGCGACGGGTTTTTCCTGGGAAATAGTGTGAAATTACTGGTGGGCCCGGGTTACTCTCGGAGCACTCCTTTATCCAGTGGGTACTTCGAGAATGCTCGGGATTGATTTGTTGGCCGTTAAAAAAATACAGCTTGACTACACAATAATTCACTACTTTATGTATAGATTAATTGCATCTCTTGGTTAAAGTATTCGTCAAACTGTCATTTATTATTGTTACCTATTGTTTTCTCTTTATGAATGATTATACTGCAATCAGACAATTCAGCAATGATTTTAAATGTATGATAGTATGAAACTATTTTGTTTTAATATTATTGAACAATATGTCATATGCCATGTTACGTATAAATTTGTTTTAATATTGTTGAATAATATGTCATATGTCATATTACATATAATTTTGTTTTAATTTGTCGGATATGTTTACAAAAGTAATGTTGTTTGAACATACACGAGGTTACTACAAAATGATAGGTCCTCCTTTCATCATAACTTCTCTTAGTCTGTATGTTGAAATGTAGCATAATAATACACCACATTGAGGTTTTTGGTTCTATATGTATTTGTAAGAAATCAAACCAAATCATTTCAAGTGATAATGTAAATCCACAAGAGGTGGTGGTCTAGTTCACAATAGAGAGTGCAAGCCGCGGAAGATGGAGATAGCGGTGATGGTGGTGAAGGGAGATGGTTGTAGATTGTTTACAGGTGGTGGTTATTGAAGAAGATAGAGTGGGCATCGACTTTGTTGGCTATTGAGGAAGGTGAAGTGGGTAGGGCACACTTACATTTTTAATCTGATGAAATAAGGGGGTAAATGACGTTTAATTCCTCATGACTTATGTTATTAATAAAAAAGTTACACACATTAGTCGAAATGATAAAACATGAAAGAACTTTTGATAAAATGGACAGTGAGTGTAAGTGTTTTTCTCAAGCTGCAACAAGGCTTCGATATCAAAGACTTGCTGCAGCTTGCGAATGGGAGAAGAAACAAAGACGCTAAGAAGCTTATTCACGAGATAGTTATGGTTTCTCTTTGGGTCATTTGAAACGCTAGGAATGATAAGATTTTTAGAGACAAAGACGTGAAAATAGGTGAGTTTGTGGCCAAGGTTAAGTCTTTCTCCTTCCTTTGGCTTACGTCTCGTTCTAAATTTAAAAAGATTGTTTGGAAAGAATAGGCGGTGTATATGTTGTAATCCGGTTTGCATCGGTCCTTATTTTGAGGACCGTTTACGTGTTTTTAATGAAGTTCACATTTAAAAAAAAATATAAAATGGCTAATTAAAAGGTCATTATTACATTCACATGCTTATCATCTCGCTAATTAGTAATTACCATGATAACTACAAGTGCTCCGTTTTTACAAAACGTAATACATTACAAAGTACAAACTACTGGTTTGTTTTGATTAAAAATTTGTCATTTGTAACTTCATGTGTAATGGTAGGTGAAATTTGGTGGGTGAAATTGGACATTTTTTTTGACATGTGGCATGTGAGGCCACTTGATGGGTGAAAGGGCTTGAAATTTATAAGGGGTGTAGTGAAGTGGTGTGATGTGAGTGTGTGTATATAATGATATTAAATTTGAATTAAAAAAAAGAAAAAAAAATAAAAATGAAGTGAAAGAAGATGATTGGCCCATCGGGATATCAACCCACGCGAAATATTTTGCGGAGAAGGCATTAGTGCCCCTTTCACTAGAGGGGGTGGTGTTTCAACGTGAAATTGGCGCCAAAAATGATCATTCACGCCCAATTCACATTCCACTGCACATGGTCTAACGAATTTAATCCAAATTAGAGAGTCGTTCAATAAAAAAAACTTTAATAAAAAGAACCGTTTTTTAACTTTGACTCGCATTTCGTGTTATTATTTCAACATTTTCAACTTCAAATTTAATAAAATTAATTGTGTATAATCCAACATGCCTCTAGCTATTTGCATATAAGGATATGTAAAGAATAAATCTATATATAGTTATTTGTTATCAAGTTTCAAATTCTGTTTAGTATAAAACGAATTCAAGTGGCACAAGTTGAAGGAATATAATTTTTTTTAATACACGCACATAATCAAGGACCAAGGTGACCAAAGAGTGGGTGGAAGTGGTCCAAAAATAAAATTGTACTATTTTTAAGAACTATTATAGGGATTTGGGAAGCGTAAATTAGCAGCAATATAACTTCGACATGTTTGGAAATAGAGGATGATATTGTTGGAATATTTGAAACCATTATGGATATTGTTAAGAGACTTGAGGGGTAAAAATGAAAACTTTTAAAAATAGAGATAGAGATGATAAAACAATTGAATATGGTAGGAAAATACGAAACGTATAAGAGCATTCACATCCCCTCCATCAAATCTCATCTATTAAATTACACTAAAAATCACTATTTTACCCTTAAATCTTCTCTCTCCTAATTAAAATAATAATACTTTTTCATACTTTTATCATTACATTTTCTCTCTCCTCACTCATAACTACTTACAAAAATATTAAAATATATATATAGGGGTGAATAGTAGCTTTTCATATTTAGGGTGAAACAGTGTTTCCACCAAATATTTTCTCTCTCCTCTACTCACAACCACTTACACTCACCCCATATAATTTGATGGACACACTCACATACATTTGATGGATGGGATGTGAGTGCTCTAAGATCAATTTTTTTTTTTTAACAAACTACTGTTTTATAAACACGTAATCGCGAAAAATTACATCAAGATAACGGGTAGGCGGGCAACAAGCTGCGTCACCACCCCTTTCTGGACGGCAAACCCTAACCTACAAAAAAGAACCCATGCCCCCGGAGTCGAGACCCTGCTATGAATAACCCGTTGGACTCTGGTTAGGAAACGAATGGCTTTCGGTGCCAAGGAGCCAAATGTATCAAATGCCAGGGATACAAAAACGTCCTGGTTCTCCTCACAAGCTTTAACATGCTTCTCAACTTTCTTCGTCTCTGCTTTCCGCACCGCTTGCTCTACTACAAAACCACTATCCCTCAAACCAACCAAGGAAGATACACCTGTTAGGTCGACACAAACGTGTTTCCCCCAGCCCACCCAAAGACAAGCAAGTTTGCTGGACGTAGGGTGGATCTCCCTTCCGCGGGAAATGACGTGTCGCTGATGCTGACAAGGGGGAGGGCGAGGGAAGGGGGAACTACACCCCTTGATCTTATTGCTACAAATATTTAGGTATTTAAATAAGATAATACTTAATTATATTTGGGGTATTATTATTATTATTATTTTGTATTTATATAAAGAATACTTAATTTAATATTGTTTAGTTATACAAATATAAATAGTAAATATAAATCTTGTATTATCAATAAGATAATGATGTATTAAATAATGTATTAATTTTTTTTGAACGACAAATTTTATCACACCTTAGTTCCATCTAGGGATGAACATTTTGTATCGAATACCGAACCGATACCGATCCCGAACCGATCCCGTACCAAACCGAGGGTGTTCGGTATCGGTATTCACATTTAGAGGTTTTCGGTATCGGTACGGGATCGGTATGGTATCGGTATTTTAAGGTAAAATACCGATACCATACTGATACCGTACCGATACCAAACCGATACCGTACCGTACCGTATGTTTTCGGTATCGGTATCGGTATTGGGTTTTTGGGATTTTTGGGATCGGTATCGGTTGGTACCGATACCGTCCCGAGCTCATCCCTAGTTCCACCTCACCTTGCATTTGGTATTTGCAAGGATTTGAACTCACAACCTTACATTTGTAAGGGAGACACCATACCACTAGACCAAAGAGTCATGGGTAAATAATGTATTAATTAAGAGGATTTGTAAAGTTTGGCAAATTAGAAATTATTGCATAGATCACTTATCCCCTGTTTGTCGGTAAAAAAAATCACTTATAGCCTGTGCTTTGAAAGTTGTACCACATGTCTTAAGATTTAATTGAAATAAGTGACAGATGACACATTCTCATTATTTCCCTCTAAAACTTTTTTTGGTTCTCATGTTTTCCCTATAATTTTTAAACGTTAATAACTTTTATATCCGGGAATTTTTTTAAAAACAATATATACCAAATTAACAATTGTTTTATTTTCTTTCCAACTAATACTAATATACTATAGTGTTATACAAAAAACGAAAAAAAAAAAGATTTTTAGTGGTTTTTTTTTTCATAGAGGAAAAAAACACAATGTGTTCAGGTAATTCATTAATCATGTCTAGGCACAGAGACTTTACTCAAGCAAGAGGTGCACACGTAGAACTAGAAATATGTTTTATGAGTTATTGAGTGTTGATCCTTTACCCAAAAAAAAAACGATATATTCTTTCTATAGTACACACATTTTGTTACTTTATATTAGATTTGTCTATCTCGTGACACTTACAGAGAATAAACTAGTGGTATTCTAACTAAAATCAATTACAACATTTTTAAAATTGTTTTTCTACTATATCATATCGAGCTTTAATGTTTTACACATGAATATGTGAACATGTTCAACACGCCAATATCACATGTTAAGTTTGACCACTTTTAGCAAGTTTCTTTCACATAGATCATTAATCTCTGAAAAAAAATCATCGTGTGTTATTCATATTTTTATTAAATAAATATGATGTTCACGATATACATAAACAACATAACTGAGGTTGTTTTTTTTTTTGGAAATGCTGTGAGGAAGAGGGTGTTTTTAATTCTATTTTACAAAAGAAAAAAAAAATAAATCTTATTTACCGGATCATTATACATTTAATATGTATTATCTTATCTTATTACAACAAAACAAAGGAGGTTGCTTCATGCATAATCTAAAAACATGTCTTTCGTAGGTTTATTGACCTGGATTAATCGTTTTTCCCCCTCCGGATGCATTGACATTCCTCTTTTTTTTTTTTTTTTTTTTTTTTTTAGCTATTGTCGCATAAATAAATAAAGAAGATTAGAGATACAATGACATTCCCCTTCAGTGCTCACTTCCACATCAGCTCTCCCTTGGTCTAAAAGGATCTTCAATCACATGCAAAAGAGGAAAGGTGTCACATGCATATTGGTGTGCCCTATGTATTCACCCAAGTTACAACAATGCATCTTTAAATAATGTTTTTTTATATATATGTACTAGCTGATTACCCCGGAAGGTCCCGGGGTTGAAAAATTTAATATGATTTAATAAAAAATGATAAAAAAAATGATAAAAAAATGATAAAAGAAGAAAACTCAAATCACGAAAAGCGTAAATAACTTAAACATAATCAATCTTAGTTAAAAAAACATTTATTTAAAAAGTTAAAAAAAATAAAAAGCATAAACCATATTAAACATAATACAGTATTAAAAGGATAACCTTCAACATATAGTCATCTTCACGTAATTTAAAATATGTTACAATTTGACTTTGACTTATATAGATGTAGAATTCATGATGGGGGTTGAAAAATATAACACTTCTAATAATATTAATACTAATAGTAATAATTATTACTCTTGTAATTAAATAAATAAAAAAATAACCTTGTTATAAGGTGACACCATGTGTTGCAGTGTTGCGTGATTCGTTATACTAACTTATCTTGATGAAGTATACCTATCCATCTTTAGAAGAGTAAAATTCCAATGATAGCATGGCGATTGGGCTGAATTTCAATATTGTAGATAAAAACCTGGTTTAAAAGAAAAAAAAACATGATTAATGAATAACCTGAACACTTTGTGTTTTTTTTTTCTGTATGAACATAACCCCACAAAAAATAGTCGTTTTTTTCTCCGTTTTTTATAAAGCACTATGATACTCGTTGGAAAGATAATAAAACGCTCGTTAATTCGGTGTAATTTTTTTATTTAAAAAATCTCGAATATAAAAGATATTAACGTTTAAAAATTATGGGAGGAACATAAGAAAGAAAAATTTAAATTTGTTTTTAAATTCTTTTTTCCTAAAATAACTTAATTTAATTTTAGTAATTGAGAATTGAGAGATAGAGAGATAAATTTAGGGTTTTATGTTTATCTTTTTTTTTAATTAAAAAAGGAAATAATTCAAAAAACATTAAAATCTTTTAAATTATGATGCCACGTGGCAGTTTCATGGAGAGGATGAAGACACCATTGCACGCCACGTCAGCAATGTTCAATTCTTTTATATAGATTATAATAGATTAATAGATAATAGATAATAGATAATAGATTAATAGATTTAAAGTTATCATCCACCTTATCATTTTAATATATTTTAAATAATGAAAGAAATATGTATAATTAAATGTTGTTAAAACTTAAAATATATATACATATTATATATAACTAGTTTTTATCCCGGGAGCGTCTCGGGTTGAAATATCTAATATAACATAATAAAATATATTATTATTATTATTATTATTTTAAACAAATTTCTGCCATAAGTTATCATATTCAAATATATATAAAAAAAAAACGAATCTCTGCGCCGGGGTATAAATCTAGTGCCATTACTAGGGTTGTAAACAAACCAAGCGTTCGGCGAACCGTTTGTGAATTGTTCGGTGGGAAGTTCGTTTGTGTTCATTCGTTTAATAAATGAACGAACACAAATAAAAAATTATGTTCGTTTAGCTAAACAAACAAACATGAATAGAGGCCGCGTTCGCTCGTTTATGTTCGTGAACGTTCGGTAACGTGTTCGTGTATGTTTGTTTTTGTTCGATAGTTCATTAGGGTTTTTAATTTTTTATATTTAATTTAAGTATTTCAAAATTCCTAGTGGTAGATTATTTAACATATATTAGTGTATCACATGTTAATATTACTTTAATTATTTTGATTAACTGTTATTTTTGGTGGATTAAACGAGGATTTCAAGTTTAATATGATACCTCTGTGTTTTTATAAGACATTACGTGATCAAGATTATGTCACGTATATTTGGGTAATTGGATTAGTATATTCTTGGTGGATAATGTTAGCGATGAAAAATGCGAATTTTCAGAATTTAATGAGTTAGTTTGTGCTCGATTTTGTTCAGTAATGCCTATTTGTGTTCGTTTACATTCATTTGTGTTTGTTTTTTGCCGACACCTAAATTTAGCAAATAAATACAAGTGAACATGAACAAAAATCCCGTTCAGTAAGTGTTCATGAACAGTTCGTTAACACGTTATTTTCTTAACAAACGAACACGAACAAAAAATCTCGTTCGGTAAGTGTTCGTGAACGGTTCGCGAACACGTTAATTCCTTAACAAACGAACACGAACAAAGCCTTGTTCGTGTTCGTTTGGTTCGTTTACAGCCCTAGCCATTACAAATGAATTCGGAAGTTTGTAATCCATCATTCTAAAAAGAACTAACATGAAATAAGAAAAAAAAAAGTTAATTATTGAAATATCGAACGCATTAGTCTAAAGGTTATGTGATGCGTTAAAAAATTCATGGTATATGATCGGGTACGTAGTTCGGGTATTTGGGTATGTTGTTTCGGGTAATCGGGTTGGGTATCACCTAATCCCAGACCCGACCCAAACCCACAATTTTTTTAAACTAATCCCAAACCCGACACAATACCTGTCGGGTTACAAAAAAATAGTCATTTTTTTCTCCGATTTTTATATAGCACTATGGTACTCGTTGGAAAGATAATAAAACGCTCGTTAATTTGGTGTAATTTTTTTCTTTAAAAAATCTCGTATTTAAAAGATATTAACGTTTAAAAGTTATGGGAGGAAACACGAGAGATAAAATAATAAAGTTTTAATATTTAGATTTAGTAGATTAGGTATTTAATAGATTAGGTTAAAGATTATAATAGATTAGGTTAAATCATATTTATTTCTTTTTTTTAATTGGTTTATAGTTGTCACATCACATCCTATGTGGCATCTCTCAAAAGAGAGATTGCATAAGAGAATGACATGTAGGATTAATCCCTTTGCAATATCTATATATATATATATATAGGGTAGGGTTCAATTGAGAACCAACCCTTAGTTAGGAACCTTAGGAACTAATCTCATCCATTCATTTTCAATGGCATGATGGTAAATATGTTAAACACTAATTTATTTTTTAATTAAATAAAGGGGTAATGTTGTCTTTTGGGTTTTGAGTATTAATAGGTTATTTATTATTAATTGTAACTGACAAACACCATTTGTATCTTCAAACCTACGAAAAAAATTTGCAGAATTCGAATGAAGACAAACAAATCATATACATCTACGTATGAAGGTGCGAGATTTTATTATTATTCTTAATCAATAGTCGTTTTAATCATTGTTATTGTTTATCAATCGTTGTTTGATTCAATTTATTTTCGTAAAAAGTTTCAAATTTTTATGATGAACGTGAATCGATTTTAGGGGTATTTGAAACCCTAGTAAAAGTAGTTTCAGTGATCGAGATTTGATTTTAGGACTGAATTTTGAATATACACCTGTGTATACACAATATACAACGGTGAAGGAATTGTGTCAACTATACAGTAATGTATATAAGATTTAATACGAATAACATCAAGTTTAAAGTGTGGTCGTATACACAATTGTTATTCCTAAAAAAGTATTCTTAGGTGTTGAATTATAAAAAAAAGTTTTTTTAAAACCTAGTAATTTGTTGTAATTGTATACTGTTTGTGTTAATATAATTTTAATATACATTAGTGTATATCAAAAAAGACAAATGGGTACACCAATGTATTACTATACATTGGTGTATACAAGATACTATGTTAAATAAAAAAAGCGTGTTTAATTTCAGTATACACTAGTGTACACTATGCGTTGGTTAGTAGTAGGCTAATATTGAAATTTACTGTAACACCTAGTTCTGAAATATGTTTATTTTGTTTAATTTTATTTAGGTTTCGGATACAATGTCAAGTTGACCACAAAGGAATTAGTTAACGCTTGTTATTTCAAAATTGGACACGGAGCTCTTATGTTTGGACCTGGAGATGTAATTTTTGGCAATGGAGAGTACAATCTTGTTTATGAGTACATTAATAGGAATCCACGTTATTGTAGAAAGTGTGGTCGTTTGGGATATCATGACGCCAGACACTGCCCATTTAAATAATTTGTTTGTTTTTTTTTTTTCTTTGTTTGTGATGTACTTGGTTATTGCAGAATAAGAAGTAATGTGGATTTTTTCCTTTTAATATTCTTGTTTTTTTCTTATTATTTTTTTTGATATTATTTGTCGTAGTATATTTGTTCTTGAATATACAAGGATGTACAACTATAATCAAGATAATATACTTCGGTGAAATATTACTGGGTTGCTATTGTATATGGCAAATAGTATGAAAATAGTAAGCCTATTATGGTATGTGTATTGTGTATTATTTTGTTTAAAGTTAATATTTAATTAGAATCAAGATAATATACATCGGTGAAATATTACTGGGTTGATTATATATCCGTTTTGTTTTTTGAATTCTAAAAGATAATCATGATTCCATGAAAGTAGCTAACAAATTTAAAACAATCACCATTTCAAAAAAGAAAAATTATCGTTTCCTTAAATATATGAAGAGCATTAAAGTTATACAAATATACATCAATGTGATTATAGATGGGTGGTGTCATGAACAAAAGAAGGCAATGCATCTCGGCGCCACCGATTCTGAACATACTTTAGAGGGATTTGATTGATGTTGTGATGTCTGAACACACAGAAAACGTGACAGCATAGATATCCAATACGAATGAACCCCATGCACTCACACGAGACTGATAGGTTGGTCTTATCTAGAGTAACCTGAAAAAGAGAAAAAAGGTTGTGTAACATAAATGATATGTGTTGTATACAGCAGTGTATAATTTTCTGTATACAAGCATTAATGCCAACGGTATCCGTTGGAGTATACCTGTTTATGTAGTATACATCAATGTATACTATGCACTTGTGTATAAGCATTTCAAAGTGTTATTCTTAAAATGGTTTTGTCTTTTAAAAAATTTATGTCATATACACCAACGTATTATAGAATTTTCAGATTATTCGAGACTAACCTTGAACTCATGTGTATAATCTGGAATATTCTCCTCATTTATGAAATTTGATGTATAACCTTGATGAGCAACCTTAAATGAACTCTCCAGTATATTCCTCTCTACAATCATGCAATACATATGGGACTTGTATATCTCCTTTGACACCTTTCTAAAAATTCGCCTTGTATAAATTTGGTTTGCATGGCGTTCAATTTGATGCGGTGTTCTATAATCGGGGTTCGTGGTTGCGGTTGAGTGGTCGAGAATACGTTGCTGTTTGCGGAGTCCGTCAATAACAGTATCATAACACATCATAAACTGAACTAACGTGTTCGACGCACTAGATATGGATTTAAACATGTGATTTGCGCTCTCGCAATGAGAGGTAGTTTTCACTAAACAACACATCGGTGTTTCTCTGAAATACGATGGAGCCCACTGTTCCCTTATCTCAAACATATCTGACAACCATTTATTGTCATTCAACTTGTACTGTGCCATCAGCGAATGCCATTTCTCTTCAAAAGTTGCCGGTTCCAAATAAACGTCCCAAACAAGCTTGTGAAAGTCCCTTTTAATATTTGTGTTGTTGATCATGTCTCCGTCGATCTAAGAAATACATAAAAAGACATACATAGAAATATTCAGCAATGCATTAAACCAATATACTATAATGTATATTTTTGAATTTAAAAGAAATTAAAGTTATACCTTTAACGGGAGTTTGTCAGTCACATGCCACATACATAATCGATGGATTGAATTGTTAAAAACTGACTTCACAGCTTGTTTCATCGCAGCATCTTGGTCGGTTAGAACAAGAGCCGGTTGCTTTCCATGAGCTTTCACAAACATTTGTAAAAGCCATATGTAAGACTCAATAGTTTCATTGTGTAACATACCAGCTCCAAACACGGTAACTTTTTTATGATGGTCGAGACCGATAAAATTAACCATAATCATGTCGTACCTATAAAAAAAAAACAAAAAAAAAAATATCCAACAAAAAGAATAGTTAAGATTATATATACACAGTATGATTTACAGTGTGTAATATACACTAATGTATAGATATATATACACTGGTGTACAAATAGGATTATGGTTACTGTATATTCACAGTATGATTTACAGGTTATACTCTCTTTTTGTACATTATTATTATACACCATTGTATAATGTAAACGCCTGTCATTCTGTTAGTTATTTTAGTTCTTAAAAAAAAAAAGAGGGTATTTTTTACTTACATGTTGCTATGGTATGTTGCATCGAAAGCTATCACATCTCCAAAAACCTGGTAATTGATTTTTGAAACCTTGTCGGCCCAAAAAAACGACTGAAGTTCAGTTCCGATAATTCGGGTTTCAAAGGTATAATCATCGTAATTTTTAGATCGCTCTGTAAGTTTATCAACCAACATTTGAGCGTCACCATCTGCAACATACTCACGTATATCCCGTCCCCAATTCTTGTAATCTGTAACAGTACCATGTACGTTCTGAGGTCCACCTTTTAACACCACATGCAGCTTATGTGCTTTAGTAGGACCGATATTCATGGTCCGACAGTTTGCAATAAACTGGCGTGTGTTGTAGTCTAACTGTCTTTTTTTTCTAGTCAAATCGATGTTGTTAGTGGGTACACAACCATGGTTGTGAACCTCTATGAATTTATAAATCTCATAATTTGTTGAATTCTTTACACGCCTAATTCTTACACACGCGTTGCATCCAGTTGATTTAATATTAGAGCAACGAGATCTTTCGGCCTTTTGCTCAACATTTTGGTCACCTTCAAGCGATGTTGTTGTCTTTGCATTTGAACACAAAATGTACCTATTTACAGTCACACCATCTACTTGTTTTCGTGTAGACAACCGAGTTCCAAATCCGGCTGCCTCTCCATAATTTTCATACATTATTATTGCTTCGTCCAACGTTCTAAACTTGGCACCTACAAATGGTTTAACATTGTCTGGTACAACAGGCGTCCAATATCTCGTCCCACCAGGAGACTCGTATACTTTGCTGGACGAGGAACCTACAATAAACAAATGCACATTAGAACCTACCTCATATATTACATCAGTGTATAGATGAATAAACATTAAACAAATGTTCATGACAAAATACATTAAACTAAATATACATCAGTGTTCATTGTACATCAATGTATAGATGAATAAAACATTGAACTAATATACATCAGTGTTCATGACAAAAAACAGTAAACTAATATACATCAGTGTTCATTGTACATCAATGTATAGATGAATAAAACATTGAACTAATATACATCAGTGTTTATGACAAAAAACAGTAAACTAATATACATCAGTGTTCATTGTACATCAATGTATAGACGAATAAAACATTGAACTGATATACATCAGTGTTCAGTGTACATTGACGTACTTAACAAAAATGTAACATGATCTGAAAACTGATATATTTGAATTATACATCGGTGTACTTATGATCCAAACAATTGACGTACATGAAAATAACTGCTGGGTCTAGAATACAAACATACAGTTTCGCAAAAAAATGAAACCCTAATTGCTAAAAAAACATTACACAAATACCTTGATTCTCAACACTATTTTGCAAAGAAGGTTGTGATTGTGTATTATGATCCTCAATATCGTGAGAAAATGATTGAATGTTTTCATGTATATGATTATTATCCATCACTTGGTTATCTTTAAAAGAGATTGATGATGATAGAATGAAGCGTACAAGATAACTGCTCGATATTGAGGCTGGTTGAAAGAAGGGTAGGCGATATATCAGAGATGGATCGAAAAGTTTGGAAGTTATGAATGCAAATGAGTGATATTAGGAGATTTGAATCATACGTGATATTGTTTCCATGTTTACAACTTTTTTTTTTTTAATTAAAATATAAAACATAATTGTTCAATTACCATCCTACCCTTATATCAAGATTAAAAGATGAATGGCCCAGATTGGTTCCTAAGTTCCTAACTAATACCTTGGTTCCTAAATGATCTTTTTCCTATATATATATATATATATATATATTGCAAAGGGATTAATCCTACATGTCATACTCCTATGCAATCTTTCCTTTGAGAGATGCCACATAGATAGTGATGTGGCAACTCTAGACCAATTAAAAAAAAGGAATAAATATGATAGGATGTGATGTGGCAACTCTAGACCAATTAAAAAAATGAATAAATATGGTTTAACCTAATCTATTAAATACCTAATCTACTAAATGTAAATATTAAACCTTTATTATTTTCTCTTTCATGTTTCCCCCCATAACTTTTAAACGTTAATATCTTTTATATACGAGATTTTTTAAAGAAAAAAATTACACCAAATTAACGAGCGTTTTATTATCTTTCCAACGAGTACCATAGTGCTATATAAAAAAAGGAGAAAAAAAACGATTATTTTTGTAACCCGACTGGTATTGTGTCAGGTTTGAGATTAGTTTAAAAAAAAATGTGGGTTTGGGTCGGGCCTGGGATTAGGTGATACCCGACCCAATTACCCGAAACCACATACCCAAATACCCGAACTATATACCCGATCATATACCCATGAATTTTTTAACGCATCACATAACCCTTAGACTAATGCGTTCGATATTTCAATAAATAACTTTTTTTCCTTATTTCATGTTAGCTCTTTTAAGAATGATCGATTACAAACTTCCGAATTCATTTGACATTATATAATATTTTGTAATGGCACTAGATTTATACCCCGACGCAGAGATTCGTTTTTTTATATTAGAATATGATAACTTATGGCAAAAATTTGTTTAAAATAAATAAATAATAATAATAATAATAATAACAATAATAATATTCATTAATCATATATTGGCAAATCATTAATTATGTTGTCATATCAGATATTTTATTATGTCATATTATATATATTAACCCGGGACGCTCCCGGGATAAAAACTAGTATATATATATATAGATATTTACTTAGAGGGTGTTTGGGATTGCGTTTCGAATCTGATTTTTAGATTATTGCGTTTTGAAAACCAAGATAATCAGTTTTTAGTGTTTGGATTGCGTTTTGAAAACGCAGATAATCTGTTTTTTGGGCTATCAAAACGCAATAATCTATAAGCAACTTCACCCCTGCTTTTCCAAAACGCATAATCTGTTTTGAATAATCAATCCCAAACACCCCCTTAAGAGTAAACATGTCAAACTGATGTTATAACTTTTTATTTTAGAAATATCATTTATTTATAAACGTGTTGATAAAAATAATTTATGTGTCTAATATATATTTGGTTAAGGTAAATACTAAAGTATATGATAAATCAAATGAAAAGTTAGAAAACATAAAAGGTGATGCTGAAAGACTTATACAAATACAATATTTTATACGATGATGTAAAATAATATATCTTTTTGAATCAATATTGTCATTGGCACATGATTAGTTGATTACTTTAGTACCCCACCCTAACATTCATTTTCCAGTCTCCCCACCACCCATGTCAAATCATCCATAAAGTGAAACAAATCTTGTGATCGCTATTGTGCAAATTACTATTTTGGCCTTAAAAGGCTATGCTGACGTGGAACATCAAGGCAAGCACAGGCAGTGGCCGATCGGGTCGGGAACTCGGGTTAACCGGTTAAAACCAAGGGACCGATTTGCTCCGATTAGGATCGACTAGGCTCACATTTGACCGACTACTGAATTCCGATATGGTGGAAATGAATCGGTAGAGTTCCAATAGCTATTAATCCTAATTTTTACAACACTGAGCGTGCGTGTTAATCTATTCTATAACTTCATTACCTGAGTAATTTAGAAATATAATATTTATAATGGGCAACATTTGAGTAAATGGGTATGTATGTTTCAGATAATCAGGTTGCGTATTATATAACTTATACCCAATTACCCATTGTCCATTCTAAGCATCCTTCTCATTTTCCATCCCAAATAGTTAAGGTTTCGGGTTACTCGTATGGTTTAGATTTGTTTGTCACACCATGCATATCAAACAACTAAAGGTAGTTACTAATTATTTTTTGTCAAAATAATTCTTATCTTAAATAAAAAGTAATATGTTAGAATTTTTTTTTTTTGAACATAAACTTTCATTAAAAACGGCGAGCCCATAAAACTAGAGCCGCCCAACAATTATACACACATATACAACGGGTACTTGACCCAATCATTCCAAACAATATCATTAAAACGAGTTCTATACTTCATCCATAAATAAGCCTTGGACTTCACTTCCGCCACCGCCGCCATCAAGTCACACGAGCCGTTTTGGAAGACCTTCAAATTTCGCTTGTTCCAAATAACCCAAGTAGTAATCATCACTATTCCCAAAATTATCTTTTTTCTCCATTTGCCTCCATGTACATTCTTATAGAGCATTAACAAATCTTCATAGTCGTATGCATAGAACGGATCCAGCTTACACCAGTTACAAATACTCCTCCAAATCCCATAAGCAAACACACAATCAACCATTAAATGAATAACAGTCTCGTTACCGCAACCGCAAAGAGGGCACGACACATCCGGAATATTGATTCTTCTTTGAACTAAAGCCACCAGAGTAGGAATCCTTTCTCTTGCCACCCTCCAAGCCAACAAACACACCTTAATCGGAATCCATCCTATCCATTTAAACTTTATGACAGGCGGCCCATTTGTGTTCTCGTTTCGATGACTATCATTAGAAAGCTTCAAGCGAAATTCTCTAACCGAAAACTGCACGTCTGGTCTACTATCCCATACCCAACGGTCCCCCAACCCATTAAAAGTCACACCGGAAATCATCCTTTGCAGGTCTTGAAATTCCGATATTTCCCCAACCGTACTCAATTGTATCCTCCACCTAGAATTAACAATAAGACATCTATCTCCCTGCTCCAACCTGTCGCTGACCAGAGCAGCCTTATTCGGATCCTTTTTAAATAAATTAGGCCATCTATCCTTTAATAATGAATCGCCCAACTAGTAGTCAAGCCAGAAGCGGATTTTATCGCCTGACCGAACCTGACCCCTGATCAACTGATTAACCGAAGATTCAGCCACCCTCAAGGAATCCAGACAACTCACAATGACCTTCCAGCACCCTGTATAAGATCTGCGAAGAGGCAAGAAGCTCCAATACCCTCTACCACCATGTATATCAATCACCACCTTCTTCCAGACCGTATCATTTTCCACCTTGAACCTCCATGCCCACTTAGCAAGTAACGCCCAATTAACCTCCGATAGACGTAACACACCCAACCCCCCTTTTTTCTTAGGAGAAGTGATCACCTCCCAAGAAACCCAATGCATCTTCCTATCTCCATTAACCCCGGACCACAAGAAATTCCTCATTAACCTCTCCAAAGTCTCTACAACACCAACCGGAGCTTTATATAAAGAGAAAAAGTAAATCGGTAAACTAGACAATACCGATTTTATCAACGTAAGTCTCCCTCCCATAGATAAGGTGTTAGCTTTCCACGACGATAACCTATTTTTAATAGTCTCAACCACCGGATCCCAGTGACAAATGCGATTCATATTAGCTCCCACACGAATCCCCAAATATGTTAGAATTAAACTTATTTTTTTTTTCAAAATAATTCTTATCTTATATAAAAAGTAATATGTTATAATTAAAAGAATAAACCCAAAGAAGTCACAGATTAGGTATAGGGGATCAATGTGGCACATGGTACAACTTGGCTTAATTATACTTAGCATTGTTTATTGACAATTATGAGTGAATTATATGAGATAATCATGTAGAGAACAAAATGTATATAATTACATTATTTATGTGATGTATAAGCGTTGTATTATATACATGAAACATATCTCATAGATATATAAATATGTAAATGCTTTGAAATATTATTACTTCTACCAAACTTTATGACAAACTAAAATCATTTTACAATATCATCATTTTATTTAATATCAACTACGCTAAATATCATATGATTATACTTTTTAGGGTGTGTTCATTGCAGACTATTTTTAAATATAGAACCGTGTAATTACTTGTGTATATTGTACAAAAGATAATTGCATATAGTATGAGAGAAAAAGAAGATTGTCACAAGGTAACAAGGTATGTATAAATTTCATAGCAAAAAATGTATGTTAAGATTATCACAAATCTCTATTTAATATTGGTTAGTCGGTTAGGGTTTGTCATGCAGAAAGGGGTGGCGGCGCAGCTTGTTGCCCGCCTTCCCGCTATCTTAATGTAATTTGTAATGTTTTTTATTTAATGAAATATAGAGATGTTCTATAAAAAAAAAATGGTTCTTTATTGAATATCCACTAACTCAATACGGTAACAAGGTATATGTATAAATTTCATAGCAAAAAATGATTTAAGTAGACCGAACATGTTACTTGATAATGGTTAGAACTTTATGTAAGAAATTAGAACTTGAGCACCACCATTTTAATTTTGAATCAAAACTATATTTGAAATACTGAAGCATAATTTTAATAAGCATCTTAGCTTTTTGAGAAACATTTATATGTTTTAAATAGCTTGAATAAATTTAGAAAAATAAAATAGCAATGCTAAATACAAA
Organism: Ambrosia x helenae; assembly: GCA_030844895.1. NCBI lineage: Eukaryota > Viridiplantae > Streptophyta > Magnoliopsida > Asterales > Asteraceae > Ambrosia > Ambrosia x helenae. The sequence goes on from CM061233.1 coordinate 14,063,169, forward strand.
ACAACATTTCAACAGCAGCACTACCACCATCAACAACAAGACCATGCCAGACAACACCACTGTCACCACAAATAGTAACAACAAGAACAAGATGAAGAATATCAACAACGACAATTACATCAACAATAATAATTATATTATATATAAACGAATGTAGAGTAAAGATCAAATACAAATAGGCTTAACTTACTAATCATGAGAAGTGAAGGGGGAAAAAATTATTTTTTTTGAATTTTTTTTCCCATCTGCTTAAACATGCTTTCTAGATGAATAATAAAAAAAAATCAATTTTTTTGCGTAATTACGTCATTAAAGTAATTATAGTAGTTTACACTAGAGTAATTACTCTACACCAATTTTTTTTTAAAGATTTCAGTATTAAAATATATGTTTAACAATATGGAACAAAAAATTCAAAAAAAAAGTTAAAAAAATACCATCCTTCACTTTTCATGTTAAGGGTTATTTGCAGGATAAAAACCATTTGTACAAGAACCTTTTTCAACGAATGTAATACAAGTTAGATAAGTGTTACTAGAAACTCGAAGAATGATATAAAATTATTCTTTTGTTTACCTTTATGTCCATTATGTTTCTAAATCTTATTTTTCTAAAATCTTATTATGCATGTGAAAGATTACATACAATTGATTATACGTTCTTGTAATCCTCTCTACTTGAAATCCTATGTGATCTCAAACTTGAGGATATTAATATAAAAATATCTAGCCATTATTGGATGGGCTTTTGTATGGGCTCACCCTAATTCCTATCTGTCAAATGGGACCACTTAGAGCCTTAGAGGGGTAACTTTGGTGGGCTCACATTTGGTTAGTGCCTTAGTGGCACCCAATATTATTCTTCTTTTCTGGAAGTTGAAGGCTTATCTTTGAAGTCATCTATACAGCACCAATATACATTTTCATGTAGAAAATAACTCAACTTATGATTTTATATGAGCTAAATTTTAATAAGGTTTCAAATAATAACATGCGGTAAGGCATGAAGATGAGGTCTGTCCGATTTGCCGTAAGGCATGCTTGGACAAATACGGGGAACATGCGGTTCACTGTAAGGAGTTGCCCGGCTTCAAATACAGGCATGACTGGGTCTGGGACGTTCTTTGGGACATTTTAAGAAGGGCTGGGATCTCAGCCAAGAAAGAGGCTCCTGTGAATTTCCTCTCAGACCCCACAGAAGGAAGATCCACCCTACGTCCAGCAGACCTGCTTGCCTTCGGGTGGGCCGGGGGGAAACACGCTTGTGTTGACCTAACAGGCGTATCTCCCCTGGTTGGTTTGAGGGATACTGGTTTTGTAGCAGGGCAAGCGGTGCGGAAAGCGGAGGCGAAGAAAGTTGAGAAGCATGCTAAAGCTTGTGAGGAGAACCAACACGTTTTCGTACCCCTGGCATTTGATACCTTTGGCGCCTTGGCACTGGAAGCCATTCGTTTCCTGACCAGAGTCCAACGGGTTATTAATAGCAGTGTCTCGACTCCGGGGGGGGGGGGGGCAGGGGTTCGTTTTTAGTAGGCTAGGGTTTGCCGTCCAAAAAGGGGTGGCAGCGCAGCTTGTTGCCCGCCTGCCGCTATCTTGATGTAATTTTTCGCAAATTTTTCTTTATCAAATAAAATATATCAATATTATATCAAAATAATAATAATAATAATAATAATAATAATAATAATAATAATAATAATAATAATAATAATAATAATAATAATAATAATAATAATAATAACAACATTTTCATTGTGTATATTGCATGTTTAATCTCCATATGTTAAAATTACACCTTGTCCTCATTGTTCACACGTAGGAAACACGAACAATCCATGGAGTGGATGATCATCCGTCCTCTTTTCATCACCCTCACCTGATCACACTTAACCCCTTCCCATGAACCAAAATTGCAAAGATACATTGGACGTCATGTCAAATTTCTTGCAATTGACTTAAAGTGCTTTGAGGTATATTGGTAGTTTCATAATGCATTTATTGATACCAAGGTTGTGGGGCTCGTCCACGGCCTGTTTTAGACGACCCACACCGCCCCCGCCGGAGCATCTTTGTTTTCAAAGTCTTGTTTGGGACGGGCCATTTCTTCTCATAGCAACCATCCTCATCACCAACAACCTTCTTCACCACACCCTTGGCCCATCCTTTTGTGGAAGACTACCCTCCTCAGTAATGTGGCAGCTAAAGTGGTGGGTAGTCTTCCCTTAGAGGTCCATCCCCACACCCATCAACCTAATGGCACCCTTGAACACACACACACACAACTCTTTATCATAATAAAATTATGAGAAAATTGAAATTTTCATTAGGGCTGGCAAATCGTGTCTTAGCTAGTTTAGTAGGTCTCTGACGATGCGAACAACAAAAGTTATAAACATGAACAAGACTCGTTTAACTACTTTATATTCCATGTTTATAACACAGTTATACGTTTTATGTACCAAAAAAGAGAAATGATGGATCATTACATCTTAATTCTATTTATTTAAAAAAAATAAAAAAATGGCATAGTCTACTTTTCAGTTAATAGGGTCTAAACGCGTTTTATACAGGTTACCCATTGTCAGCCCTAATTTTCGTCTTTGTGGTATGAAGGCTCTAATAGGTTCAATCCACCTTAACACCTCTTGTCACTAACGTTTGATCTTTTAACACTTTACGTCCTTGGACCTGATGATCGTTAACTTTTCTTGTTAGTTTTTTTTTTCTAAATTACCATATACCGTTCTTAAATAAATAAATAAACAAACAAATATGATTAGCTTCATCACGAAGAATCTCTCCAATGAACCACACTTCCAAGAGGATTTCCGACAGCGAGTTTTTCTGTGACTAAGGGCGGACCCACATGGAGTGGATCGGGGTCCCCAGACACCAATGTTTTTTAAAATTGTAGTAGAACCGGTATATTAATTTTTGTAAGGACCCCATAAAATAATAAGATAGAACCCATTTAATCAAAATGAAGAAGTGTGGTGGTAAAACTACAACTTGAGTTTGTTAATTTTAGTTGCTTAAGTATATGTGACTATGAATGTAGTTTATAAATCAGATTAACATGTAAGTCTTTGTTTGCTATGAATTTGCTTTTTGAATTTTGGGACTTAGTTTGTTAAAACTTGAATACTAGAGTAAAACTTGAGGAGTTTGATTGCTTAGAGCATAGTGTAAAAGCGGATGAAGTGTATTGCTTGGTTCGTAGAAACAACATTTTTTTTTTCATTTCGAATGACATCGTATTTTTATTGTGTGTTTTTTCACGATTAATGATTATAAGTTTTTGTTATAGTATTGTATTTAATTTTGTTCTCGCCCGACCCTAACAATGGCCGAGCTGAAAATTCTAACGTTTGGTTTGGAAAATTTTGTTACCGAAAAAAATGGACCCCAATGGATAAAAATCCTAGGTCCGTCACTATCTGTGACCACACTTCTGATGAACCTGCACAGCATCAACATCATCATCCCTTCACGTTTTCCATTTTGGTAGAATATAACGACAACCATGGTGGTGGTACTTGCTAGCCAACACATCTCCGAGCAGCACACAACCTCCACCACCACCTGCTACCACCACACCCAACCCTTACCGTAATTGCACCTATAATCTTCAACTTTCTTCCCCACCGAATCTGAATGAAACCCACATCCCATCTCGATTTCCCAAATTAAACCCACTATCAATTTGTTATTTCAACCACACAAACACCAAAAAATAAGTTTTTTCCCTCTAATTCCTACCGAAACATTGTCGTTTCTAGGGTTTTACACCATGACGGTGCACACTTGCTTGATGTGCTAATGGGTGATTAGGCATCTTATCTGAGATCGTTCAGGGTAACTCCAGGATCTACTTGTTTGTAGTGTTTTACACCATGACGGTGCACACTTACTTGATGTGCTAATCGGTGATTAGGCATCTGATCTGAGATCGTTCAGGGTAACTTTTGGATCTAGTTGTTTGCAGTGATGTTACAGACGATTGTTGATGATTGGTGGTAGATGACGAGGGTTGTAGTTGGATCGAGATGGTTGTGGTGAAGACCAGTCGTGGGGCTAGGATATAAATTTGGTGACGGAGATGTGGTGGTGGTGCACATCGGTAGGTATGAACAAGAGAGAGGAAAGTGTGTGTTCCAGGAGGGGTTGTGTGGTGGTGAGAGGAAAACGGGGTTAAGGAGTTATTTGGTAGCCTCTTAATGGTTAAGAGGTAACCTTAAGTCTGAATAGTTAACAGACAACCATTAAGATGTTAACTATTAACCATTCATACTTGAGATTACATTTTAACTATTAACAGACTATGAACCATTCAGATGTAGCCTCTTAATGACTATTCAGATGCTACTAAACAGCCCCTTAAGTCTTTTATTTTTGTTAATTAGTTTTATATGTATTATTTCATTATTTAACAAGGGTATTTTAGTTATTTAACAATAATTAATTAATGGAAAAAATCAACAGAGCTAGTGAATTGGATTACTTCCAACTATGTTACACTATAAGAAACACTATAAGAAATAATTATGTCTATATATAAATATAAAAAAAATTAAAAAACTAATAAAATGTAAACGAGCTCGAGCTCCAACTTGTTAAGTAAAACATGCAGAGATCGAGCCTCGTTCACCAACTTCACCATCAAGATTGACCCTTTCACAGCAATTGGAAAGACATTTAACAAGATGTTTTCATTTGCCATGTATAAGCATATATATGCATGTATAACAAAGCATAATGGCATCCATAAAACAACACAAGCAGATACATTACTTGTTTATGGCAATTCATACTAGTATGTGGAATACTGGACAGAACATCATCCATCATTCATTATCATCCATCAGATATACTCATTGCGATTCGACTCCCATAGTTCTGCAGCACAAGTGTCGACAAATCTCAAATGGAGTCAGAAGATTAGTGTCAAGATTTAAGTAATATCCTACCAACACAGCAAGAGAGCTGCTTACCCGATCAAATTCATATGCATTCCCTTGCAGCTGTAAATCATGTCTTTACTATACCTTCACATATTTGTCAACATAGCCCTGCAAAATTAACATAAGAGTTTATTATCTTTCTTTATAAGAGGTCAAATTAGACCCATTTGAAAATAAAATACTAGTATAAGGGTTGGCAAGTTGAAATTGATAAACCCGAACAAAACCTGTGTAATACCTCATGTCAAAGACATCATCCCTAATGTTGCCGTATTTTATAAGTTATAAGTTATAACCATGTAACCGAACACGACCATATAACCTGTTTATCTGTACAGGTTGGGGAGTTGTAATGCTAGCTATCAAGTTGTAATCAGGTAGGTGGGTTGTATATGGAATGAGTGCTTATTTAACTCATTTAAGTTGAATGTGTTGACCGTCTTAACACTTTCAATAAATGAGTGGCGTTAAAATTTAACATGTCGACATGTCAACCCGTTTAAAATAAAAATTAAAAAAAAATACATGTATACAACATAAAGCAAGCCAAGCTGAGTTGACCCACCAACACTTTTGTCATTTTTAGATTTTATAAATAATTACATGATTACAAAGTACATGTTCAAAACAATATCTATTTTGTTTGAACAAAGTCTATCAGTAGGTCAAAAACACTCGAATAACACTTTAGGAGACCTTCAACCTAGCTCATTTTTAGCTAAGCTTTTAAAATTGACCAGTAGGAGTTTAAAATAATACTCAAACTGACCCATTTTCAAGATAATGCGTTGAAATTGCCACCTCCAAATTTAATGGGTTGGCGTTCTAACTCTTCCAAATGATATGGAAGCGCATACAAACCAGAAAAGATTTAAAAGTAACAAAAGGTTGAAACGAATTACCATTACAAGCTTAGTGAGCTTTCTTTGAGAAGAATCAATGTAATGATTTATCTTGGCTTGGGACTTGGGTATCTGGTGTTTCTTCATAGCTCCCGACACTTTATCAACAGTCTTCTTAACAATAGTCTTAAAAGCCTCTTTACTCATATTACCCTGTCTCCATGACGGCTTTAATACCTCCTTCACAAAATCAGCCAGAGCGATTTTAAAAAGTTTCATTGATCTCGAATCTTTGCTCTTTTTATTCTTCACCTGATCAATCTCAATATCCCCTGCGGTCATATCAGGTAAATCAATTGGTGAGCTAGGGCTAGGACTGTCATTTTCCACAGCACCCACCTCAGCATCTGCCGTCTCACCAAATCCATCATTTTCTTCACTTGCAGCAATAGTATTACTCTTCTTCACTGAGTTTGAAGAAGGATCAACGCTATCAAACAATGGATCATACTGATCACCCCCAGACATTGGTGGATTGGGAGTAAAATTACGTGTTTGCCCCTCACCAGGTGTGTGGGTCTGATTGGTTGAAGCGCTATAATCTTGATTAAAAACACCAGAACTGAAATTGGTACTTAGTGGCTGATCAAAGGTTGATGCATAAGGATTGTAGTGGCTCATGATTCTAGACCGCCCAAAATCAGATAAATTATCAGCAACAGGGTTTTGCAAGAAAGACTGTACTGCATTTACACCTGCTGGTTGTTCCCTAGGATTTGAAGAAACTAAATTTGGTGATGAAGTTCGGGCAAAGTTTTCTTGATTAATAACCGCGGGACCCACAGGTTGTTGGAGGATTGGGTAGGTGTTCATAGGGTATACCCCAACATGACTGGTGGTTTCAGGACCATAGGATGTGACAAAGGGCTGAAAAGGATAGTTGGTTTGAAAAGGTGGCTGAGTCAACTGATACTGTGACATAGGCCTACCAAGTTGTGGGCGTGGTGGTGGTGGCGGCAAAGTGTTCCACGAAGTAGCGGATGGCATGAGATTGTATGCATTGGCCTGTTGTGGTTCGGGTTGAGAGGTTTGGTTTATAGAATGTCCACTGATTGGAATCTGACCTCTTATAGGCATTTCAGTTGCAGGGTGTTCAGTTTCATGACCACTTGTCACGTCAGCAGAGTGACTTGGAGGTTCCACAAGCTCTTCATTGAATCTTTCACTACTTCTAGAAGCATGGTGACTGACCTCATCTTTCCCAGGCACTGATTTATCTGAGTCTTTTAATCTATCTGATACCTCATGGTTGTACTGTTTGTTTTTATGCCTCCTGGATTCCTCACTATTTTCTTGATGAAGGTACCGACATGTGGCCCCACGAAAGCATTTGCCCCGAAGAAAATCATTACATAATTCTTGCACATTACTTCTATTCCTTCTATTATAAGGAGACCTGCTCCTGCCTCTTTTCCTGGGAGACCGGCTGCCAAACACACATTTTAAGAACTTTTAGAACACATATCAACGAGAGTTTTAGTATAATAATTTAGTAGTGATAAAGTGACCGATTGCGAGTTGAGAAAACAATCAGATACTTGAATTTTTATACCGAAAAACTAACAGTAATAAGGTAAAATGGTACCTGCGGGATGGACTACGTCTCCTCCTTCGTGGACTTCTCCTTCTCCCATAAGGAGATCGACTACTGCCCCTCTTAAAAGGAGATCGACTTCTACTCCTACTTCTACCTCTTTTAACACGCCTCCTAGTAGAATAATCATCAGAATCACCATCACTATCACTACCACCTCTTTTCACCAATCTCCCAAACTCATCGGTTTCTAATTTAACATTATTATTTTCCTTTTGGGCCCCACCATTTTTAGGACCAGTAGTGCCATCACCTTCCAAATTATTATTTTGTTTCATGGAAGCACCACCATCAGTTCTGTTCTCCAACTTCTCCATCTCAATGGAAGGTTCAGATACTTTAGACGTTATATCCAAAGAACCATCCACCACAGGCACAGATAGCGTAGTGTGTTCTTTGACTTGTGGGGTGACTGCTACAGGACTTAAATTTTCAAAATGTGGGTCGTTATCATTTTCAGAGTTATCATCAGAAGCATAGCCTTGTATAAGTTTAAACGGGCCTTGCTCTGACTGATCCGTCTCTTTATATAAATTTACGTTGTTTTGTTCTGTATTGCGGTCTACAGATGATTCAGAATCTGCAACACCATCCTTCATCTTTGTCTTTTCGAGCTGTGTATCATTGAGAGTGATATTGAGCCCTATGGTACAAAACAAATTTTAATTATCTTTATTTATTTCCAGTGTAAGGAATTAAGGACGAACTGCTAAAACATGCAACAACTTTGTAATTTGTACCTTGTTCAATCGCTCTTGGAGATTCAAATGCAATGTTTTCTGCTTTTGTATCAACGTCATTAGATATAGAAGCAGCATCGTGTTTTTCTTCTGGAAGTGTAATATCATCTAGAAGCAAAAAATAAAGTGAAATTAAGTGAACATTTTGAAATATAAACAAATTATAATGCATAATTCGATATATCGAATAAGTTTACCTTCCATATCCATGTCAGAACCAGCAGGGGAATGAGAAATGTCTTCACGCGATATGCCATCCATATTATTCCCTCCTTCAAGCAATCCACTTGACCGACATTTCCTTTTCATCCATTTAAAATATTCATGTGAAATAGCAGCTTCACTTCCCGCTGCTCCTCCAACCAAAAACTCAAAATCCGGATTACCAACCTCCTTTTGACGTGTCATTTCTTCAAATATCTCACCGTTTTTAGCAATATACTGACATAAAACTTCAATTTTACGGACAGTATTCTCATCTCTAGGTATAGGTGGAGGGACATCAGACAAACCATTAACATGAACATTTCCGATAAGAGCGGGCGAAGATGGTGGAAGAGGTGGAGGTCCAGGAGGAGGAGACGACGGTGGAGGCGGTGGCGGTTGTACAACCGATCCCGAACGAGCAGGTGTAAAGTAGCTTGAAGACGGCGGCGGAACTAGCGGTGGTGGAACTGGTGGGACCCTATAAAAATGTTGTCCAAGTGGTAGGATTCTCGGAGCTTGAAAATGGCCAGGAGGAGGAACAAGAGGCGGCGGCGGCATGTGTTGACCTTGACTCCAGCTCATGTACGATTGACCCGAGGTCATCGTTCCACTTCCAGGACCAGGACCAGGCTGGACATACGGAGAGACACCGGCTTGTTGAAACGAGGGAGGGGGGTGGCAACCGCGTCCTGTATTGCTGATAGTTCCCTGGATTATTATTATTATTATTATTCATAGCACTAGGTTAAACTGTACTAAAACTCAGACGTGCAGCAGCAGCAGCAACAAATTCATCAGCAAAGCCCTGTCAACGAACGTCGAACGCTATGATTAAGCTACAAAATGTTTCCTTAACATAGAATGAGTTATAATTAAATGCATCAACTAAGTCATGATATTTGCAAACCCTAACTTATATCGTAGTCTGCTACATAATTCAAGCCAAAAACCAAATAATTAATGAGCAACATAGCTCATGGTTCATGAATCGTAATCGTTGAAGCAAAATATTGCGAAATAAGATCATTTGAATAGTAATAATAATAAGTAGTAGTTTTATAGAGTTAACCTAATAGATTGAAGAATTGGATTACCTTGATATTATTCTATGACAGTTGGAGAGTAATTGAATTCATGAATGGATTCACAAATCGAGTATGTTGGAGCAGATATTAATTAATTGATTGTTGTTGAATCGTGTTATTATGCTGAACAAGCTTGAAGCCGAATAGGAAGAGGGATTTATGATTTATGAACAAGGATAGTATTTGGTATCTACTTTTTCACTGTTGGTATTTTCGGTTTGATGATGGTATTTTACAAATTTACCGAATTTTTACCTTCGTCAAATATTAAATACTAGTTTATACCCCGGGAGCGTCCCGGGTTGAGAAATCTAAATAAAGTGAATAAAATTAGAAGTATCTAAACTATAAAATGGCATCTGCCAATTTATAATTAATGAATATTATTATTATTATTATTTTAAACAAATCTCTGCCATAAGTTATCATATTCTAATATAAAAAAAGGGTAATTGGGTCGGGTATCACCTAATCCCAGGCCCGACACAAACCCACAATTTTTTTTTAAACAAATTCAAACCTGACACAATACCTGTCGGGTTACAAAAAATAGTCGTTTTTTTCTCCGTTTTTTATATAGCATTATGGTACTCGTTGGAAAGATAATAAAACGCTCGTTAATTTGGTGTAATTTTTTTCTTTAAGAAATCTCATATATAAAAAATATTAACATTTAAAAGTTATGAGAGAAAACATGAGAGAGAAAATAATAAAGTTTTAATATTTACATTTAGTAGATTATGTATTTAATAGATTATGTTAAATCATATTTAAACCATATTTATTCCTTTTTTTAATTGGTCTAGAGTTGCCACATCACATCCTATGTGGCATCTCTCAAAAGAGAGATTGCATAATATTATGACATGTCATTAAAAATGCTTTGGTTTATTATATATATAGATATAGATTGGTACCGTACCGGGCATTTTCGGTACCATTACCAAATTTCGACGACTTTCATGATCGGTACTATCGGTACCGGTACTAAGCTCATCCATAGCGGCTAGGGTATTGTGACAATAGGTGCAAACAAGCATGAGCTTGAGGTTGACTAGGCTCAAGCTTTGTTTCTAAATCTCAAGCTCGACTCGCATTTAGTTTTTCAAGTTTGAGCTCGACTCTAGGTTTAACTCGTTTACTATTAATTATGTTTATTCTGTTTTATATAATTTAGTTGTTTTTTATAGTTTATAAATATAAGTTATGAGTATTATTATTTAATTAATATAATATGAGTTGTGGGTTCCAAGCATGGAAATTCGGTTAGTATTTGTTTGTTTGTTATGGTACCGGTTAGTATTTGTTTGTTATAGTACTTGTATGATACGATATTGGTCGTTAGTATAGCAATCGAAAGAGATATGTCAGTCATTAGGACAACAATCGAAAGAGATATACCAAAAAATACTGAAATGTAACATGGTTGTTGAAATGGCATATACGTGAATTATATATTAATTTTAAATTTTATTTGTTTACAACGACTAAACGTATGTAATGTTAACTCTATACATACAACTTTTTCAGTTATAGCCCTTGGCACCTATGGGGGTCAATATAGGCCAGTTATTCAATTATCTAATAGCTCTTCTTTTTTCTTTTTTTTTTTTTGAAAGTTGAACTTCATTCACACACGTGAAAACCACCTAATCTCCGAGAAGAGGCCACAAACCACATTACATTAAAATCAAATTACACCAACCTTTCCAATCACTAACCTGAACCTTATGTCTATTAGAAAACCATAAGTAACCGAATGCCTTAACATCGGCTACAATATCCACCACATTGTGCCTCCTTTGCTCAAAGATACGCTCGTTCCTAGCTTTCCAATATGCCAACAACAAACCATAACCATGCCTCTAATAATCTCCTTCCGCGAATGAGAGATGCCATCGACTTTATGCAAAGAAACTCGGAAGAGAAAATTCTTTTTATCTCAAATAGAGATGACTGCAAATGTCACAAGTTAGGAGTGTCAATCCTCTGGTACTTTTCATATTAAGAGTGCCGCGTCATTCACACCTTGTTAGCGACTTACTGAAGAAATTGTCTTAGTCGAAACGACACACATCTATTTTTGTTCATATTTGCTTGTTGTCAACGAAACACGTCTTAATCAAAATTGAAATGAAGTCTAAATACTATCCATCTAAGTAATACAGATATTTAAAATAGCAACATTTGAACTTTTCAGCTTAAGCGAATCAGCTGTCTCAGTTTTCACTGTTTTGTGCCTTAGCCCTGAACTGTTTTGTGCCGCTTGCCAAGTGTAAGCTGCGCTTTGATTATTTTAAGGTTCTGTCATGTTTGTATGTGGTTTCATGATGTACATCTTCCACGTTAGCTGTGTGACCAGTCGCTGGGGCGGTTGGTTATCGTTTTACATAAGCAATATGTTGACGCAAATGTTAAGTGCCAACCACCGACCTTTTTAAGGTAGTTTCAAACAATTGTCTGTCCTGTAGTCAGCAAAACAAATAATGAATTGTATCAATACATGTGGATAAGTGATACGAAATAACAAAATGTGCGTCAAATGGTTAAATAATATTGTGCAGCAAATGTAAATAACATAATGTGGCAATTTCAAATTTTCAACCCATTAACACAGAAATGGATAGACTTGAGTTATGCTTGATCTAGAACAGGTAAAATGATTAAAGCTATAAACTTATAACCGCAAACAGAAATGAGTCAAACTAGTCGAGTCAATCAAATGGGTCAAAATTCACCTGAGCTGCTTTAAATGGATACAACATACCAGATCACTATTAAAAATAATTGGTGATTGTTGTAATAATATAGTTTTTGTAATCATATCCGACTCAGTGATTATTGTAAAGTATTAAACCTACGATAAACAAGACTTTTGCGGGCCTACCCAACTCGCCTCAAAGTATACTACAAACTATCCTTCTTGACCTGTTACACAACCCATCTAATTCCCAGTTTTGCCACTACTAGATACTGAGTTTTAAGCAAGGTTGTAGAAGGCGCTAGGCAGGCGGTGGGGTCTAGCCTCGGGACTAGGCGAAATTAGGCGTTTTGGAATTTTTATACGTATTTTACACACACACACACACACACACACAGATATAGGTGTTTTTTGAAAATATGTTAACTATACACATAATACTTAGAAATACTTAGATATATACACATAATACTTAGAAATACTTAGAAATTTGGTTACTTTCTTATAGATTTGGTTAATTTGTTTATAAAACTAACATCAAAGAGTTGAAATAAATCTTCAAAACTCTAATTCCTATGTAGCATTATCCAGTAAAACAAGAGCAAGAAAATGCGAAAGTGTCATACAATGAACTCCATGGAAACATATATATCATGATACCTTTCAATGGTTGAATTTACCAGTTGCGTCTCGTCTCCATATTTCCCAAACGCTTCAACAAATCAAACAGGTTACTCCATTTAACGAAGTTGTTCCATAAAAGACCTAATGTTCTTCACATCTTCTTTAGAATCCGAATACTTAGGCGGCTTAAAAAGCTTCCACAATCCTTCGGATGCCCTTGTCTAACCTTAACATCCGCAAACCTCCCGTATATCTTCTCACACTCCGGATACGGTTTCACATAAAGATTATAAACCTCAACCTACTAAACTTAGCCAAAGACCTTAACCCCACCTCATCGCCAACCCCACCTTTCGAACTCAAATACTCAATCACATTATAACGAGGCACAATTTGTTTCGCAAAATTCACCCCTAAATACTCCGGAACATCAACCAAACAACAAACATCAAACTTCATCACATTTACCAAAAACTCAATCTTTTTATCAATCTCGTCCAAATCATACAAAACCACCCTCGGTTCTCTCCACACCACACTAAACGCATCTCTATACGATAACCCATGTTTATGCAAGCAATCTATTCTCAACTTAACATTATACGGCGCCCTAAATGCCCCATCACTAAAAATCTTTTCTTTAATCCCAACTCGACATTTCAAACCGTTCAACATTCTCAAACATTTCGACAACTCTCCCACTTCCGACCGTAGAATTCCCGGGTTCCTAACAATCTCATCTCTAATCTCATCAAACTTAAACCCCATTTCAACAAACTCACCGATCAACGGCTCCAACCGATTCTTAACCCCAAATCCGAAGATCCCGGGATACGTTCGGATCACAAAATCTATCTTACTCCTATGAATCCCAAGCCCTAACAAGAACTCAACTTTATCCCAAATCTGTTCTTCAGTCATTGTAATAACCATAGGATACTCTTCTAAAACCCTAGTTACTGTAGCAGAACTAAACCTAAAACCCTTTAAACACTCAATACACTTGATTACATCATCTGGGTACAAATCAAACTTTCTAGAAACTTCTAGAACACTCTGAATTAACCTACTGTTGTCTAAAAACCCTAATTTAGAAATACCCAATTCCCAATTTTTGAGGAAATTAATATCTAGAACCCTAGGGCAGTTGTAAACAGTGGAAACGATGAAATTGTTTGATGGGTTGAAGGAAGATAGGATTTTTAGACATGTTTTGATGTCTGTGAGGGTGGAATTGAGTAAATGTTGGTTTGTTTTGAAGATATTATTATTATTATGGTTGGAAAGAGGGAAATTGTACTGTTTGAGAAGATTGTGAAGGTGGGTTGGATTGGTGTTGGTTGTTGAAGAGAAATTAGGGTTTTGTTTGATTGGTTTGGGAAGAAGAGGGTTCTTCTTGTTGTTATGATTCTAAACGACGCCATTGATGGCCTGTTTGGATTCTGGATTGGTTATGAAATTCCGTTTTTGAGGGTGTTTGGGATTGGCTTTTTCAAAAAGCCAATAGCTTAATAAGCTGTTTGTATAACCCAAAAGCACTTTCTGTTTTAACTTTTGGCTTTTAAGGGTGGAAAAGTTGTTTTTGAAAAGTTAGAAATCCTGGCTTTTGGTTTTGGCTTTTGACTTTTGGAAAAAAATTACAAATTTACCACCCATACAACCAATATTCACAATAAGTTAAGCGAAACACTTAAAAAAGACAATCTATTGACTTTTTGACGTTTCCCATCCCAAAAACTAATCCAAACACTTTTTTTAGAACTCCTTTTCAAAAAGTCATAATCCAATAAACACTTTTGACCAAAAACACTTTTACGTTTCCAAACTCAATCCCAAACACCCTCTTTATGTATAGATGGTACGTTAATGATTGTCAACACTGGAAATACTTGTATAGGGAAGAAATAAACAATGGAAAATAAAGGCGGACGGAAAGTAGAGGTAAAAACGGCGAACCACATAAGCGGTTGAAAAGCAGTAAAAACAATAATTAAGTCGATTTGGGACTAGGGAGTTGTGACATGCTATTAAACGGGAAAAAATAGGTGTCAGAATGTTGAACAGCAGACGGGCGTTTTGATGTATTAACTCGTAAAATTTAGACATAAGCGTAAAACAGAAAACTTGTAAAAGATAAAAAATATAGACACTAAAGTTGAAGTGAAAAAAATGTTAGTCTTAAATTATAAATGAAGTAAAAATATTGGGATAAGAGTAGTAAAAATAAAAATAAAAACAAAAAAGGTGGGTAAGTTACAAATTTAAACTATAGTAATTAGCAAGGCGTTTGTGCATTGTCGGGTTGTACACGCTCCTTATTTGGTGTTGTGCGTTGTGGGTGGTAGTATGGTGTGCTTTGTGGATTGTATGGCCTCTATACATGCCTTTCCTTTTCTTGTCTCTCTCTTGTCGCCTCCTCTACATCTTTTCTCTCGGTCCTCTCTCTACAAATGCATCGCCTTTACCCCTTTGGTTTACGGTTTCTTACCGTATGCTGGTGGAGATTTCACCAGAATTGCCCCCACGCTCTAAGTCTCTAACCACGCTGGTTCGGGTGATGTGGGAGGGGCTTCACCCATTCCCAAATCACGCCCCACACTAGGGGTGTACAAAAAGCTCGTAACTTGTGGATCGCTCAAAACTCGCTCGAAAAATGGTCGAAAAAAGCTCGGTTCAAAAAAATCTCGAAAAAAATAAGCCGGCTCGGCTCATCTCGATTGTAAACGAGCTCGAGCTAGGCCTGTCTTGGCTCGTAAGCTCGCGAGCTAGCTCTACATTTTAAGTTTAATTAATCAATAAAATATGAAAATTAATAGAAAAAACACAAATTATACATATAATATTTTTAGTATGCCTTCCATTCTTTAAAATATTAGAAAACTTAAAAAAATATACATGTATATTTGTAAAAAAAAATTTATTTTATAATTTTTTTGTAAAAAAATAACGAGCTGGCTCGAACATTTACGATCCCAGCTCGAGCTCAGCTTTTCAGCTCGACTAAAAAAACGAGCCGAGCTGAGCTGGCTCGTTTAAGTTCGAGTTCAAGCTTAGCCTGGCTTGGCTCGACCCGACTCGTGTACAGCTGTATCCCACACCATGTAGCTTTATGGATGGTGAGTCCGTAGGGTTTATACTTTTTTGTCTAATTTTTCTGTTTTTTTTTTCATTTGTTCCTTAAAACATTTTTTTTTATATTGGAATACATGATAGATAAATTAATAACAAACAAAGTCAATTATAAATTATGTTTCTACTCGTTGAATTACACAAACGTTGAGAAGCATTAAAACAATAATTAAGTCAATTTAGGACCGGTGTGTTGTGACAAGCTATTAAATGGGGAAAAATAGGTGTAAGAATGTTGAATAGTAGACGGACGTTGTGATGTATTAATTTGCAAAAAATTAGCCCTAAACGTAAAACAGAAAATTTGTAAAAGATGAAAAGTATAGACACTAAAGTTGAAGTGAAAAAAGTGTTAGTGTTAAATTATTAAAGAAGTAAAAATATTGGGTTAAAAGTAGTAAAACTTAAAACAAAAACAAAAAGGTGGGTGAGTTACAACTTTAAACTATACTAATTAGCAAGGCGTTTATGCATTGTTGGGTTGCACGCGCTCCTTGTTTGTGGTTTTGCGTTTATGCATTGTATGGTGTGCTTTATGGATTGTATGGCCTATGGGTTTTTATGTATGCCTTTCCTTTTTTTTTTTGTCTCTCTCTCTCTCTTGTCGCCTCTTCTACACCTTTTCTTTGGGTTCTCTCTCTACAAATGCCTCGTCTTTACCCCCTTGGTTTACAATTTCTTACCGTACACTGGTGGAGGTTTCACCTGAATTACCCCCACACTCTAACCACGCTGATTTGGGTGATGTAGGTGACGTGAAGGGGCTTCAACCCTTCCCCTACCATGCTCCCACACCATGTAGCTTTATGGATGGTGAGTATGTAGGGTTTATAGTTTTATGCCTATTTTTTTTTTCAGCTGTTCCTTAAAGCATTTTTTTATATCTAGGAATACATGATAGATAAATGAATAACAAATAAGATAGATAAATAAATAACAAATAAGATAGATAAATGAATAACAAATAAAGTCAATTATAAATTATCTTTCTACTCTTAGACGATAAATCGTCTCACTTGCTCTTCATCTTTGCCATCCATCTTCCAATGTGATATTGCATTTGTATGTCTATAGTATTAGTCACCTTCGCACTGGGGCGGATCTAGAGAAGGAGCAGGGGTAACGTCCGTTATTCCTCAACTTTTTTCGCGTAGTGTATTTTTACGTGTAATTTTTTTTATGTGTTTTGTATTACGTTACCAGTGAAAATTATGTAACATTATCCATAAAATCTTAGTATAGATCTGCCACTGCGTTCGCGTCTCAACTTGGACTTCCCCAAGATCAATGATTATCACATAATTAATAGAAGAAAATGTAAGTACACTCCCCATTTATAATCGTCACTCCCATTATTTTTTTTCAAGAATGGGAAAGAATATATCAATAAATCAATCAGTGGTGGACCCTAATTTTTTTTCATGAAGAGCGGAAATTTTTTGAAGATGCTTGTTTATTAAGTAGAATTTCATTAACATAACCGAGAAAAATTACATCAAGATAGCGGGCAGGCGGGCAACAAGCTGCGCCGCCACCCCTTTCTGAATGGCAAACCCTAACCTACTAAAAACGAACCCATGCCCTCGCGGAGCTGAGACACTGCTATGAATAACCCGCTGGACTCTAGTCAGGAAATGGATGGCTTCCGGTGCCAAGGAGCCAAAAGTATCAAATGCCAGGGTATGAAAACGTGTTGGTTCTCCTCACAAGCTTTAGCATGTTTCTCAACTTTCTTCGTCTCTGCTTTCCTCACTGCTTGCCCTGCTACAAAACCACTGTCCCTCAAACCAACCAGGGGAGATACACCTGTAAGGTCGACACAAGCGTGTTTCCCCCCGGCCCACCCAAACACAAGCAGGTCTGCTGGACGTAGGGTGGATCTCCCTTCTGCGGGGTCCGAGAGGAAATTCACAGAAGCCTCCTTTTTGCTTGTTTATTGCTATATAATCTTTTTTTTGGTCCGACGCGGGTTGGATTGGGTCGGGTCATATAAAAATGATGATCAAAATAAATAAAAGTATGTTAAACATCACTACAAATGTATAACGAGATTACAATTGATCTAAAGTTTTTATGTATGTGTTTTCGTTTTCTGAAATTTAGCCATAACATCATTTTCATTTTTTTCAATAACTCAAAAACATCACATTATAGCATCCACAATTAAACATGGATTCACATAACTACATTGAACTAAATTATAACTCATAAGTGTTCCATGTTGTAACCCTAATCTAGAGGGTGTTTGGGATTGAGTTTGGAGATGCAAAAGTGCTTTTGGTCAAAAGTGCTTATTGGCTTATAACTTTTTGAAAAGGAGTTTTAAAAAAAGTGTTTGGATTAGCTTTTGGGATGACAAACGTCAAAAAGTCAAAAAAAATTGTTGTTTTTTTAAGTGTTTCGCTTAACTTATTGTGAATATTGGTTGTATGGGTGGTAGATTTGTAATTTTTTTGCAAAAGTCAAAAGCCAAAAGCCAAAAGCCAGGATTTCTAACTTTTCAAAAATAGCTTTTCCACCCTTAAAAGCCAAAAGCTAAAAGCCAAAACAGAAAGTGCTTTTGGGTTACACAAACAACTTATTGACTTATTGGCTTTTTGAAAAAGCCAATAAGTCAATAAGTTGTTTTGAAACACAATCCCAAACACCCTCCTATTAGGCTATGGGGTGTGGTCACCCTTCCCCTTCCTTCCCCCTTGTCCACGTCACCGCCATGTCATTTCCCCCTTCCCCTCCCCCTTCTAGGGGAAATGGTTCCCCCTTCCCCCTTCCCTTTTTTATTGTTTTTCTTTTTTATTTATTTGTACATTTTATATTTCATTATTTTTTTTTTCATTAAAATTAAAAACCAAATTACATATAAAATAAAAAACACTAAAAAAAAACCGAAATAAAAAAAATTAAAAAAAAAACGAAACTAAAGAAAAAAAAAATACAAACTACTCATCAACGTCATCGACACGGAAATTGTTCCAGATATGGTCGATTAAATCCGAGCAAAGGTTGGCGTGCATATTACTATCCTCTAATGCCCACCTGTTCGATTGTTGTTGTGTCACGTCAACCGGCTCGAGATTCTCTTCAACGTCATTTGGGTCATACTCACATATCGCACGGCCTTCATCTTCGATTATCATATTATGTAGTATCGTACAAGCGTACATAATATATCTCAAGCTTTGTGGATGCCATGCACGTGCGGGTCGCCCAATTACATGCCATTTCGACTTTAAGACACCGTATAACCGTTCGACGTCTTTTCTCGCCGACTCTTGGCACTTTGCAAACTTTTTCCTTTTGTCGTCCGTGGGAATTTGTATGGTTTTCACAAGAGATGCATAACTTGGGTATATACCGTCAGCCAGATAATACCCGTGCTTATATTCTACCCCGTTGAGAACGAACAAATCATCCGGACCGGTACCATTAATGATGGGGTCGAAAACCATGGATCTTGCTAGAACATTTAAATCGTTACATGAACCAGCAACTCCGAAGAATGCATGCCAAATCCAAAGGTCTTGTGAGCAAACAGATTCTAGAATAATTGACGGCTCTCCAATGTCACCCCGCGTAAACTGCCCTTTCCATGCAGTGGGGCAATTACGCCATGGCCAATGCGTGCAATCGATGCTTCCAAGCATGCCAGGAAAGCCATGTCTCTCTGCATGGTGTGCGTAAAGCTTTTGGATTTCGTTCTTCGTTGGCCTACGCAAGTAAACTTTGCTATATAACTTGACGACATTTTCGGTAAACCGATACAAGCATTCCCGACTCATTCGAGCAGACATCCTTAAGTACTCATCCCATGAGTCACTAGCAGTCCCGTACGCCAACTGACGAAGTGCGGAAGTGCACTTTTGTAGCGTCGTAAAACCTCGTCTTCCTCTAGCATCATAGCGTAGTGTGAAAAACTCATCATAAGTAGCCATGTCGTTGGCAATTCGTTGGAATAATCGCCGACTCATTCGAAAGCGACGCCTAAATAGTTCGTCCGTGTATACGCAGTCGTCAGCGAAGTAGTCAGCAACCAAACGATCGTGTGCACCTTAAATTAAAAAAAAGTATAAGAAAATATAATACCATAACATAAATAAATATCAAAAAATATAACACATGAAATATAAAACATTAAGTAAATTAAAAGTTATAAAAAATAAAATATACCTTCACGATCTCTGTTTAAAGCGGCCCGTCTTGTTCTTGGTTCCGAAGTTGTTTCGTCGTCACTATCTACAAACTCCAACAATATTTTTGCCGTTTCAACCATCGCGCCCGCGAAAAAATTAGCAACGTTTGCCTCGTCTGAAGACGTACTCATGATTGTAAAAAAAATTTGTTGTGTAGTTTATAAAATTTGGGAGTATGTATGAAGAGGGGGTAGTTTTATTTGAGTTTGTATAAAATGAAAGGTTAAATATATATATATATATATATATATAGATAAAAAGGTTTTTTTTTTTTTTTTTTTTCTAACGTTCAAAAAAGCCCAACGTTCATATTTGTAACGTTTATATTTCTTGAAAAGTGGGTCGGTACCATCGGGGGAATGTTGCCGAGTTCACCGAAGAGTGGTCGGGGGGGGGGGGGGGCGGTGTTCCCCTTCGGCAAAAAAAGCCATGTCAGCCCCCGAGCCCCTTCCCCGACCCCATACCCCATAGCCTTAAAATGATATGGAAAATAAACAAAGTCATATGTGTGTTGCAAACTGCAATGACTTAAATTTGTTTGGTTTGAGATTTTACAAATTATGGTTAAAAAACATTGGGTATGTCCGCCTCTACATAAAATGAAAATGGTATAGCAATTAATAAACTAGGCACCAAGAGTACAACCCCAAGATACATTACAATTACATTATGCATTAAATGAGCATCAACTGGTTCCGTGTGATCACTTGTCGTACATTGAATGCTTTATTATCTCTTGAATGCGATATGTATCACATAGTAGTGAGACGGACCATGAGGTAATTCCATTTAGATTTTTTTTTGAAAATTGACTTTCATTAAAAACACCACCGACGACTATCCCCAAGACGGAGAAAGACGCCGAAAGCCAAAAACAACATACAATATCACGTTACATCAAAACGACACCATCTGGTCCAATCTACGACCCCTAACTTAGATCTGTATTTATATCAAAGAAAACCCAAGGATTTTATATCCGCCACCATCTCCACTACCTTCGTATCCTTGGCAGAGAAGATCTTGTCATTCCTAGCGCGCCAAATCCTCCAACATGTAATAATAACGATGCCGTGAATAATCGATCTAATATCCCCCGCCACACCACTAACCTTATGCAACTCCACCAAATCGTTAACATGGAACACAAAAGGCCTAGGGATGTTGCACCACGAAGCAATCGCATTCCAAACTGCCGTCGAAGTGATGCACCCGGTTAACACATGTTCAAGCGACTCTTCACTACTTTCACATAACACACACACTTGATCGCCACACTGAATATGACGTCTAGCCAAAGCTTCCTTGGTTGGTAAACGATCCAAGACCGCCCTCCACATAAATATATTGCATTTTTTTGGAACCCAATCACTCCATTGGAAACAAAAAGTCCCAACACCCTCTTCGGCTTTAAGCATCCATTTTTTTATGGATGATACGGTAAACTCCTTACTATTACCACCCGCCCAAGACCATGTATCTAAACGATCGGCCATCTCAACCCCTTCCAGCATAATCTCCAATTCTTGCTTCTCACGCATCTCCTGTTGAGTAGATGGAGCTCTAATCCAGTCCCAAATAATACGGCGAGACGATCCAGAAACCACCAGGCGTTCCACAGAGAAGATGGTTTTATGTTTTTCTAACGCATATAAAGCCGGAAATTTCTCCAACAAAAGCTCGGAGCCAAGCCACAAATCCAACCAAAACCGTATCTGTCGACCATTCCCAATAGTAGCCCGTATTACTCTATTAAAACCCATACCATCAACCTTGAACTTATTCCAAAACATCACATAATTCTTCCAAACCCCGGGGACCCCACTATTAACCGGAGCCAGCCCCCAAACTCTCGATGCACCGTGAATAGACACCACTACTCGTCTCCATATCGCTTGATGTTCATTCAGAAATCTCCCAAGCCACTTTGTGATCAAAGCTTGATTATTTATCTCCAAGGATGCGATCCCTAAGCCTCCTTCTTTTATGGGTTTAGTGACAACCTCCCACGCCACCAAGACATCTTTCGCACTTCGTCCGAACCACCCCATAAAAATCTACGCATCAAGGCTTCCAAATCATTAAGAACCTTCTTAGGAGCCTTAAAAAGCGAAAAATAATACGTGGGGAGGCTATCTAACACTGATTTGATAAGAGTTAATCGGCCCGCAATGGATAAAGAATTAACTTTCCATTTAGAAAGTCTCGCCTTGAACTTGGACACAACCGGCTCCCAGTTAGCCACCCTATTCATATTAGCGCCAACCGTAATACCGAGATAAGAGAATGGAATACTACCCGCCTTACAACCCATACTCGCAGCTTGGCAATTAATCTCATCCACTTCGACTCCAATACCAAATAACACTGATTTATGCAAATTAATCTTGAGCCCCGAGCATAAGTAAAATATACGCAGAATGCGTTTCAGATTATCAAAATTAAAAGAAGACCACTCTCCCATAATCATGGCGTCATCCGCATAAAGAAGATGGGATAACTTAGGACCATCATTAGGAAGAGTAATACCATGAAACGCTCCAATATCACAAGCTTGCTTCATCATACCTGAAAAAGCCTCCATCAAAATAATAAAAAGAAAAGGAGAAAGCGGGTCACCTTGACGAATGCCTTTATGACAACCAAACTCGAAAGTAGGGGAGCCATTAACAAGGACTGAAGCTCTAGTCGCCAATAAAATACCGCGAATCCAATCACACCAAACAGAAGAAAATCCCATTTGGGCTAAAACCGACAACAGAAACTCCCAATTAACATTATCATAGGCTTTATCGAAGTCTATCTTGAACATGAATATTCTTCTATCCCGCTTCTTAGCCCATGCTATGACTTCATTGGCCACTAAAGGGCCATCAAGAATATACCTCCCAGACAGAAAAGCTGACTGATGCTCTGAAACAACCTTGTTCATAACGCTTTTAAGACGATTCACTAACACCTTCGACACCGTCTTTAAAATACAACCAATGAGACTTATCGGCCTGAATTCACCCAACGAAGACGGATTATTTACCTTCGGAATCAAAGTAATGAAAGAAGACCCGACTCCCGGACAAAATCTTTTAGAACTATGGAAATGCTCGAAAATGTCCTTAAAATCCTTGTCGAATAACTCCCAGAAAAACCGAATGAACCTAAAGTTGAAACCATCCGGCCCAGGGGCTTTATCGCTACCACATTCAAAAACTGCCTTCTTGATCTCACTCGAAGAAAACTCACAAATCATCGAATCCGCCTCCGCCATAGACAAAACCGAGAACCCATAACCAACCAACCGGGGCCTCTGTTTGGAATTTTCTTTAAACTTGCCGGAAAAAAAACGGAAAACTTCCTTCTTGATGAGAATCGGGTTTGTTTCCCACACTCCATTAACCAACAAACCTGGGAAGTGAATATATATATATATATATATATATATATATATATATATATAGGATTTGGTTCAAATGAGAACCTTTTCCCAAATTGAGAACTGAGAGAACAATTCTGGGCCACACATTTCTCTAAGGCAATTTTTTTTTTTTTTTTTTTTTTTTGTTGCAAAAATCGCTGCTTTATATGTAAGAAATTTTTTTTTTATTTTTTTTGTATTTTTTTTCAGTATACACATGTGTATAATTGCATTATACACATATGTATAGCTGAAAAATGCTATATACACATATGTATAGCTGACATATACACATATGTATAATTGACATATACACATATGTATAAATGAAAAAAAAATTCAAAATTTTTTTTCCTTGCATAAAAATGTGCGATTAAAGCAAAAAAAAAAAAAAAAAAAAAAAAATTTTTTTTTGCCTTTATATGAAATGTGTGGCCCAGAATGGTTCTCTCAGTTCTCAAATAGGGGTTGGTTCTCTTAGGATCCCTACCCTATATATATATATATATATATATATATATATATATATATATATATATATATATATATATATATATATATATATATATATATATATATATAGGGGAGGGTTATTTTGAGAACGCTAAATATTGTGAGAACCGTAAGAACAAGTAAAAAAATCAATCAAAATCAAAATTTTTTAATACAAACCTCATTATATAATAATACAAATACCAACTTAACGGTGGTTTTACAAACGTTAACAGTAACCGTTACTGTAACGGCTAACAACACGGTTTCTATCCAAACCCAAAGACATACCGCTATCATCGGATAACTGCACCGTCACAATACGACCATGCAATAAACGGCTTCTTCCCTTCGTCTATAATTGCAGTTTCACGTTTAGCATTTCCGGCCAACCATCACATCGCTTCATCAACATGAAGTCGACGATTCATTCAATATCCGCTATGCTCAAACATCACCAGATAACTGCATTTAATTATCAACTGCCACGACAACCTTCATGCAACCGCGGTATCTCCTCCGAACAGGCATGTACCCCAACGTATGTATACATAAACTCACATGCGGCGAATTTTCAGACACAAATTAACCAAGATAGACATTAGGTGCTGCCTATGCGGCTATTGTGCTTTGCAAAACCGATCATCGAAACTCCAAACTGTGAGAGAATGAAGAACTCCGGCAAAGAAATAGTGGGATGGAAAGGGAGAGATCCGCCATTTCGCGCGGTTTCCGAACCAAATGGTTATTCTACAGATTATTATGGTTATATGACCAAATCGGCGGAATGGGTCGACGATTGATGGTTCTGAGCACAGATCTACGATATGTAGACGATTCTTCGATTGAGGTGATTTCTCGGCATTAAAAGGTGTATTGTCGGCTACGGTGTGAAGTGTGATGGTGATGGCTTTAATCGGTGACATGGGAGGTTTTGAAGTAGTTTATTTTGGCGGTTTAACGATGGTGGTGTTGACGTACGTTTGACGGTGGGAGGGAGCATTGGTTTGGGTGATACGGACAATTAATTAGAAGAATGGTTCATATTATATTATAAGAATAATTATATTATAAGAATAAAAACGTAAAATGTTTTAGGGAAAGAAGAGGGTTGTTCAAAATATGACATTTTGGAAACTTAGAAAATTCATAAAAATCAAAAAGGAAAGAGGGGATGGAGGGATAGGAAAAAAAAACCGAACTAATATCCGAAACCCGAAATATTTGGGACAGGTATACCCAATACTCGATGGGTACGAATCAGGGTTCGGGTTTAATTTTTTTTTTTCAAACTTTCCACAATCTCATTAATTACTGTCATAAAAAAATGAAACGTCAAAACTTTATGGATATTTTCTACTACCCAATACCCTACCCGAACCCGACCTATTGCCATCCCTAGATGGTGGTCGACATTTCAAATAAAAAAAGGAGTGTGCAATGTTTTCAGTTGCGATCCTTATGTTTTTAGTTGAAATCAAAAGGGTTTTTGTTTCTGTTGTGTTTAACAATTAGCCACAAAAGGCTTAAACTATATTCAGCAACACATCTAACCTAATCACCACTTTAACCTAATCACCACTTTGTAACGAATCGAACATCCCACTTTGAGTGTCGTTTGTACCCGTAACAAATCACCCCAACAAGCCGAACCGATATGACTTTCGTAACAAACCAAACTGATATGACCGACGTCCCGCTGCAACGCGCGGGGTAATATAACTAGTTATAAACAAAATATAACATTAATAAATGAATTTTCTTTCCAAATAATTCATGTTTTCTTGCAAAAACACTTTCAAATTAACTTTTTACACATGTGTAAATGAAACAGTTTACACATGTATAAACAGTAAATTTACACATGTGTAAAAAACAATTTATTTCCGTATACGTATGAATTTTTACACGTAAATTGTGTTTTTGAGATTGTATTTTAATAATAAAGACAAGTGCAAAAAGAAATTTTGAATTTGAATGGTTTTAGATGCTGTTCTCACGGTTCGCACGAAATATAGGTGTTCTCAAATTAACTTTCCTCTCTCTCTCTCTCTCTCTCTATATATATATATATATATATATATATATATATATATATATATATAGGTAAAGTATATGGAGGAAACCCTCCTTATTTGGTAAACTCTGGAAACTCTGACTTCCCAACATTTTTTTTTTTTGAAAAAAATAGGGTATGTAATATACATTTTTTTAAGCATTTCGAGCCAAAAAATCGAAAAAGCGCCGAACGGTTTTTTTTTTAAAAATAAAAAACGTCTACTATTTACATATAGTTAACACATTGTTAACACCTGTTATTAGCGCTTAACATGTGTTAGTCAAAATTTTATTTTATTTTTTTAAAAAAAAATACTCGGCGCTTTTTAAATTTTTTTGGCCCAAAATGCTTAAAATCATGTATATTACTTGCCCTATTTTTTTCAAAAAAAAAAAAAATATTGGGAAGTCAGAGTTTCCAGAGTTTACCAAATAAGGATGGTTTTCTCTAGAAACCATTCCATATATATATATATATATAGGATATAGATAAAATAGAAACCCCCTTGAGTTGGAGAAACCCATGAAACTCATTTATAGCCATAGATCAAAGACAATCAAAGGTGGAGATCTAATATTGTGTTTTATAATAAAAAAAAATACTTGGCTTGGTTAACTAAAGATACGTTCAAGGGCAATATTGTCCAACAAAAACTGAGGATGGATTAAAAAAAGAATATACATGCAGAGTATACTTTTGTTGACATGACAAAACCTTCAAACACTTCTTCCTCTTCTCTCTCATTAATGTGTGTTGGATTTTGAAAAGATTGTCTCACAATAAAACCCAAAAATCAAATTCTCTCTCATCCCTCTCACAAAATTAGATATATGTTCTCTGTGTTTTTTCTACCCCCAATTCAAGCTTCCATCGGTATGACAATTTGAGGTTTGTGATTAAAGAGTTTTATTTTGTGCAAATGTAACTTTTTAGTAAGTGTAAACGTTTTATTGATTTTTTTCCTTTTATTTTGCAGATCTAAGAAGTTAACGCTGTGTTTAGATTCTAAAAATGAAGCAAACTTTGAAGGCTTTAAAATCGTCCGATGGTGGTTCGAGGGTGAACAGATTTGAGTCGATGGGTTCCGATGGTGGTTCGAGGGCGGTGGTCGACGGTGGTTTCGAGGGTGGTGGTTTCGACGGTGAACAGATCTGAGTGAATGGTGGTTTTTCGTTGAAAGATGAACAGGTATGTTAGTTTTATTATTATTATTAAGATTTTTTGATGTGTTGTTGAAGATGATAAGCATAATCAGAGTCTTGGTTCTTTGGGTTATTAAGTAATAACAATGGTGCCTTAAAAAAAAAGTAATAGCAATGGTGTTGGCCAATTTGCAGGGGATGTGTTTGCTTCAACAAAAAATAGTGCATAAAATAGTGCTAGTTTTTATTTATTACACATAAAATAGTGCATAAATCTTCCACATTTTTTCTACAAATGTTTTTTTATTAACCTTTTTTATCCTCAATAAAAATACAGGCTTATCTCAATAGAAGTTATGGTCACCTACAAGTGGACGGGGCATTCCAGATGTTGCAGATGATGAGTGTTTTTTTTGTATATTGTAAATAAACAATGGTTTAGATAGTTACATAAGCACCATTAACTATGACACCTATGTAAATATGTAAAATTGCTTTTTTTAAAGTGTGGTAAGAATGTAACAATATGCGGACTTAGTTAATCGATCAACAATTACATAAGCACCACTTGAAAAATGTAACAATGTAACAATGTAAATACAAAACTCATGTATACTTACGTAAAAAAATTTGGAACCCTGTTTTGGTGATCTTGTTTTACGTTTACATATATAGAAATAATTAAAATATGGAAATGTGTTGCATGCAATTTTAGGACATTAAATTATAAAATGGATATAAATGACATGGGTCATGATGTATACAAAAAATCATGTATACTTACGTAACATTGGGAAGTGTAAAAAAAGACAATGGTGTAACGTATGTAAAAGTTGTAAATATTAGGTTGCTAAATAAAATTATTGAGCTACATTTCATGAAACGTATGCAAACAATAACATATGTAACAACTTATGTAAATAAAAAATAAAAAAAAAAACTCTTTATTAAGGATTGAAAACATTTAAAAAGAAAATAGACATTACATGGGCTTAATTTTTAAAAACAAAAAAATTTATGTGTTTATTCAAAAGTGAGGTCTTAAAAGTAGCCTTCAAAAGTATTGTTTTGTTTAGGAGGAAATAAAAGGTTGGGAAAAAGGTTGAACAACTAATGTTTATATTGTATGTGAAGTGACATTTGATTTGATCACTCATGAAAGATAACTTCTCAAATTTTTAATGGATGTACTATATCTTTGAAAAAGGAAAAAGTGATGGGTCACGCGAATACATGTTCCACTACTCTAATCACTAACTTACAAAATAAAAAATTAAAAAATTATAAAGTCCATTCATTAAATCTATCGTTGGAGTATTCACATTGTACCAGCTAACTACTACACTCAAATTTCCTTCCATTGATTACCCACTGTTAATAAGGAATGTTTTAAGGTTTGGATGGAAGGATGATATTTCTTGGAGGGAGAAAAGGTTGACTGAAGATAAGAAAGATATACAAAATATTCATAGTACAAAAGGTGGGTGATAAGGGGAGATCTTGGGAAGGATGTTTGTGTCAGGAATGTACTATGCCAGCTTTTATTCCTTTTCAACGAGGTGATGAAAGTTACCAAACTGCCCTTGAATTGATAGCAAATGGAAAAGGGGGGACGTGGCTTCATGGGATCCATACAATGGGTTTCAATGGTTTCTCCAACTCAACATGGTTTCTTAAGGATACATAGCCTATATATATATATATATAGGGGATGGTTCAATAGAAAACTCATTTTATTGAGAGAACTCGAGAACTTTATATTACATATGTGCAATATATCATATATTGCATATGTGTAGTATATATTGCACATGTGTAATATATCATATGTTGCATATGTGTAGTATATATTGCACATGTGTAATATATCATATGTTGCATATGTGTAGTATATATTGCACATGTGTAATATATACTACACATATGCAATATATGAAATATATTGAGTGTATTACATATGTGTAATATATATTGCATATGTGTAACATATGATATATTGCACATGTGCAACATATGCAATAATAATATATTACACAAGTGTAATATACAACATATGAGTTCTCAATTGAACTTTCCCCTATATATATATATATATATATATATATATATATATATATGATTATAAAAGATGGCACATAAGAAAATATTGGCGTGGTGCAAATACCTTGCATGGGATAAGCCTGAAGGAAGCACAAGGAGAACCATGTACAAAATACTTACTGAGACAAAGGGTGTGGTTCACTCATATACACATATAGTGGGATGTTTCAGAGACTTTTGGCCTTGAGACAAATTTTAATGATACCCCGTTGAGAATAATTCATTGACAGTCTGAAATTATGACAAAATGCATAGTGCATGGTAATTTTAAATAACTCAATGTTAAATCGACCACAAGAAAGGGTGATTGATGATAGTCCAATTAGGTTATTACGGCGAGACAAAACATCGGTAACAAATTTGCAGGGCATGTGAAAAGTAAGGAGATCCTTTCGTGAGAAATTGAGACAGGGCAATGTAGTCCAAATATATCTCCATCTTGATGACAAAATACTCATCTTGATTGCATCTTTTATTTCAATAAAAGATAAAATTTTGTGGATAAGATCATCTGGCAAGCTGCTTAGTCTGTCGTCTTTTTCGTGAAAAATAGTTTTTAGTGAATAAAATAGATTCGACATCCATGCCCCCATTCGATTATAGTTTAAAGATTTTTTTTTTTTTTTTTTTGATAAAACGAGATTTGTAGATAGAGGTTTCAGATGTTGAACTCAAATTTTTGTTTGATTATTTTCCTAAAAGTTAAAAATTTAATATGAGTGTCAAAGATAATATAGCCTATTTTTTAATAAATGTATTGTTAACCAAAATTCATGACTTTGGCTTGACAATTGATATTAAAGATCTTCAAAAGTTGGATAATCTATATTATAGAGAAGTTATAAAACTAGTTAAGAAAACATACTACACACAAAAAGCGAAAAAAGAAGGTAAAAGTAGACACACAAGCACTAAGAAGAGAGAAACACCGTGCACACACAAAAGCTTTTGTGAGTGTTTTAAGTTTGCAAAATTTGTGTAGGTGAAATGGTTGTGGTGATGAATTGGTGATTATAAAGAGTGGGTATTAAAGGAGAGGCTGGGGTAGATTGTTTTGTGTCTGTACATGAAGGGGTCAGCATCGGTAATTAATTTTCATATTATATATATATATATATTAATAGACCACTGATTTGAACAGTGGTCTATGTCATTGTTGTAATTCTTCATTGATACAAGGGCAAAGCAATTCTTCGTTCATATCTACATCCTTCTACAAACAACC